>JBBBDQ010001264.1:270000-722500 GCA_037127315.1 Ascarosepion bandense
GTTGTATCCCGGGAGGGGATAAACAGAGAAAGAATAGTGCAAGAAATAACTCTTAACACTGAAGATATATAAATAAAGATTTATTATACCTCAGTACAATAAACCAAATACAAGTACACCAACGAACAGTTAACACGAATAACAATTAAGAAGACAATGTCTCTGTATAGGACGTATGCGCCCGTCTTGAGAAGTAGGCTTCCGTCTAGTGACGTCTAATTCTCGTCAAAGGCCGATGGCTTTCGACTCTGGTATAATGACGAATAATCTCGATCACTCCCGTGTAATGACGAAGACACTCGTATAGTCACGAACACACGCGATCTCTCTCGAGTGCTCTCTGTAGTTCGTTCTCGTCTAGGTCTTTTATAACCCGGGCCATACCCATTCCTGGGTAGGACAGGATGTTCCTCCACAACAGGGAGGAAGAGGAAGATTCTTGACGAAAACACAGTGTTATCAATCCTGACTTAGAATCTGGTTTTCAGTCACTTTCTGATCGCTGTATCAAATCTTCGTTGCTTTTTTTTATCTAGGTATTGCTAGAAATTTTACAATAGTTTTTTCTCTCGCATTTCTTGCGTGCGGATCTCTCTTCTGGTTTCTTGCTTTCCTCTCAACTCAGTCAGTTAAGTGCCATACGTGAAACACTCTTGGGCGATCATGTCTCGAAAGAGACATGACTGACTGGGCAGAAGATTATCCCGCAGTAGGTTGCCATTGCTTTCTGCGGTAGATTGGTTACCAGCCAAGGCTATAGAACCCAATCTGTCCTGTTATTTGACTCATAGCTAGAGGCAGAAGAGATTTTTTTTAATCATATCATCCCGAGCAAGGCGGTAACACCACTGATGTGCAGTGGGCTACATAGGAGTGAAAAGATTGGAAAAGAGAAAACCGGAAACCGCATCCTAAACAAGAAACAAGGGATGAGCCTCTTCACCTGTTCAATAGCCGTGGGTGGAGTGTGAACCGAGCGATAGTTTAGTCTATCTACACCAATTAAAAAAAAAAGTGAGAAGATTGGAAAAGAGAAAACCGGAAACGGCATCCTAAACAGGAAACAAGGGATGAGCCACTTCACCTGTTCAATAGACGTGGGTGGAGTGTGAACCGGGAGATAAGTAGTAATTAGTGGGGATCAGTTTATTACTTCATATCAATATAAAACTGATCCCCCACTTTATGCTCAGTAGAGGCCTTAATCATGATTCCAACTATTATATTCAGTCAGTCAGTCAGTTAAGTGCCATACGTGATACACGCTTGGGCGATCATGTCTCGAAACAGACATAACTGACTGGGCAGAATATTATCCCGCAGTAGGTTGCCATTGCTTTCTGCGGTAGATTGGTTGCTAGCCAAGGCTATAGAACCCAAACTGTCCTGTTATTTGACTCATAGCTAGAGGGAGAAGAGATATATTATATTATTAAATACTAATTACTGGGGAATCAATTTATTACTTCATAACAATATGAAATTGTTCCCCCACTTTATGCCCATTAAAAGCCATAATCATGTTTTCATCTATTATATTCAGTCAGTCAGTTAAGTGCCATACGTGATACACGCTTTGGGCGATCATGTCTCGAAAGAGACATGACTGACTGGGCAGAAGATTATCCCGCAGTAGGTTGCCATTGCTTTCTGTGGTAGATTGGTTGCGAGCCAAGGCTATAGAACCTAATCTGTCCTGTTATTTCAGCCATAACTGAAAGGAAGAGACAGATTAATACCTTTCCCAAGGGTATTTGCGCATAAATAAATGCAGGGTATTCAACTGGAATTCGAACTCGGCTCCCCGATTTCTCGTTCCGAGCCGATATCCACTGCACCACAATTGTCATTACTTGTCTTCTTGGATCTTTTTATTATCCTTTTTCCTCAGTAATTTCTTTTTCATTTTCGTAAACTCTAAAGTAACTCCCTCGCATCTTAGTGGCTTTATTTGCTTGTCTGATGTGAAATGATAAAATTTAAGTCACTGTATGAAATAAAATATATTTCATGCTTGAATATATAAAATATTTTTTAATCATTTTTTCATACTTCTTCTTCTTATTCTTATTCGTCTATGTGCCGTAGGATGTAGGCGATCATGACCTTCCACATCTTCCTATTCTTTCTAGCTCTTAACACTCTTTCTCTTGTTACCCTTCCCAAACCTGGCTCTGCCATTTCTTGCGGGTAGATCTCCCAAGCCCATCAAGTCTGTCGCGCATTGCTTTCTCCTGTTTCTCTTTCCCTCAATCTGTCCTGTGAGTATCAGATTCTCCAATCCCTCCTTCCTCATTACCAACCTCTCCAAAACCTCATCATTGCTCACATGCTTGGTCCATGATATCCTCGGCATCCTTCTGGAGAAGCACATTTCAGTTGATTCAAGTCTTTCCTTCATATTGGATGATATTATCTAGTGTTCGCTGCCATATTGAACGACAGATATTACATAACAATCCAGTATTCACATCTTTGTCTCTCAATACTCTACCCAGTTTCTGGAATGTATCCTTGACCATGCCAATGCATTTCTCTTTGTTAAAAACTTCCCAGGTGTTTAGATTGCTGTACCTGCTTGATTTTAGTATTGTTTTTTTTTTTTTAATCATTTCACCCCAAGCAAGGCATTCCACTGCCACTATTGCGCAGGGGGCTATATAGGGGAAAGTAAAGAGAAGGAGTGGTTAGATGTAGGAAATGTCAGAAGGAAGGTGATAGATGGGGAAGGATACTGAGTATGAGGGTTGGGCAGATGGGTCGGCCTGTAGTTGGTATTTTGGGCTCTTTTTACTGATGACCGTGCATTTAGATGTGGTGTAGTGGGTAACGGCTCAAAAAGAGAAATTGGAGAGCCGAATTGTTATTCCAATTGAATAATTTGCATTCAGTTATGCACAACTACCCTTGGGAACGCCCATAGCCCAGAGGTAGAATCGCCGACTGATGCCAATTCGGTCGGGTTTCAATCCTGGGTTAAAAGAGTCTAACCGTACTGATGAGCTGTGATACAGCGAAACAGATCTGTAGGATGTGCGTTGTGGTCCAGTGAATATCGACTCGGAACGAGAAATTGAAAAGCCGAGTTAGAATTCCAGTTGAATTCGTTGCAATCATATACGCGCAAATACCCTTGGGAAAGATATTAATCCGTCTCTTCCCTCCAGTTATGGGTTAAATAGCAGGACAGAATGGGTTCTATAGCCTTGGCTCGCAACCAATCTACCACAGAAAGCAATGGCAACCTACTGCGAGATAATCTTCTGCCCAGTCAGTCATGTCTCTTTCGAGACATGATCGCCCAAAGCGTGTATCACGTATGGCACTTAACTGACTGACTGAATATAATAGATGAAAACATGATTATGGCTTTTAATGGGCATAAAGTGGGGGATCAATTTTATATTGTTATGAAGTAATAAATTGATTCCCCAGTAATTAGTACTTAATAATATAATATATCTCTTCTCCCTCCAGCTATGAATCAAATAACAGGACAGGTTGGGTTCTATAGCCTTGGCTGGCAACCAATCTACCGCAGAAAGCAATGGCAACCTACTGCGGGATAATCTTCTGCCCAGTCAGTCATGTCTCGAAAGTGACATGATCGCCCAAGCGTGTTTCACGTATGGCACTTAACTGAGTGACTGACCCTTAGGAATGTATTTTCCGTCGATTCTCTCTCCAGTTATGGGTTAAATAGCAGGACAGATAGGTTTCTATAACCTTGGTAAGCAACCAGTCTAGCGCAGAAAGTAATGGTAACCTACTACAGGAAAATCTTCTGGCAAGTCAGTCATGTCTCTTTCAAGATTTGATCGCCCAAAGCGTATATCATATATGGCATTTAACTGAATCATATATCTCGTCTCTTGCCAGTATGTAGGTGATTTGCTGCCAATACAAGTTCTTGTTTACTTTAGTGTCTTTCCTAAATATATCAAAGTTGCCGAGCATCGCTATCAAGTCTTTGTTGCGTACTTTGTTGAATGCCTTTGCGTAGTCTATGAAATACAAGTTCTTCTGCATTAATCTCAAAATCAAAGTGATTTTTTTACGGTTGTTGGCACAATACAAATCCTAAAGGCCACTTAAAGTAGAGGATTACCGAATGATAATGGTTGACCCAAAAAGATAAGATTGTAGAAACTGGGGAATATCCTCTTGGGAGCTTATTTCACTAAGTAGAGGTTTTTGACAATGTTTGAAGTGAACTTCCACCTTACGAATTTGATATTATGAATAGGTAATGAATATGTATACACATTGGTTCCCTCTCACTGAATGTGATGGGCTGGTGTCAGTCATAAATACAGACGAAGGCAAGGACGTCCAGAGAGTGAGTGAGAGAGATCTAAAGATCTTCCACTAGATATCTACTACGTCTACTGAATACGCTTACGTCTCAGGATACTGCATACGACGATTACGTCTATGTACTAGATTGACCTACCCGGTTACATTTGCCTAAACCTCTTAACTACCTCGTATTTCCGGGACATATCAGAATTGAATATGAAAAGAATGGGCTCGTTTCGACCTTAAAATGTGGCATGTCAAGTTTTAGGGGTACATGTATGTAAGTATGAAAAATTATAGACAGTAAATAACCCAGCATTAATTTAATGAAAGAAATCGCATAAAAAATTGTTCGTGACAATCTGGGTGCAAAAGAAAAACAGTAAAGAAAAGTAATATAATTTTCTGATCTAATTTCCATCTCTCTAATGAATTAAAGCAGCCTACTATCAACAGATAGTAGGCTGTGGATGTGCGTTATGGTACTGTGAATATCGACTCGGAACGACAAATCGGTGAGCCGAGTTCGAATTCCAGTTGAATTCCTTGCATTCATTTACGCACAAATACCCTTGAGAAAGGTATTAATCCGTCTCTTCCCTCCAATTATGGGTTAAATAATAGGAGAGATTGGGTTCTATAGCCTTGGTCGGCAACCGGTCCACCGCAGGAAGTAATGGCAACCTACTGCGGGATAATCTTCTACACAGTCAGTCATGTCTCTTTCAAGACATGATCGCCCAAAGCATGTATCACGTATGGAACTTTAACTGACTATCAACAGAGGTAGTTCATTTGAAATTTTCTCAGGGGTAGTTGCTTCGTAAACAGCTACTATTGTTTTCTATAGTTCATTTTTAGACTGAAATTGCTTGCCGCTACTTGAAAATGCTCCAAAGTTTCTCGAAAGAGAATCGGCATGGCCATGGATAGATTCCAAAAGCTAAGTAGAGTATTAAGAGACAGGAAAATTTCACTCAAAACAAAGAAGAGAGTACTGGATTACTATGTGATGTCTGTTCTTCAATATGGCAGTGAATGTAGGACAATCTCATCAAAGCTGAAGGAAAGACTTGAAGCAACAGTAATGTGGTTCTACAGAAGCATACTGGATATAAAGTGGGGGATCAATTCCATATTACAACCAATATATAAACTGACTTCTCACTTTGTGGTCACAGCAGTTTCTATACATTTATATTCCTGAGATTCAAAAGCACAAGGATGCATTCCAGAAGCTAAGTAGAGTATTAAGAGACAGGAAAATTTCACTCAAAACAAAGAAGAGAGTACTAGATTGTTATGTGATGTCAGTTCTTCACTATGACAGTGAATGCTGGACAATCTCATCAAAGCTGAAGGAAAGACTTGAAGCAATCGAAATGTGGTTCTGCAAAAAGATTTTGGATAACTGAAAAATTTAAATACCTGAAAAGTGATCTATCAAAGACGAAAAGTGCGACACTGTGATCTGTAGGCGTATTGGCATGGTATGCATTCCAGAAGCTAAGTAGAGTATTAAGAGACAGGAAAATTTCACTAGAAACAAAGAAGAGAGTACTGGATTGTTATGTGATGTCAGTTCTTCAATATGGCAGCGAATGCAGGACAATCTCATCAAAAATAACAGAACATACATTAGGGACTTGAGCAAGTGGATAGCAGAGCAGGCTTTGGGTGGGCTAACAGGAGAAAGCATGTCAAGAGCTACGAGGGATAAAGTGATGTCGAAGGTCATGATCATCTACGTCATGAAGGGACATGACATATTGAAGCTGCAGCATTCGTTTATGATTTTCATATTGTCATCTGCTGGCGTGACAACTTGAGGCGTTTGTCCAATATCTGCTGAAATACTCTCCTTTTTCCAAATGATTGCTAATTGCTTAAACAATTCACTCATTCAAAATACCTGACAGCCATGACTGTCTTTTGTTGTTAATTGACTATTACATCGATGAATACTTTGCTAAAGCATGGGCATCTTCAACGAAATCTAAATTCCTCTTCAAATTGGCTTATTGATTTATTACCAACAACTATCTATCCCCTTCATTTCAACTGTTAATTATATGAAATCAACCAGGTAAAGAAATTTAGATACCTTGGAAGTATTCTACCAGAGGATAGAAAGTGCGACACTGAGATCCGATAGCGTATTAGCATGACCAAGGATAAATTCCAAAAGCAGAGTAGACAGGAAAATTTCGTTGGCAACAAAGAAGAGAATACAGGAATGTTATGTGATGTTTGTCCTTCAATATGGCAGTGAATACTGGACAATCTCATCAAAGATGATGGAAAGACTTGAAGCAACCGA
Source organism: Ascarosepion bandense (assembly GCA_037127315.1). Taxonomy (NCBI): domain Eukaryota; kingdom Metazoa; phylum Mollusca; class Cephalopoda; order Sepiida; family Sepiidae; genus Ascarosepion; species Ascarosepion bandense. Next base: position 276,620 of record JBBBDQ010001264.1, read on the forward strand.
AATGTGGTCCTACAGAAGTATACTCGATATAAGTAGGGGGATCATTTCCATATTACAATCAATATATAAACTGACCCCTCACTTTGTGGTCACAGCAGTTTCTATACATTTATATTCCTGAGATCCAAAAGCACAAGGATGCATTCCAGAAGCTAAGTAGAGTATTAAGAGAAAGGAAAATTTCGCTCAAAACAAAGAAGAGAGTACTGGATTACTATGTGATGTCAGTTCTTCAATATGGCAGCGAATGCAGGACAATCTCATCAAAGCTGAAGAAGAGACGTAAAGCAACCGAAATATAGTTCTACAGAAGTATGCCGCAGATGCCATGGACCGAACATGTGACCAATGATGAGCCCATGGAAACGAAAAGGAAACTATAACATAACATCAGGAAAAGACAGCTAAATGAGGAAGGAGTGCTCTGAGAATATGATACTCAAAGGGCAGATAGAGCCAAAAAAAAGCCAGGGGAAAGCACCGCATAATATAACTGACGGGCTTGAGCAAGTGGACGGTAGAGCGGGTTTTGGGTGAGGAAAAGGCGTGCTAAGAGCCACCAGGGATTGAGAGATGTGGAGGGCCATGATTGCCTACGTCCTGAAGAGACACGGCACATAGAAGTTTAACGTCAGAAAATATCTAAAATTATTTAGAAATGGAACTTTGTGTGTGTGTGTGTGTGTGTGTGTGTGTGTGTGTGTGTGTGTGCGCGTCACTGTGTGTGTGTCCGTTACCTATAGACTCCAAAACGGCTGAACCGATTTTCTTGAAAATTTACACAGTTGTAGTATAAGCGTCTGCGAATGTTCTTAGCTAGGTTTTGTGTCGAGGTACCCCCCCCAATAAATATCGAAAATCGATAATCGAAAAAATCGTGTTATAGGAGTGGTCCGATTTTAATCAAATTTGATGCACTCATAGACGAAGACATAAGAAACGATATTCACAAGTTTCAATGTTGCAGTTTTTACAATAGTGCAGAAAATCGATAATATATATATATATATATATATATATATATATATATATGTGTGTGTGTGTGTGTGTGTGTGTGTGTGTGTGTGTGTGTTTATCTGCCTCTATGTCTGTATTTTTTTTCAGGCCTTTTATTTTAGTTTTTGCTTCGGCTTTGGCTCTAAGTAGGTATAATTGTAGTTCTTAGTCTCAGCCATGATACCATTTACTCAGAGGACTTATTTAGCCTTCAAAATTCAGTTTACGACGAAAAAGATTTATTTGATATCGATACCAGGAAATCAAAATTTGACTTACATCCATTCATTTTTCTTTCAGTCTACGATTTCGCTTTAACTGGAAACAACTATTGCCTTTTAGTCTTTCGTGCCAACGTCCAAAAAGTCTGAGCTCCAGGACCATGGATTAGTTTTAAAGCTTTCATTACACCCGAGCAACGCCGGGCTATACTGCTAGTTGAACATAATCGCAAAAAATTCAAAGTATCAGAATAGTAACGTAACACAATTTCATTGTTGGATATTAACTGTTATTTTCAACAATGCTAATAAATTCGTCTATTAATTTTTTTTCTGTACCATGTCACACAAGCAAAAAAACCCAGTCATGGCACTCAGATGACCCCTTACATCTGGCCCCCTAACTCCCCAGACTTCAACCCCCTTGATTATTATGTGTGTGGCACAGTTGAGCGAGAGACCAACAAAACTACTTGTCACACCAAAGATGAACTGAAGAACAAAAGAGTCCGCCCAAAAGAGTTGCAGGAGAGTCCGAAATCGTCTAGAGGACGTGGTTGAAATAAATGGCGATTTTCTTGAATAAAAGAAATCTTTAGTATTTTAAGTTGTTTGTGTAATTTTGGAAAATATATCTGTTAAATTGAGATGTCAGTTGTATTTTCAGTTTTGCGTCATTTAGACGACAATTCATCCATCGCACCCTGCAAAGCATTTATAGATATAGACATTGAGAACATAGGAATCAGTACTGCATGGTTTAAGCCAATGGCGATTTTAATGAATGAATTTACTCTTTAGTATTTCAAGATATTTTTGTGTAATTTTGGAAAATAGACTTGTTAAAATGAGATGTTAGTGTTATTTAATTTTGGCTTCATTTATTCGAAAATTTATCCATCGCGCCCTGTGAGCTTATGGTAAGAAATAGAAACCGGTTTTTCCGTATTTTTGTTTAGGTTTAATATTTGATGTTGCTCATTTCAAGTATTAGTTTATTTGATCTTTTTTTATTTTTTTTTATTTTTATATACAGCATATATATATATATATATATATATATATTTTAATTCAGATACTTCAATCCAAGGGAAAAAAGCAGGAAGGTAAATTCCAAAAAACCCGATCCTAATTAATATTAAAAATTTATTTTAATATTAAAAAATGATACAGGAAGAGAGCTCCATGTAATAAAATATTACAGAGCAAATATATATTAAAAAAGGATTAATTCAAAGATGTTGAATGGCCATTTCGATATGAAGATCCCCACGGGGGACGACACATCACCTCAGCAACAGAAAAAACCTTTTAGAAATTGGAGAAAAATTAGTCTACTTCAACAGAAAAAACCTTTTTCTTTTTCTTTCCCTTTATTTTTATTTTTATTTTATTTTATTATTTATTTTTTAATTTCTTTGCAATCTATTTAAAAAGGAAAAGTAGACTAATTTTTCTCCAGTTTCTGAAAGGTTTTTTCTGTTGCTGAGGTGATGTGTCGTCCCCCGTGGGGATCTTCATATCGAAATGGCCATTCAACATCTTTGAATTAATCCTTTTTTAATATCTACGTTATCCGTATTTAAAATTTGAATTTTGATGTTTATAATCAACATTTGTTTTGTAGAGTATAAATATATTATCAAGTAATATTCCAATAGATTTATCGGATCATTTGCCCTTGATGAAAGTTGTTCCGTGAAACTTTGGTGTTTGTCAATGAGATCAATTCTGTAAATATTTGTTAACTAGCAGTATAGCCCGGTGTTGCTCGGGTGTAATGAAAGCTTCAAAACTAATCCATGGTCCTGGAGCTTAGACTAAAAATCGGACCACTCCTTCTATAACCCGATTTTTTCGATTATCGATTATTCGATATTTATCGGAGGTACCTCGACACAAAACCTAGCTAAGAACATTCGCAGACACTTATAGTACTACTGTGTAAATTTTCAAGAAAATCGGTTCAGCCGACACACACACACACACACAGACACACACACACACACACAGACACACAGACACACACACACACACACAAGGTTCCATTTATAAATAAGTTTAGATATTTCAAGATAGATAGATAGATAGATAGATAGATAGATAAGATGATTGACACTTCTTTGTAGAAGAAGACCATACTTTTTATGTGGTAGCTTTTTGTGTTTTTCATACCGAATGTTATTTCCATCATTTTTACCCGAACTAACGCACTGCTATGAACCCGTAAGTGATTCCTCTGATATGAACCCGTAAGTGATTCTTAAGGTCAGCTTCACTTTTACAACCTGTCTTACACAAGCGGCAAACATAAAGTTTGTCTATGTTACATATGTTAGAAACTTGCCTTGTACAATCTTGTGACATTTGAGTCTCGCCACAGACTTGCAAACCTTTTCATAAAACTCGTACAATTAATCTGCAGGACTTTCCGGTAGAGGAATTTACACCTGATCTCTCTGGTGAGATCTCACGTGACAAGCTGAACTAACGGCCGAGAAGTTGGCCTTTCTATGAACGCTGCAAGTGTGGTGGTGTCCTAACACACACACACACACACACACATAGATAGATAGATAGATAGATAGATAGATAGATAGATAGATAGATAGATAGATAGATAGCATTCCTCATGTCACACCAAATACCACTTATCACATGGTTGGCTCATTAGCGACTAAACCAGTTTCCCTAATAGGATTTAATTGTTGCGTAGGTTGGCTCAGCAACACTAAAATTATGAAAGCAACATTTAAAATTTGCCAAAACGTTGATGAACCTTCTTTTAAGGTTAACGCATCTGTCTCAACGGGGTAGCCTGGTATTTATAGATATATACATATATAGAGATATATAAATACATCTATCTATCTATCTATCTATCTATCTATCTATCTATCTATCTATCTATCTATTTGTAGACTCACAGACACACACAGAGAAATATTTATATATATATATATATATATATATAGTTAAATATAACAGATAATGAATGTCTATTATGTTTAATCATGAGCCGTTTTAAATATCGTATTTTGGCTTTAATTTCAGGTGAAAATAAAGACAAAAATTGGCCAACATTCGGGTATTTTTTATTCTGCTCGTTCTAAGTATATATATATATATATATGCGTCTAGCCACACTGATGAGCTGCAAAACAGGCTTGTATGTGGATGACTTATATATATATATATATATATATATATATATATATATATATATAGTGTTATATACATTTGTAAAAACTTTACACTCTATGAAATCGGCCTTTCTATTGTTTGATAGGTGAAAATCACACTACTGTTAAATCCGTCGCACTGAAGTGTTGTGAAACAGGCCTGTCTGCGGATGGTTTATATATATATATATATGACTGTCGGTTCTTTGCAGAACACCCTGACTTCAATTGGAAACGTTTCTGTGCTTTTCGTTCAGAATAATATTATTTACATCATTTTTACCTGAGCCAGCGCACTGCCACGGGTCCATAAGTGATTCTTAAGTCCATTCTCACTTTTTCAACCTTTCTCACACACAAGGCAAACATAAGTTTGTCTGTGTTATATATGCTGGAAATTTGCCTGTCCCTGTCTACAATCATGTGACGTTTGATTCCTTCAATAGACAAATCTTCTCCCAAAACCAGCACAAGTAATCTGCAGTTTGTTTTTTTGTTTTTTCTCCTGGTAGGGTTGCATTCACTTACCTCTCTTTTATGATTTCATGTGACTGGTTAAACCAATCGCCGAGAGGGTGACTTTTCCACAAATACTGCAAGTGTGTTGGTCATCCGGTAGCTCTATACATACATAAAGATATATATTGTTTTGTTTGTTTTGCTTTTTGCTTGAATGAAGAACAGAAATGTAACTTCTGATAGGAATTTGATCGGATCATTTGCATATTTGTCAGTGAAATGTTTTCGTCAGCAAAGAGCAGATCGTGAATATTCAGCGAGATGAGTTAATCGATAAAAGAGTTTACGTTTAGTCTTTGCCGATACGGTTTTTATTCATCTCTGTCATGTGTCTTGTGTTAGTTGAGGGATTTATCACCATTCCATTTCCTGGAATTGAATTTCTCTTCATATTACAACTTTCTCTCTCACTCGCGCAATCATTCACTCACTCACTCATCTCTCTCTCTCTCATTTTCTCTCTTTTATCTCTATCTCTTTTGCATTTGCATGTTTTTATACCTTTCTCCTTTCCTTTTTCTCATTTAGGTCAGTCAGTTAAGTGCCTGATACACGCTTGGGCGATCATGTCTCGAACGAGTCATGACTGACTGGGCAGAATATTATCCCGCAGTAGGTTGCCATTACTTTCTGCGGTAGACTGGTTGCCGACCAAGGCTACAGAACCCAATCTGTCCTGTTATTTAACCCATAACTGGAAGGAAGAGACGAATTAATACCTTTCCCAAGGGTATTTGCGCGTAAGTGAATGCAAGGAATACGACTGGAATTCGAACTCGGCTTCCCGATTTCTCGTTCCGAGCCGATATCCACTGCACCACGACGCACATCCTCATTTAGGTACCTCCACTAAATCGTGTAAAAACTGCATAGTTACTATTAAATTGATTTTTTAAAAATGAAAAAGTTTTCTTGAAAGTTTTATTTTAGTTTTAATTGAAAGCTAAATGATTAAATTTACTATTTCCAGTTAGCAAAATACTCTGGTTTATTTCAAACAGAAATTATATTGATTGGAATATAAAAGTTTGAGATTTTTGTTCAATTTTTGAATTTGTCGCCATTTTTGAGCGATCGACACGTTTTTGAAAACAAAAGTTAATTCTCGATTTTAAAGATCTTGCATCTAAATCCTTTTTTTAATCAGCATTCACAATCTCTTTCTCTCTCTCTCTCTCGCTCTCTCTCTCTCTGTTTCTCTCTGTCTCTATCTTCCTCTTTCTCCCTATCGCTGGCTCTCTCTTACATTCATGTCTTTTTACTTCTTTCAAATTTACTCTCTCTCTCTCTGTTTCTCTCTGTCTCTATCTTCCTCTTTCTCCCTATCGCTGTCTCTCTCTTACATTCATGTCTTTTTACTTTCAAATTTCTAAATTTACTCTCTCTCTCTCTCTCTCTGTTTCTCTCTGTCTCTATCTTCCTCTTTCTCCTTATCGCTGTCTCTCTCTTACATTCATGTCTTTTTACTTCTTTCAAATTTACTCTCTCTCTCTCTCTCTCTCTCTCTTTCGATTATCATTCTCTGGCTCTCTCTCTCTTAATTTTACACCATTTTGTTACGTTCATCTTTACTTTTTATCATTATCTTCCTTTTTTCTCCCTTTCTTTTCCTCTCTATCATTCTCTCTCTCTCTCTCTCTCTCTCTCTCTCTCTCTCTTAGCTTTTCGTTTTGTGGTCTTTTTCTTCTATCTTTCTTTTATTTTCTCTTCATTTCTTTCTATCTATAAATCTTTACTCTCTATCAGTATTCTCTCTTTCTCTTTCTCTTTCACGTCTTTCTGTTCCCTTTTCGTTTTCTTCTGTTTTCTTTTCTCACTCTCTCAATCCTTCTCGCTGTCATCATTCTCTCTTTCTCTTTCCCCATCACTTTTACATCTTTTTTTACCCTTTCGTCTTTTTTTTTTTTTCATCTTTTCATTTTACCTTCCTCTCTCTTCTTTACAAAGTAGGTCATCATGATGAAAAAATAGCATAGAACAGAATATTTATTTCAACATAATCTCCTTTGTCAATGCACTTAATTTGGTGATGAACACTGTATATCACAAATTCACATCCTAGCCCGAAATTTTGAAATTAGTATCCATGCCGTCAAAAGTGGAAAGTGCCTTCTAATTCCAAACGTCTCATATATATATATATATATATATATATATATATATATATATATATATATATATTTCATTTGTAAAAGAGTTATTACGTAAACCAAGTTTCTACCTTTCGGTGTCTTCAGGCGATTTACAATAACTGATTTTACCGTTTTTTAAGAACGCTCACATAACAGGGATTTTTTATGAACGCCCAATTTTCAAAATTAGGAGAAGTTACTTAAAGGTCTTAGAACATTTTCATCCATGATTGTATGATCTTAATAGGTATTTGTTGGTATGGTTACACTTGGGTTCAACCAAAGATATTTTTAAGACTAGATGGAATAACCATAAGTCTACCTTTAAGCTACAAAACTTAAAATATTGTACAAAATTGGCTAGTCACGCTTAGAAATTGAAATTATAATAGAGAAAAGACGCAGACATAACGTGGAGTTTAATAAAAATACCCAAACCTTACAACGGTGTCAAAATATGTCGACTATGCCAGAAAGAAAAGTTAGCTATTATGGTATTCCCAAACAAAAAATGAAGTATTAAATGAAAGAACAGAAATTATGACCAAATGTAACCATATCAAAAATTACCTATTAGGATCATACAATCATGGATAAAAATGTGCTAATTTTCTAATGCTCTCTTATATATATATTGTTTCTCTCTTCACACACACACACACACACACACACACACACACACACACACACACACACACGCACGCACGCACACACACACACACACACATAATATATATATATATATATATATATATATATATATATATATATATACTAACAGTATAGCTCGGCGTTGCTCGGATGGAATGAAAGCTTTAAAACTAATCCATGGTCCTGGAGCTCAGACTCAGTCTAAAGAATATTTGTGCAAAGTTTGGTGAGAATCGGATAAAAATTGTGGATTTGTATAAAGGACATACAAGCAGATAAACAGACACACACACAAACATCTTGCCTTTTATATATATATATATATATATATATATATATATATATATATATATATATATATATATATATAGGAAAGAATATTAATAAAAAGTTTTGAATTTAAAGACGTACTTTTTTAAACAGTATTTGTTTATTTTTATAGTGTTTTATATTTCAGACCGCCCTCGGTCCTTCATCAGAAACAAGTGATTTTTAAATTAGAATTGGAAACGTATTTTTACGATGGCGTCCTAATACTTTTTTGTTTACATCACGTGGTGTCGATAAACCAATCAGCATGCGGCACGTCCGTTTGTTTATTTTCGGTAAACCAATCAACACGCGGACTGTTTAAAAAAGTACGTCTTTAAATTCAAAACTTTTTATTAATATTCTTTCCTATACATATTAAGACAGTATACGTGGATGATCATCACTATATATATATATATATATATATATATATATATATATATATATATTATCGATTTTCTGCACTATTCTAAGAAATGCAAGATTGAAACTTCTGAATTTCGTTTCTTATGTCTTTGTCTATGACTGTATCAAATTTGATTAAAATCGGACCACTCCTTCTATAACCCGATTTTTTCGATTATCTATTTTCGATATTTATCGGGGGTACCTCGACACAAAACCAAGCTAAGAACACTCGCAGACGCTTATAGTACAACTGTGTAAATTTTCAAGAAAATCGGTTCAGCTGTTTCGGAGTTTATAGGTAACGGACACACACACACACACACACACACACACACACACACACACACACACACACACACACACACACACACACAAAGTTCCATTTATAAATAAGTATAGATAGATAGATTAGATTTATATATATATATATATATATATATATATATATATATATTCTGTTTCTCTCTCCACACACAAACATATATAAATATACATTCTGATTCTCTTTTTCCACACACGCACACATGCACACACATCCATATATATACAAATACATTCTTTTTCTCTCTCCGCACACACATACGCACTCATACACACACACACACACACACACACACACACACACACACACACACACACACACATATATATATTCTGTTTCTCTCTTTTTCCACACACGCACACATACACACGCACACATACACACACATATATATAAATATATTCTAATACACACACACACATATATATAAGGATTATCATCTCGGAATATATAAAGAAATTCGTAATAAAAACAACAAAGCTGATTACATTAAATCCGAATAAATCACAGAATATAATTTTGTTTTTCTAAATGTTTATTTATCATTATTTTATATTTTATTTATTTTTGACAAGCGCCCAATACTGCGTTGTGCCTAAGCCTGATGCATCTATCTAACGTAAACTCAGTATGAGTCGACATTTCGAAATAATATCTTTCCTTTTCTACTTTTCTCAGCGATTTATTCATATCAATTTGAAACATTCTTTTGGCAAAATATGTTGGCACTAGGCACCATGTTACTTTATTTCGGTCCATCATTTCGTTTAAATACGTCGGTCGGTCCATTAACCGAATTGAAGGAATGATATCCAGCCGACAACTACAGCCACCTCTTACACACAATGTGGAAGTAATGACGTCATTTCCGTATCGAAACGTCTTAAAAGATAATTGATGCCGCGAAAGAATAGCTTAAAAACCTTCAAGAAGCCAAACACATTGTACATCATATATTCATACGGTACTCTTTCTTCTTCTTCTTTTTCTTCTTCTTCTATGTGTCGTGTCCTTTCAGACCGTATGCGATCATGGGTTTTCACATCTCCCTTTCCCATGTAGCCCTTAACACCCTTTATCTTGCTACCCCTTCCAAAACCCTGCACTATCCATTTGCTCAAACCCATCCCGTCTATCTTTCCCTCTGTCTGACCGGTGGGTATCAGATTCTCCGAGCACTCTCTCCTCGTTACATGATGCAGAACTTTAACTGTCTTTTCCTGATGTTAAGTACAAGTTTACTTTTCGTTACCGTCCTCTCCAAAACCTCACATGTTCAGTCCATGGTATCCTCAGCGTCCTTCTGTAGAACCACATTTCGATTGCTTCAAGTCTTTCCTTCATCTTTGATGAGCTTGTCCAGCATTCACTGCCATATTGAAGGACAGACATCACATAACAATCCAGTACTCTCTTTTTTTGTTTCCAGCGAAATTTTCCTGTTTTTAAATTCATTACTTTGCTTCTGGAACGCACCCGTATATTCGGACTACTGTCCTCACCGTTGTTGTTGCTATCACAATGTTTCAGCCACTGTACCCTTCTGCCATCCTTGGGTGTATATTAATCAGAGTAACCTACTGTGACCCCAAAGTGAGTGGTCACTTTATAAAATTATTGTAATATGGAATTGATTCCCCACTTTATATCCAGTATGCTTCTGTAGAACAACATTTCGATTGCTTCAACTCTTTTCTTCATCTTTGATGAGCTTGTCCAGCATTCACTGCCATATTGAAGGACAGACATCACATAACAATCCAGTTCTCTCTTCTTTGTTGCTAGCGAAATTTTCCTGTCTCTTAATACTCTACTCAGCTTCTGGAATGCATCCTTGCGCTTTTGGGTCTCAGGAATATAAATGTATAGAAACTGCTGTGACCATTAAGTGAGGGTTCAGTTTATATATTGATTGTAATATGGAATTGATCCCCCCACTTTATACCCAGTCTGCCATATTGAAGGACAGACATCACATAGTAATCCAGTACTGTTTTCTTTATTTCCTGTCTCTTAATACTCTACTCAGCTCCTGAAATGCATCCTTGTGCTTTTGGATCTCAGGAATATAAATGCATAGAAACTGCTGTGACCACAAAGTGAGGGGTCAGTTTATATGTTGATTGTAATATGGAACTGATCCCCCACTTTATATCTAGTATACTTCTGTAGAACCACATTTTCACTGCCATATTGTAGGACAGACATCACATAACATTCCTGTATTCTCTTCTTTGTTGCCAACGAAATTTTCCTGTCTACTCTGCTTTTGGAATTTATCCTTGGTCATGCTAATACGCTATCGGATCTCAGTGTCGCACTTTCTATCCTCTGGTAGAATACTTCCAAGGTATCTAAATTTCTTTACCTGGTTGATTTCAATATCCAGTGGTGATTTAGGAAACCTTATCAGTCTCTGATTATGATAAGATTTGATCTTCCGCAGTTTTCCCTCCGCACTTTCTTTTTCAGGACACATACATTTTTTTTTTTTTTTTTTTTTTTGCTTAGAAAGGAGTTCCCGGTCTTTTCCTCTCCTCCGGTACTAGTGGTAGTGCTGTTGTAAGCTTTTTTTCAGTGTTTGTGGATGGTTCCAACGCCTATTCATTCTAGGGGTACCGGGTTGGCAGTTTCCTGATTGATGCTCCAAACTGGTAATTAGGAGCCCGAACATTTGCGTAGCGTCTTGAGAGGCTGCTCTGATCAGCAGTTGAATAATATCGAGGTTTCTTGTGCCATATCGCGCATGGATGGATGCCCCAGCATGAATCCCCATTGGGCAACCCTGATGCCACATTATGCTGCAGTCTGCGCCAGTTTCCCTCCTACACATGCTGCATACAGCGAGCGACAGATTCTATTCTAGGCCCCTCTCTTAATAAAACTCACTAACCATGACTACACACTATCAAAATAGCAAAACTAAACCAGCTAATCAAAAAACATCCAAATCCGTCAACATCTTCGCGAACATACGAGGTATACGTACTAACTTTTTCAGCATTGAATCCCTCCTCCAAGTAAACTCACCTGACATCCTAGCATTCTGTGAAACTAACCTTGACTCTTCTATTCCCTCTTCTGTGTTCTGTGGCTACCTTCCCCTCTTCCGGAAGGACTCCAATGTCGATATGAATGGGCTTGGTGTTTATGTCAGTGAACATCTCCCTCTTGCTAGGGTGATCTCTCTTGAATCCCTAGATCATTCTTACATGTGTTTACGTCTCTCCCTACTAAGCTCGGTTAGCTATCTTTTCTTTCTCTACAGCTCCCCCTCATCTCCAGACTGTTCCGTACTTGACAATATCTCCAATAATATTGATATAGCCATTTCTTCTCATCCGTTTGCCCATATATTTATGTTTGGAGACTTTAACTCCCACCCCGCCAAGTGGCTGGAAAACTCTGTCACAGATCTTGCTAGTGTCCACGCCATGAATTTTTCAATCACTCAGTCCTTTACGCAAGTGGTGGAGTTCCCCACGCGTTTCTTGAATAACCCTAATGGACCTGACTCACTGCTAGATCTCTGTTTCCCTTCCATCCCTGACTCTTGTAATGTCAAGCAGCTCTGCTCTCATGGAAACTCTAACTATGCGGTGGTTTCCGTTAACATCTCCTTCTACTCCCACTCCACCCAAGAACGTCAGACCAGCATAATATCTTACTGCTGCCAAAGAGTAGACTGGGACACGTTCCGCGATTTCCTGTGTGAATTCCCTTGGAACAAAGTTAAAGACTGTGCGTTCGAGGTCGCCTCTTGGATGAAGGCTAGCATCGATGCTTTTATCCCAGCCAGGAAGTTGCAACTTAAATTCTATTCGTCCCCCTGCTTGCTCGGCCGCCATCACCCACCGGAATCACTTCTTCCGGCTTCATAGGAGCCACGCGTCGACCATAACAGACGCATTTTTGCCTTTGCTCGTAATGAGTACAAGAAGATACTTAATGAATCTAAGCTGCTTTTTGCTGCCAGAATGAAGCAGTGCATAGCATTCCGTAAGTTCGGCTCCAAAGACTACTCCAAAGCGGCTCTGTAAAAATTGTACTAAATAACAGTAAGCCCTCAATCCCGCCACTAATCAATTAATTTGAGGCCCCACCTCTTCAGTGGACAAGACTAAGAGCTTTGCTCGCAGATTCTCTACACTGGATTTATCTGGAGTATCAGTACCCGACTTCCCACCTAGAACTGAGGCCCAACTGAATAACGTCCACATCATGAACCCCGCTGGTCTCTAACATAATTTCAAAGCTTGGCTCCCATAAAGCGAACGGAGGTGACGGAATCCCAATCAATGTCCTGAACAAATGTGCCCTTGAACTCTTCTATGTCCTCTCCAAACTCTATAACTACTGCCTCTTTGCTTCCTGCTTTTCTGTTTACTGGAAGTCATCCTCTGTGGCTCCTATAATTAAGAATACTGGAAAACTCTCGGACCCCTCTAATTATCGTCCTATCAGCCTCCTACCGATTGTTTGGCGAAGTGTTCAAAGCCATTATTAACGCCGAGGTGGTTCAACATCTCACAGCTCACTGACAAACCGTATGGTTTTCTCTTCACCAAGTCTACTGCTGATAGGCTAATGACCATCACTGAGTATATATACAAGGCTCTCGACAAGAACGGCGAAGCTCGAACTGTTGCCTTAGATATCTCCAAAGCGTTTGACAGAGTCAAGCTACGGTGCTATGGTATAACTGGACGATTGTTTGACCTAATCCAGTCATTCCTTTCAAATCGCACAATGAAAGTAGTAATTAAGGAAAATTCCTCTCTATCATACGAACGCGGGTCTCGATCAAGGCTCTATTCTCCTACGCTTTTTCTGATCTTCATTAACGATCTCCCAGATGTAATCAGATCCCAAGGAGGTATCTACGCCGACAACACCAACTTTTACTCTCGCCTCGATCCAAAATCTGTTGAGGCTGACAAAGCGAACCTCGCAGCTGAGCTTGAAAAGGACCCCCAATCTGTGGCGGACTGGGGCTAAGAAATGGCTCGTGAATTTTAACGCTTCCAAAACGAAGCTGCTATCTGTTAACTATCACAGAAAATTGCTCCAACCCGCCAATTAGCATAGATCAGGCTAGTCAGGGAGAAAGCAAAACACTGTGCCTCGTCGGGTTAACCCTCACAACAGACCTCAAGTGGAATCACTATATTGAATCCATGATTAAATCCGCTACTAAGAAGGTCGGTTCCCTGTGTAGAGCCAAGAAGTTTTGCCCATCTGAATCTATCCTGCACATATATAAATCTACCATCCGCCCGTGTATTGAATACTGCTGTGACATCTGGTCAGGTGCCCCTACTATTCACCTCGGGGTTCTTGACAAAATACAACGGAGAATCCGTAATTTGATCGATCCCGACTTGGCAGCTCAGATGTAGTCACTTTCTCACCGGCAGAATGTGGCTTCTCTGTGTCTCTTCTTCACATAATTTCACGGCTTTTACTCTGATGAACTTAGCCCACTGGTGCCCCCTATGCATGAATTTACTCGAGCTACTAGACTAGCGACTAGATTCCACCTTTTTACAGTGAAAACAATAAAATGTAACCGCAACTTCTATTCCATCAGCTTCTTGTCTCGCACTTCCCGCCTGTGGAATTCCTTTCCGTACACTTGCTTTCCGACAGCTACAATCTCCAAGAATTTAAATGTAAGGTCAATAGTCATCTCCTATCTCCCTGACTTGTATCCTTTTCCTCATGTTCTTTTCTCCGTCCACTCCACTCTCATCACACCATTCTCATCCTTCTCATACCCACTTCCAGACACCCCTATAACCTGTCCCTCTTTCTCATCACCTTGCTCTTTTGTAACCACCTGCGCAGTAAAACTGCCTTGCTTGTGGCGAAATGATTAAAAAATATCAAGTTTTCTATCTATCTATCTATCTATCTATCTATCTATCTATCTATCTATCTATCTATCTATCTATCTCAGTCTGTTCATATCTATCTATCTATCTATCTATCTATCTATCTATCTATCTATCTATCTATCTCAGTCTGTTTATATCTATCTATCTATCTCAGTCTGTTTATATCTATCTATCTATCTATCTATCTATCTATCCATCTATCTATCTATCTCAGTCTGTTCATTATCTATCTATCTATCTATCTATCTATCTATCTATCTATCTATCTAATTCAATCTCTTATCTATCTATCTATCTATCTAATTCAATCTCTTATCTATCTATCTATCTATCTATCTATCTATCTATAGTACGTTCATTACGTTCATATCTATCTATTTCTCTATATATACATATATAGATTTATGTAGTTATGAATTAATTTTACAATTAATTCATAAGTATATTATTATTTTGACTTTATAATATTCATTATATTGAGCACTTTTCGTAATAAAATAAATGCCGGGGCACTCTAAATAGTGAAACCTTGAGTTCTCTTCACCTGGAATTCTATGTACATATCATATATGTTCATATCTATCTCTATATGTATATATTATATATAGTAAGTTCAAATCTATCTATCTATCTATCTATCTATCTATCTATCTATCTGTCTATCTGTCTATCTATCTATCTATCTATCTATCTATCTATCTATCTGTCTGTCTCCCTCAGTATGAAACGCAAAAATACTTTCACGGCTCCTGCTCCGATGAGCTTAGCTCCCTGGTGCCCTCTCTTCATGAATTTACTCGAGCTACTTGATTAGCCAGTAGGTCCCACCCTTTAACAGTGAAACCAATAAAATGTAATCTCAGCTTCTTTTCTCACACTTCCCGCCTGTGGAATTTCCTTCCGTATACTTCATTACCCGACAGCTTCAATGTCCAAGAATTTAAATGTAAGGTCAATAGTCATCTCCTATCTCTCCTATCCTTTTCCTCATGTTTTTTCTCCGTCCACTCCACTCTCATCACACCATTCTCATCCTTCTCTTATCCACTTCCTGACACCCCTTATAACCTGTTCCTCTTTCTCATCACTTTCCTAAGTAAACCCCTGCACACTAGTGACAATAAAAATGCCTTGCTTGGAGTGAAATAATTATAAAAAATTAGGCAAATAATAGATCTATTCTGTCAATAACAATTGTTTTAACAAGCCCTTTCTTCATGACTTTCTACATTTCTATAGCAAAATTATCAGTGATAATTTTTCTGTAGTAAAATTAATTAGCAATCCACATTATACGTACAGCCTATTCTCTCAGTAGCGCTTTCAAAAGTTCATGGAGACTCATCAATTCTTTATCCCTAATTTTTGGTGCAAATTCTATAGTAGGTATCCGTTTATCTTGCGAAATAAAGGTCGCACTCTGTTTGCTCAAAATTCAGTCCTTTGTGAGACTGGTGGGACCCTCTCCATGGTGCGGTCCTAAGCGATGGTGTATGGAGGCTGACGACATGGCCACTGTTGACCATGTCCACCATAGTTTATGAATATAGAATACAGCGCAGTACGTCATCTGTTCGATGAAACAACGTCAAAGAGTAACACTCACGAGTCAGGCACTCTACTGAATATCGCCAATACTCGGGAAAATATGGTCGCCTTTTATGCACGTCGCATTGAATATTTTGAGCCTTCTGATTGGTTAACCCTTCTATTGGTGAACTATAAAATGTCAGCTCATGGCTGGCTCACTAGTATACAAGGGTACACAAAAACTCCAACAGCTTTCAAAAGTTCATGGAGACTCATCAATTCTTTATCCCTAATTTTTGGTGCAAATTCTATAGTAGGTATCCGTTTATCTTGCGAAATAAAGGTCGCACTCTGTTTGCTCAGCTGTACAGACAAAGTACAAAGGAATACAGGAAATTACATTTGGGGCAGACTTTGCTTCAGGAGCTACCAGAAAGTTGTTAATACTGACAGGCGACACTCTTCGGGGATATATTCCGTGTTTTCTGTATGTGTTTACTTCCATGGCCTTTTCTGTGCTTGAATATGGCTGCAAGTCACTGAATGTTTTAAATAATGGTTTCCCTTCCCCTAGATGAACTGCCTTGCATATATCCAAGTGTAACCATACCCATAATTTTGCAGTTACCTCTCCCAATAAGACCCACGCCAGAGGAGGACATGACTACGGACTCTGTGTACGCCATTCCACGAAGCTGTGGAAACAAATATAAAAGAGAAACGAGTCGCTCCCTTGAGGTAAGCCTACAAGACCATCGCAAGGCCGAAACACGAGAGGAGATAGAAAAATCAGGCGTAGCTGACCACATATGGAGTGAGAAAGGGGATCACCGTCCCTCATGGGATGAAGTTAAAATAGAGAACGCCACTGGAAACTACGTAAACTTAAGGTTTCTACTTCACCAGGTCTACTGCTGATATGCAAGCGTCTATCAATGTGCACATATGCAAGGCTACACAAATCTCCTAGGCCAACCAAGCATAAAGTTGAATACAATATATGAATCAGTAATACGGAGTACCAGAGAAAATCATTAGTGCCAAAAATTATGATATGAGCTTTGGTAAAAAAAAAAATACTAGAGGAAACCATCAAAACATCAAAAATTGGAATATGAACTCTGGTAAAAAATGGGTACTGAACATTATGTTTATAAGTCCAAAAATTAAGTTGTTTTTGTCCTAAAGAACACATGATGTAGACGTTGGTTAGTTCAATACCTGGCTACAGCAGTGGTGAAAAAATAACTTAGTGAGTTGAGTTAAAGCGTTGGTTAGTTCCAGTGACTTGACCCAAAGAGTTGTGAGTTTAATACCTGGCTACAGCAGTGGTGAACAAATAACTTAGAGAGTTGAGTAAAAGCGTTGGTTAGTTTTAGTGATTTGACCCAAAGACTTGTGAGTTCAATACCTGGCTACAGCAGTGGTGAACAAATAACTTAGGGAGTTGAGTTAAAGCGTTGGTTAGTTCCAGTGACTTGATTCAAAGAGTTGTGATTTCAATACCTGGCTACAGCAGTGGTGAACAAATAACTTAGAAAGTTGAGTAAAAGCGTTGGTTAGTTCCAGTGACTTGACCCAAAGTGTTGTGAGTTCAATACCAATAACATGTAACTTCGAGAGTCGGGTTAAATGGAGATGACTCATGACTACCAAAAGAGGCTTCGCACATAGAATGATTTACCCCAGTGATTGTAATAAAGATTTCGGTCCGAATAATGGAAATAGTGTAAATACTAACTCATCTCAGAAATATAGTCAAATACACTTTCCTTTACCGTGCGTCGATAGCTTAGTGGTAGAATCTCTGACTGAAAGCAATGTCAAACTGATAAGCTCTTTTGTCAATATTTCCTTATTTGTTTGATGGCTGATAGCTTAAATTGTAGCAAAGCACTTTTTGAATATTCATTAAAATAATTTGTTGTTTCTTAAGAAAAATTTAGCATCAGAAAATCGCTTTTTTACACTTTACATCCACTGGAGGGGATATTCGTTTTGTAGTTTATCACTATGAAAAGATTTTAACTGAAATAACTTAAAACCTTTTTGTTTTCACAAAGCAATTGTAAAGTGTCTAAAAATTGTTCAGGCTCTTGGTGGGCCAGAACCCTTTGAATATCACTTTCAAATTCTTATAACAGCTAAACTCTCAACTGATCAAAAATGCTCTTTTATTATATGCAGTATTGCGTTTTCGTGAACAACATTTTTTCCTTTAATCCACGGAATATCCTACTTCTACATTCTAAAGTCTCAAGTGTGCTCGTGTATTCCAAATTTATTCTTAACTACCAACACGTCTGCGAGGCTGACCTCGATAGTTTGTGAGAACAGAAAGCCTGCTAGGGACACCAAAATTGCAGTCTATAGGGCTTTCGCCGTCAGCATGCTACTCTGCATAACGAAAGTTGGGGCCTCTACTCGTGACAGGGAAGACGTCTCAGCGCCTTTCAGAGACGCATTCTGGTCATTAATTGTTGCGACTAGATCACCAATGCCATATTTCTTACTCGTGCCCAGCTACACAGTCCATACACCCTTCTCTAACAAAATTGGCTTGGATATGTATACCGTATGCCGGATGGGAGGATACAGAAAGTCTTTCTGTACAGAGACCTGGCTAGCGGCAAGGGGGCACGAGGGCAACCACATCTCTGCTTCAAAGACATCTGATAAATGGACAACGGACGTGGAGATCGAGATGTGGGAAGACATCGAGAACTCACGATGAAGACGCGGTTTACACCGAGAGCTGGAGCGAGGAGAGAAGAAACGAAGGCTTCCTGTCGGTAATAACAGCACCCTACAGAATGAAAACAACAAGGCGACATCAAGGGAGGGTCTCTTCACGCGCATTCATTGCAATCAAGACTGTCACTCCTGTGTTGGTCTGCACAGCCATAGCAGAGGCTGCACAGCTGAAGTATAACTCTTTGAGCACACAGATCAATGGAGTCTCTCGAGACTGACGGATGCCACACTATCCAGCGCTCTACGACAAGCTCCTCTATCTTTTATTTCTATTTTTTGTGAACACAACTGCAGTTAAATCTTGCATCGACTGATTTGAAATCGGATGTGTTTGGAGAGGAGCAGTATTTCGTCAATCGTCAGTGAGAGTTGGCAAAGATGGCTCTGATATCTATAATATCATTCCTTTCAGCTGACAACTTTGCAAATTCGTGCAGTTGGCGGATGAAATATCACTCGAATGGCAGAGCGGGCCTGGTTTGGGCGGAATTCCAAATATCCCCACTGTTTTAGTTGTCACGCCTCATTCCTCTCGTGGGATACAATTGTTTCCGGCGCACGATTATAACGTATCTTTTATAGACATACAAACACAAAGAAACCTCCCACACACACACACACACACACACACACACACACACACACATAATTGTATTACCTCCTCTTTATTATTACGTAAACCACAAATGATTTTGAGAACACAATCCTTCATCGAAATACGAAGACCGTAACGCATATATCGCAGAAGTGAAAACTGTTTTTAAAATTTTTTTTCTAGATCGTAGAATCGTAATGAGAGCATAATATATTAATCATCCATATACAAGCCTGTTTCGCTGTATCACAGCTCATCAGTATGGCTAGACACATCCACGGATGTGCGTTGTGGTGCGGTGGATGTCGGCTTGGAGGGGGAAATCGGTGAGCCGAGTTCCAATTTCAGTCGAGCACACTGCACTCACTTGCGCACTAGTACCCTTGGGAAAGGTATTAATCCGTCCGTTCCCTCCAGTTATGGGTTAAATAACAGGGTAGGACTTGGGACCCTGCCCTTAAACAAATCCCAATGAGACTTTCTCCGTCAGGGAGGAAGCCGGCTCAACCCGACTAGGGTGAATGCTGCATACATACTTGATCGAAACTCGACCGATTCGGTGTCAGTCGGAGTTGCTACCCACCAAGCCACAGGCGCATGGAATCAGAGAAGGGAAACTTTAACGTGTTGTATGTAAGCAGTGTATACACACGCCAGTCACAGAAAGAACTCAATTCATTTCTGAAGATATATATATATATCGGAGAATGGATTAAAGAAGGATGAAAATACTAGTGTGAAGAGAGTTGCGTGAGAATAGAGCCAAAAGATACAGTGGTTGTCGGGGAAAGGATGAGAGACAAGGGGATAAATGATGGCAATTGATGTTGCATTTAAACATTTGGAGATTGTAGCTATCAGGGAAACAAGTATACGGAAAGGAGTTCAACAGAGGGAAGTGCGAGAATAGAAGCTGTTAGAGTAGAAGTGTGGGCTATATTTGATTGTTTTAACTGTAAAAGGGTAGTACCTAGTTGCCAGTCTAATAAATCGAATAAATTTGTGTGGAGGGGGTCACCAGGAGTTAAGCTCGTCAGAACAGAAGCCGTGAAAATATTTGTAGAAAAGACGGAGGGAAGCCACATCCCGTCATGTGAAAATGACTAGAGTCGAAATGCCAGATCGGAATCGATTGCATTGCAGATTCTCCTTTGGATTTATCGAGAACCCCGAAATAAATAGCAGGGGCGCTCGAGCAGATATAACAACCTTATTCAATGCTCGAAGGGATAGTAGATATGTGCAAGATGGATTCAGACGAAAAAAAAAACTCCTGGCCCGACACAGTAACACGACCTTCCTATCAGTAGATTTAGATTTTGACTCAATGCAGTCGTTAAGAGAGAATGAGGCCAAATAGGCGCTGTGTACTGCTTTCGGGGAGACTAGCGTGGTCCATGCCGGTGGCGAATAGGAGAGATTGTCTATGGTGATTAAAGGATAGAGCCTTGAGGGACACCTGTCTTCATATGATAGAAACTGTAAGTATGCCCGTTCAATACGACCTTCATTATGCGATTTGATAGGAACGATTGGATTAAATCAAACAAACGTCTAGTTATATCATGGCCCTGTAGCTCGCGCAGAAGGCCAGCGAGCCAGACTCTGTCAAATACTTTGGAGATATCCAGGGTACAAAACTCGCCGTTCTTATCGAGAGCCTGGTATATATTCGGTGATGGTCGTTAGCATATCAGCGGTAGACCTAGCGAAGTTTGTCGGAGAATAAGCTGTGGGCTTTGAGATATTGAACCACCTCAGCATAGATAATGGCCCCCAAATACTTTGCGAAAAAACGGCAGGAGACTGATAGGGCGATTGCGAGACTGGGACACATGTATGAATGATTTGGAGATTCAAGAGAAACCACCCTAGCCAGAGGGAGATGTTTTAAATTCCCAGGCCAAGCATGTGGACGCTGAAGTCCTTCCTAAAGAGGGGAAGGTCAACTGGATTCCAGAGTTCAGAGGAGAGGATTGTGGGCTTTAGATTAGTTCTGCAGAGAGTGATGATGTCTGGGGACCTTTCGTGGAAGAAAGATTCCATACTGCAAAAGTTGGTACGCATACCACGGATGTTAGTGAAGGAAATATTGAGGGGTTTAGATGATTTTTGTGTGGCGTGTTAATTATTTTACTAACAGAATAGTCAGGCGTTGCTCGGGTGTAATGAAATCTTTAAAACTAATCCATGGTCCTGGAGCTCAGACTCTTTGGACGTTGGCACGAAAGACTAAAAAGCAATAGTTGTTTCCAGTTAAAGCGATACCGTAGACTGAAAGACAAATGAATGGATGTAAGTCAAATTTTGATTTCCTGGTATCGATATCAAATAAGTTTTGTTCGTCGTAAACTGAATTTTGAAGGCTAAATAAGTCATCTAGAGTAAATGGTATCATGGCTGAGACTAAGAACTACAATTATGCCTACTTAGAGCCAAACCCGAAGCAAAAACTAAAATAAAAGGGCTGAAAAAATACAGACATAAAGGCAGATAAACAGACACACACAAATATCGATTTTCTGCACTATTGTAAGAACTGCAGACACACACACAAACAGCTTATCTTATATATATATATATATTATCGATTTTCTGCACTAGTGTAAGAACTGCAACCTTGAAACTTCTGAATATCATTTCTTATGTCTTTGTCTATGAGTGTACCAAATTTGATTAAAATCGGACCGCTCCTTCTATAACCCGATTTTTTCGATTATCGATATTCGATATTTATCGGGAGTACCTGGACACAAAACCTAGCAGACGCTTATAGTACAACTGTGTAAATTTTCAAGAAAATCGGTTCAGCCGTTTCGGAGACTATTGGTAACGGACACACACACACACACATACACACACAGACACACACACAAAGTTCCATTTATAAATAAGTTTAGATATATATAATTGCAACGGTCTTTATTATAATAGAGCGGATATATATATATATATATATATATATATATATATATATATATATATATGCAACAGTCTTTATTATAATAGCGAGGATAGTGACATTAAGTAAAAAATGAATCCAAAGATTATATTAGTACTATTAATTAGTACTAATTACCATTAGTACTAGCAAGGTTTTTTCTTCTTATTATTCCAGCAGCTGTAATCTCCGGCCTTTCATGAAATCTGTTTTCGCTAAATTCCACTGTCTGTCTATATTTCTGATATGACGTATTGTATTTATTTACACTATTTAAAAATTGTTCGGACTTTTGTCCTCATATTTATTGTCGTATTCACGATGTTTCGGTCGTTGTACACCCCGGCGTTCTTCAGATGATATGTGATAGACACCAAGGACACATGGCCCAGTAGATAAAAGCCTTGATTGAAGTAATCCATTGACGTGACCCAAAGCATTGTGAGTTCAATACCTGTCTACAGTGGAAATGAATAAACACTTGGAAAGTTGATTTACTAAAGAGACATAAGTGAAACTGAGATATCCATAACGAGGCATGGCACATGGAACTAGAACAATCTATCTCGGTGGACGAAATAATGGGTAAGATTCGAAATTCTTATGTATATCACCTAAGTAAGGCCGAGGTGTACAACAGCCAAAACTTCATGAATATGATAATAAAGACGAAAAAACATCCCGAACAATGTATATTAGTGTAAATAGTTGTAATATTGCATATCAGAAATATAAACTTAATAGTTCGGCTTGAAATGTACATGGTATACCATCTGAAGAAGTTCAGAGCGTACAATGGCCGAAGCATTGTAAATATGACAATAAATATGAGGATAACAGTCCGAAGAATGTAAATAGTATACGTAGTTACAATACCCCTAATGAAGGTCGGAGCCGAAAATATAGTAAATATCATAATAAGGATTAGGATAATAGTCCGAAAAGTTTAAATAGTATTTGTTAAAATACCGAATCTCAGAAATATAGACAGATAGTTCATCTCGAAATTCCAACGTATAACACCTGAAGAAGGTCGGAGCGTACAACGGCCGAAATGTTGAGAATATGACAATAATGATGTTCGAACAGTGTAAATAGTGTAAACTTTCAATGTATTTAGAACCTAAAACTTTTTTTTTATTCAAGGTAGAGGTTATATATTTTTCTACTTTTTTGTTTTTTTTTTCATTTCACCCCGAGCAAGGCGGAAACGCCACTGATGTGCAGGGGGCTACATAAATGTAAAAAGATTAATTAGAAAAGAGTGAGGAGTACAAACTAGTTAGAAAGGAACAATAGAAAGCTGAGGTGCGATGACAGATACATAGGTGGAGAGAAAGGGAAGGTTATACGGGGGTGGGGAGAGAGCTAGAGTCCAGTGGTTAGTAGATGAGTATTGACTTTGCATTTAAATTTCTGGAGGTTGTAGCCGTCAGGAAAGCAAGAATACGGGAGCGAGTTCCACAGGTTTCTTATTTTTGTTTTGTCTAGTATTCTTCCTTGGGAATCTTCTTATTGGCACCAATTTGCTTATTAAAGATTCAGCCTGTGATTGATTCTGCAACTTCCAAGGAAGTTAGTTAAGATGCAACAGAAGCAAATACGGTGTTGAATCTCTGAAGAAATCGTTGAAGCCATGAAACTTTGTCAGAAATAGAATTAAGACTAAAAAACAAATGGATGCTAACAAAATATTCGAATCGATAACAATTATCTGTGACATAGACGAAGGCCCAGCCAAAGGACAACCAGAACGACAATAATGATAAAATGAAGGATAAAATGAATTTTTCTTTTCTTTTCTTTTTTTTATTTATTTTTATTTTTATTTATTTTTTATTTGTTTTTTTGGGTTTTTTTTGCTTATTTAAAAGATAGCGGAAATGAAAAAAAGAAACAAGTGAAGAATTCTTTAAAGCAAAGAATGGCGAAATATCTGGACTTTAATAAAAAAAATTTTAAAAAAAGCAAAGAAAGAACAGAATCAATATGTGAGAATAATCAGTAATGAGATTTCCGACCGAATTTTCGAGCTGATTTTTTTTTTTTTATTTAGTCTGATGTTCTTGCTAGATATCTTGAGATTCTTTAAAAAAAAAGTCCAAAGATATTTTTTAAATCGGTCTCACCCCTAGAATGGCAGTAAACAGAAACCTTAACAATGAGCAGAAAGAGACAACCAGGAGTACAGTAGATAGCGATTTACATAGCATTTAAATTGTTTAAAGTTGACTGGGAAGCATGGAGCCGGAAGCGAGTTCCACAAAAGAGAAGTGCGAAAAAAAAACTGTTAACCTCGAACTTACGGCTACATCTAGCCAGCCCAACGATAAACTAAGATCTCGACACCTGTTTAGTAATGCGCTTAAATTCAAAAAGTCTATGTATCATAGCTCCTTCGAATAATTACTATGATTTACACTCTTATCGGTCCTAATGTAGCATATTAGCCTCGCTTCCCTATCGCCGTAATGTGGCTTTCCTGCGTCTTTTCTATAAATATTTTCACGGCAATTGTTCTAATAAGCTTTCCTCGTTGATATCTTGACCGCATGAATTTAAGCGTACTACTAGATTGGCGGATAGGTCTCATCGTGTTACTTTTGAAATAGCGAGATGTAACCGTAAGTTCTATTCTAATAGTTTCTTCCCTCTCGCTTCTCGCTTGTGGATTTCTCGACTGGTTTCTTGCTTTCTTGTCAGGTAGGGTCTCCAAAAATTCGATGAAACGTCAATGAACATCTATCTTCCTTTCAGTCCCAGTAATCCCTTTCATCATAGCAGCATTATCGTCTTGTTTGGAGTTAAATGATTTTTTTTAATCCATGAAGGCTAAAATGCTGAATAGGTAAAATGACATTAATTTCTTAGATACTAAAATGATATTAAAAAATGATACAGGTGGAGAGCTCAATGTAATTAAAATTACAGAGCTAATTATAAAATAAAATAAATTTCGATGTTCAAAACTGTTGAATGATCATTACAACATGAAATCCCAAAGAGAGAAACTAGCGTTTATAAATGGGTTAAAGTATTAGAAAAAAGATTTTTAGAAAAAACGTATTTAGGGGAAAAAGGCTGATATATGATTTAATTAAATTTAATTAAGCTCATCTAATTAATGATAAATCTAGATTTAAATTAAAAATAAAAGTAAAAAAAACTATAAAAAAATTTTAAGATTAATAAAATTTAATTTTTATAAAAGAAAATATTTAGTTTTTAGGAGAGTAAATATAAATTAAATTGTTTTTGATTAATTGATTAATTAAGTAAATTTTTAAATCGAAATTTTGAACCCCTCTACCCTCCTCTTCCTGTCTCCTTTGAATATCTACCTTTTATGAAGTAAGGATACTTATACTAATTGAACCCCCTATTTTTTCTGCATATATATATATATATATATATATATATATCTTTTTCACAGCATAAAATCTTTTATAAATTTTTTAAAATCTTTTTAAAATAATTTTTTTAGAAAGTTTTTTTTAAAATTAAATTTTATTAATTTAAAATTTTTTTTTTTTACTTTTATTTTTAATTTAAATTTAGATTTATCATTAATTAGATTAACTTAATTAAATTTAATTAAATTCTACATCAGTGTTTTTCCTCCAAATAAGTTTTTTCTAAAAATCTTTTTTCTAACACTTTAACCCATTTATAAACGCTAGTTTTGTTGACACGTATCTAGCGTCTCTAAAATATAGAAAATTTTTCTTTTTTTTCTTTTCTTCTTCTCCCTTTCCCTCCCTATCTTTCTGTTTTGTTTAACCCACTTCTCAATCAAACACCAATTCCTATTCCATCCGTTAACCCCCTTCCCCTTTGTAAAGCTAGACAAAGCCAAATTTTTAAATTTTTCACTTACAACTCAATGTAAAGTAAAATTGTCCAAAATCCAAAAATAGACATTGATTGCTAACCTGGCTTTTTTTTCTGTGACGTAAATGTTTTAACTTCCGACGGTGATTTCTTAACCTTCAAATTTTTTAATTTTTTTATTTCTTTTTATTTCATTTTGAAATGTGGTAGTTGCCCATGAGATGTGAAATCTCTCTTAGGGATTTCATGTTGAAATGATCATTCAACAGTTTTGAACTTCGAAATTTATTTTATTTTATCTATCTATCTATCTATCTATCTATCTATCTATCTATCTATCTATCTATCTATCTCAGTCCGTTCACATCTATCTATCTATCTATCTATCTATCTATCTATCTATCGATCTATCTCAGTCCGTTCACATCTATCTATCTATCTATCTATCTATCTATCTCAGTCAGTTCACATCTATCTATCTATCTATCTATCTATCTATATTGGAAGGAATATTTGTTGTGACGCCTTTTATACAAACGCAGACATAGAGTAACACTTGTACAACCATTGACGTGCGCAGAGACACACGCACACGCGAGCTAGACAACTGGGGCTCACACACGCATAACTTCATGTGAACGATATGGGACTTAGCATATATATGTATATGTGTGACGTTTTCTACATGCATACGCATTTAATTTGTGTATAGTGTATCTACCAAATTTGAGGCCAGAGTTTTCGTGTATTTCCATCTATGTGGTTATTTATCTTTTACGATCTGTGGACTTTTTAGTCGTGTACGTTTTTGTTCTTAGCTTGTGTATTTGCATAAGTATATATATAACTATGTTTATATGTTCATGCATTGAAATATGATTGTGTCTGCCCTGAATTCATATATTCATATATAAGGGGGGGTTAAACCAAATTATCTTTCTTTTTCTACAGTTTCCTTTATTTTTATTTTTGGATGATTCGGAGTCTATTGTAGGTTTATTATATGTTAACTTGTTCTTATATCCGCTTTTTTGAAGGGCCTCATTGTAAATATTTTTACTTGCGTTGAAAGTTTTAATGTTGGATGAGAATAGGTTGATTCTATTATTCACTATATTGGGTATCTGTTTTATAATATTTTTGAGGTGGTTGGATGAAATATTAATATAAGTGGGGGAACTATTTTCTTTGAGAAATGGTTGGTAGGATCCATCATTTAAGTTAAGGGTAGTGTCTCTAATTTATATTGGCTCTGTATTCTTAATTGAGCTCTCTGCCTGCATCACTTTTTGATATTAAAAATTTTTAATATTGATTAGGATCAGGTTCTTGGAATTTACCTTCCTACACTTCCACTTCGGATTAAAGAAAAACAATATATATATATATAAAGTAAGGCATTCATCGAGTTTTAATCGACCTCAACAGAATGCAGAAAGCACTGAATGGTCATTTAGCACTATATTTGGGACCCAGGAATCGAAACCCAGACAGTTGTGTTATTAAGCGAACGTCATACCAACCGTACCACGTTGACGAATAGGTAATGAATTAAACTTGATATAGCGCCGCTCACTCACATATTCCGTGGTGGAACTCTGCTGAGCTCCTTTTACCCATTGGACTGTGCCTCCCAGAGCCAAGACTACTATCACCAACATATATATATATATATATATATATATATATATATATATATATATATATATATATATAAGAATTGGAATATTGCCGTCAAATTTTGCGTATTCGTTTTTTTATGCATTCGATCATTTGTGTTGAGGTACCTCCACTTTTCAGTATAAATTTTCGATACCCGATTTTAAAATGAAATTTTTAAAATTAAAAAACATTCTTGAAGATTTCATTTTAGATTTAATTAAAAGCCTAATAATTAAATTTATTATTTCCATTCAGTAAAAAATTCTGGTGTATTTCAGATAGAAATTATATAGATTTTAAATCACATTTAATTTCAATTTCTTAAATTTTCTTAAAAACGGCCATTTTCTTAATCTTAAGAAATTTGTAAACAAACAAAAATTCATCGATTTTAAAAATATTTCGAAAGATTTCTGACTTTTTATTTTAGTAAAATTGAAAATTGAAAGTTAAATTAATCTGATTTAAAAAGAAATATTACTTAGTTATAGCATAAAAAAGTAATACACAACCAATTATTAACGATTGGTCGTGTTCATCTGATCAAAGGTTTGACGGATTCGTGGGTGATTTGGTGATGACAGGTTGTACGCATGCCCAAAACCGACAATTTTCATAAATCTAAGTGAAGGGACAAAACTCTTAAATTACGTAATAATGGCACTTCCAGTCTACCATACATGCGAAAAGGTAAAAATATAATAAATTAAAAATTACTTTTTCAAAAAAATAGCGTAACTACGTTTATTAATCTTTGCAATTTTAGACTCGTAAATTTCGTTTCCAATTAATTACTATATCACATTTCATAAACGTGTTAATACAGAATTTTAAACTATTATAACTAAATTATAATTAAAACTATTTTAAACGATTTTAAACTATTATAAATTATTATTATGATTAAAATGTAAAAAAAAATTATTGTAAAAATTTATTATTCATCAGAAAAAGTTTATTTCTTCAGACAATAATGTCCTTAATATTTTTTTATTCCCAAAAACAATTAAAAGCTTTTCTAATTAAGTAATGTCATAGTTTTATTAGATTCTTTATTTTTCAATTCAGAGCAGATTTCCAGTTAAATAGTAAAAATTTGAAAAAAATAGGTGATTTGCAATCTCTAATGACTTCTACTTTTAACAACAAAAAACAAATTCCATAAACGGGAAGGTCCTGTGCGAAATTTAATGAAATTAAGTATGGGGGGGAGTAAAACATTAAAAAAAAATTTACCAATATTTTCTAAAAAGAAATATTTCAAAAATAATTTCATTTATTTGGGAATAAGTTCTGAAAATTTCTATAAAATCGGACAATTATTTGATTTGTACAATAATTTTCAAATTAATGTGTTTTCAACAGAAAAAAAGCGCAAAAAAATCAATGTTTATCTTTGTAGAAGGCGATGACGTAAACAAAACAAGCATTCTAACCAAAATTTCGAACGTGTTAGAAAGGATTAAAAAAATTTAAAAAATGATTAAAAAATTATTTGATCTTTTCTCTTAATAATAATATCAACATTTTGACGATAAAACTTTATTTTCGTTAAGTTTGTGGCGTTTTGCATTGTGCTATGCTGTTTTTCCCTTGAAAAAGTGGAGGTACCTTGAGTGTTGGATCTGTCATTTTTATTGGCTACACCTTCTCATTTGTCATTTCGCATTCCTCTAAAAAGAAGTCAATTTTTCTTCATTCAACAAAACTATGTTTAATATGTGGATTTAAAAACATTGAGTTAATGAGATGTTCAAACTTCAGGTATAAAGAATAGGGATACGTCTTTTTGTATTTGTAATGTTTTCTTTTAATCTGATAACATTCGAAGGACAAATATTGCATTCCTTGTTTCGTGACTTTTCAGGACCGCCATTGTCTTTGTTCTATCGCCAGTCTGAGTCTGCTGTGCGCACTATTCATCAGAATTCATATATATAAACTTATTTATAAATCGAACTTTGTCTGTGTGTGTGTGTGTGTGTGTGTGTGTCTGTGTGTCTGTGTCCGTTACCTATAGACTCCGAAACGGCTGAACCGATTTTCTTGAAAATTTACACAGTTGTACTATAAGCGTCTGCAAGTGTTCTTAGCTAGGTTTTGTGTCAAGGTAGCCCCGATAAATACCTAAAATCGATAATGGAAAAAATCGGGTTATAGAAAGGATGTTTCGATTTTAATTAAATTTCATACACTCATAGACAAAGAAATAAGAAACGATATTCAGAAGTTTCAAGGTTGCAGTTCTTACAATAGTGCAGAAAATCGATAATATATATATATATATATATATATATATATATATATATATAAGGCAAGATGTTTGTGTTTGTGTGTGTGTCTGTTTATCTGCCTGTATGTCTGTAATTTTTTCAGCCCATTTATTTTAGTTTTTGCTTCGGGTTTGGCTCTAAGTAGGTATAATTGTAGTTCTTAGTCTCAGCCTTGATACCATTTACTCAGAGGACCTATTTAGCCTTCAAAATTTAGTTTACGATGAAAAAACTTATTTGATATCGATACCAGGAAATCAAAATTTGACTTACATCCATTCATTTTTCTTTCAGTCTACGGACTTCTTCAGGTAATATGCATTGAATTTTCGAACCGATCCCTTTATTTTGTCTACCAATTATTCTAGTTCCACTTGTCATGACTCTTCCGGATATCTCAGTTTCAGTTATTTACCTTTAATAACTAAACTCTCCAAGTCTCCCTCCCTCAATAACCCAATGGCCCATTGGATAATAGTGTTAACTGAAGTAATACAGTGATATGACCCAAAGAGTTTTGATTTCAATTCCTGGCTACAGCAATGGTGAACAAAAAACTTGAAGAGTAGGGTTACTAAAGGGAAATAACTGAATCGTAGATAGAGACATTGCATGTGGAACTAGATCAATTTACCTCTGTGGACGAAATAAACGATTTGGTCTGAAATTCTTATCACCTGAAAAAGGCTGGAATGTACAGTTGCGAAACGTCGAGAATGTGACAATAAAGAAAAGGACAACAGTGTGAACCGTGTAAATAGTTATAGCACTTCATCTCAGAAATATAGACAGATTGTTCAGCTTGAAATTTTCGACTTATACTATCTGAAGAAAGTCGGTGGGTACAACGCCCGAAACGTCATTAATATGACAACAGTGATAAGGACAACAGTCCGAATAATGTAAATAATTACAATACCTCATATCAGAAATATAGATAGATAATAAAACTTAATATCTGAATTCTTATTAATGGGGCACTCAGTAGAATCAAACCAGAGAAAGTGTAATTAGCATTGCTACATGAAACATGCGTGGGAGAACTGCTGATTTTACATTAGGGTTTGGTAGCAACGAGTAACTGAATCTTTCCCTGTAATTGCCTGGCGGCAACTACAGAAAAAACGAGAATAGTGCGGGTTCGTCAAGAACACTGAAACAAGAAACGTGATATTTATGCCCAGAATGTTATTAGAATTAACAACAGAGTAAATGGTTTTTGTTATACGGGAATCAATTACACAAACTAAATGGAAAAGAAAGAGTTATAAGAAGCTTCACGTATCGATACATATTATCTAAAGATAAATACAAATTAAACACATCACTTACTACAAAAAGCTAAAAACTTCCCACATAATCACCGCCAATGTTACGACAAAAAGAAATTAAGATTTCAACGGACCAATTTTATCTGTAAATTCGCTTTCCCACTTGGAAAAATATCTCTGTAATAAAAGATAATTCAAATAAATATCTTGTTTAGACAACCACCATATTTTTCTTATCTGCTTATGTTGAGCTTCACATCGTCTCTGCCTTCTTCTGAAAAAAACAGGCTCCAAAGGAAAATCAGTAATGTGATAGGTACCGACTTGGTGGCTCGACTACAGCCACTTTCCCACTGACGGGATGTGGCTTCCTTTTGTCTGTTCTATAAATACTTCCGTGGCTTCTGCTCCAACGAACTTAAGTCACTGGTGCCTCTGCAACAGGTGTTTACTCGTGCAACCAGACTGGCAACTGGGTCCCACCCATTCACAGTGAGATCAACCAAATGCAGACGACAATTCTACTCCTTCAGCTTCTTTCCTCGCACTTCTCGCCTGTGGAACTCGTTTCCTTATTCTTGCTTTCCTGACGGCTACAACCTCCAGGAATTCAAATGCAAGGTCAATTCTCATCTCTTAACTACTTGACCCTACTTCTTTCCACACTGTCCTGTAGATCCTTTCCTTTCTCTCCACCTTCGCAACTGTTATCACACCTGTATTCCCATCCTTCTCTTGCTCCTTTCTAACTGGCTTGTCTTTCTCCTCATTCTCCTCTAATCCTTTTACTCTTATGTAGCCCCCTGCACATCAGTGGCGTTACCGCCTTGCTCGGGGTGATATGATTATAAAAAAAAGTTTTATTAAAAATGACAGAGAAAGTGTTGCTGTTAAGTTTTCCATATAATTTCTCACGTGATCTTATAATTTTTTTCTTTGTAGATAAATTATATCAAAACTGTTTGAATGTTTTATTTATCCAGGGATTTTGCTATACTTTTAGCCATTATCTAGGATGAATTTTATTTTATTTTTAACATACTTGATACATCCATAAAAAAACTCTATATGGATTGTTTTATGCATGTATCTAGAGTTATAGAAATGTTTTATTTTACAAACATAGTCAACACATTGTGGCCAGGTTGATATTTGACGCACTTCCCACCTGTGGAACTCGTTCGCATATTCTTGCTTTCCTGACGGCTACAACCTCCAGGAATTCAAATGCAAGGTCAATTCTCATCTCTTAACTACTTGACCCTACTTCTTTCCACACTGTCCTGTAGATCCTTTCCTTTCTCTCCACCTTCGCAACTGTCATCACATCTGTATTCCCTCCCTTCTCTTGATCCTTTCTAAATGGTTTGTCCTTGTCTTCACTCTCGTCTATCTAGTGCTTTTACTCTTATGTAGCCCCCTGCACATCAGTGGCGTTGCCGCTTTGCTCGGGGTGATATGATTTTAAAAAATCTTAATGCTACATTATAAACTGTACCAATGACGGACGGATTTTCATGTTATCCCGTTTTATTTTATGATGGATCGTAGAAGGAGGCAAGAAAGAAAGCGATAGATAGAAAGGATGCATGTCAAAGGATTGGATGCAATATCATGACTACTTATTGGCTAGCCTCTTTAAGAAATCTGGATGCGGTGAGTCATCTTGAGCCTCCTAATTCTTGTAGGCGTCTGGTTGCCTGAGTTCATTGTCTTGCTTTGCTTTATATCAAAACTTAAACAAAGGCAATCACGTACTGTCAGAATTCCACGCCCACGACGTTCAAACCATATCCACTGATTTCGGATCAACAGAGCTCTGACTATTAATTTGACATTCTGAACCAGTCTATGCATTCTATAACTGATGAAGAAGGCATTCATTCAAAACATTTGATATTTACAGAACTTGATTGATATGAAACTAAACCGAATCTCCCTGAGAATAACTACAATTATTTTGTAGCGGATAAGAAATTAATTCAAATCAACCTTCTTCTTCACTTTTACAAAAATTAACAATGATGTGTAAAATCATGGTTTTACCAAACGGAAAAAGGATTGACCATGTGTTTAAAGAAAAAGTCGAACCCAGAATTCGCAAGTAGATGTTAAATTGATTTTTGACCAATGGGAGCGACTTGCAAGACTTGAGAACTTCACAAGTCAGTGCGAAAATCTAATGACAATAAAAGGGCCCCGATCAGCGTCAGTGAGTCAGTCAGTCGGGATGGAAGCAGCAAAGACGACAAGCTAAAATGTCACGAGAGAAGCTTCAAGCTGACCCGGACATTTGACCTCTTTCTCTTTCCTTCTGTTGATTCTTTTTAATTCTTCTCCATCCAAAGACATTCCTACTGAATACATACATACATACATACATACATACATACATACGTACGCATATACTCTTTCAACAATTACTACTACGAACATTTTCTACAAGTTTTGATACCCATAACTTTATCATTGAACACGAACTCTACCCTTAACTTCTTAACAATGTTTCTAATTGCACATTAACTTCTATAATTTGTGTTATTCTTTCCTTTTAATAAATTTCTGTTTTAAAATACAACATGTATATTTTTCTTACACTATTCCACACATTCCAACCTGCCGACAACCAACCTGATAATTCTGATACTGCTAAGAAGATTGGGTCACTATGTCGATCCAGGATGTTTTTTCCACCTGAATCCATCCTGCATATATACAAGTCAACCATCCGTCAGTGCATGGAGTACTGCTGCCATTTATGGTCAGGCGCCCCTGCCGTTCTCCTCAGTGTTCTTGACAAGCTCCAAAGGAGAGTCTGTAATGTGATAGGTACTGATCTCGCGACTCGACTGCAGCCACTTTCCCATCGTCGAAATGTGGCCTCCCTCTGTCTCTTCTATAAATACTTTCATGGCTTCTGCTCGGATGAGCTTAAGTCACTGATGCCTCCTCAACAGGTGTTTACCCGTGCAACCAGACTGGCAACTGGGTCCCACCCATTCACAGTCAGGTTAGCCAAATGCAGACGATAATTCTACTCCTGCAGCTTCCTCTATCGCACTTCCCGCCTGTGGAACTCACTCCCGTACTCTTGCTTTCCTGACGGCTACAACCTCCAGAAATTTAAATGCAAAGTCAATACTCATCTACTAACCACTGGACTCTAGCTCTCTCTCCTCCCCTGTATAACCTTCCCTTTCTCTCCACCTATGTATCTGTCATCGCACCTGCTTTCTCAGCTTTCTATTGTTCATTTCTAACTAGCTTGTACTCCTCACTCTTTTCTAATTAATCTTTATACATTTATGTAACCCCCTGCACATCAGTGGCGTTTCCGCCTTGCTCTGGGTGAAATGATTAAAAAAAATAAATAAATAAATAAAAATAAATCCTGTAAGATGTAGAAAGTTCGGTTATGTCTGACACAAAGCCGAATGAAAGAAACATTAACCATTTCCCAACGCTAAAGTTTTGTTATATTATATGCGTGTTTATGGTAAAACAAGAAAGGTAAGAGAAAAAAAAAACGAGAAGAGAAAAGACTGACTTTACAAAAACAAAATTCGTATTATTTGCCAGTCATACAAGTAATGGAAGGTAGAGACGGAAAAAAATCTGGGTTAACTTTTCTTTTCTTTCCTTTCTTTTCCCCAATTAGTATCCACCGCACATGGTCAGTCATATGACCCTTAACAGCCAGACATTGAAACCCAGTCTGTACGGAGAACAATTTTCGAGGAGACACCGCGAAGAGGAATCACTTTCCTGGTGTGTGGGTACGGCACAGCCCCTTGCAACATGATGTGCTGGAACTGTGAGTAGAGATAGCTTTTTGATATCCACTAGCTTTTCTTTTCAGAGTCAGAAAGAAGTCATGTAACGCTTTGTTAACAAGACCCCTATCTAGAAAATAAAACCTTCCCTTTATCTTTTCAGACTTCTCCTGAGCCTTTTCCTCTTTTTAATGTTTGTGCAAAGACTAAACTATCGCCCGATTCACACTCCACCCACGTATATTGAACACGTGAAGAGGCTCATCCCTTGTTTCCTGTTTAGGATGTGGTTTCCGGTTTTCTCTTTTCCAATCTTTTCACTCTTTTTTTATTTATTTTTTTCAATTGGAGTAGATAGACTAAACTATCGCCCGGTTCACACTCCACCCACATCTATTGAACAGGTGAAGAGGCTCATCCCTTGTTTCCTGTTTAGGATGTGATTTCCGGTTTTCTCTTTTCCAATCTTTTCACTCTCACGTAGCCCCCTGCGCATCAGTGGTGTTTTCGCCTTGCTTGGGGTGATATGATTAAAAAAAAAAAAAAAAAATATCTGTACCGTCGGCGGATACCATCGAGGCCGCCCACACAACCAAACAGTAGTATGAAGTTAGCAAAAGAGTTATCATTTTTAAATAGAAATATACAAAATAGCTTAAAGAAGCTTTAAAAAATTGAATGTGTTTGTTATGAAGAAGTCATAGGTGTGTGTACAAAGATCTGATGTTTGCTTGTGAGTAGTTGCATGGTCCCAGTAATGTACAGGAAAAATACTTTATTTGTAACTCGTTGGTAAGTGAGGATAGAAACTGCAGTTCGTGCAGGAAGTGCGTGTTGAAGAACCATTAGAGGATCGGGTCGAATGTAGAATTATGGAGCATTGGAATGTTCTTGTGGGGATTTCAAAAGCATATACAGGTTGAAAATCTTTTATCCGAAATTCTTGTGACTGGAAGTGCTTCGGTTTTCATATCTTGGAATACAGGCTATTTAAATTATGTATAGTATCTATGAAATGGAGCCACTTGGGAATAGAACCCAAGCGTGAACACCATAACCTTTTACATTTCATAACCCAGTTTTATACATTTACCCTGAAAGTAGTTTTAGTCAAACGGCATATGTTTACTCCGACGCAGGTTAATCCACTCCATTAATACACAATCGAGATCATCATTTCTTGCTCTATGCAATGCTTTTCTATTTTTCATTTATCTTTGTGTATCTCTTTAACCTTAAAACTAATAATTTCTCCTTCTGTTTTCTTAGGTCGTATATGGTTGTTGCAAGGCCAAATTCTTCAGTCAAACATTTCACACGCCTGTTTAATTTTTCCAACAGTTTGACTTTCTGTAACATTGATAAACATAAATACTTCTATATTTGTTTGCTCCCTATATCAGTATCTGCGGCACATAACACCTGGTAACTAATCAGTGGTGATCGCGAACAAAAAAATTAGCACCCAGAGCAGATAAGGTCACTTACAACCGCGGCACATCACATATGAGCTCGGGTACACTTAAGAAATCAGCACATATGCTAAGCTTCAAAAATCTCAGAAGCCGACCAAGCATGGAGATCGACAGAATATGGGAAGCAATATTACGGCACGCCAGAGAAAATCATTAATGTCAAAAATTGCAATATGAGCTGTGGTAAAAAACTAATAGAGAAAACCATTAACATCAAAAATACTAGAGAAAACCATTAACACCAAAAAATACTAGAGAAAACCATCAACACCAAAAATACTAGAGAAAATCATTAACATCAAAAATACTAGAGAAAACCAATAACATCAAAAATACTAGAGAAAACCATTAACATCAAAAGATACTAGAGAAAACCATTAACATCAAAAAATACTAGAGAAATCCATTCCCATAAAAAATACTAGAGAAAACCATTAACATCAAAAAATACTAGAGAAAACCATTAACATCAAAAAATACTAGAGTAAAACATTAACACCAAAAAATATTAGAGAAATCAATTAACATAAAAAATACTAGAGAAAACCATTAACATCAAAAAGTACTAGCGAGATTCATTAACATCAAAAAGTACTAGAGAAAACCAATAACATCAAAAATGCTAGAGAAAACCATTAACATAAAAAAATACTGGCGAAAACCATTAACATTACAAATGCTAGAGAAAAGCATTAACATCAAAAAATAATAGAAAAAACCATTAACATCAAAAGATACTAGAGAAAGCCATTAACATCAAAAGATACTAAAGAAAACCATTAACATAAAAAATACTAGCGAAAACCATTAACATCAAAAAATACTAGAGCAAACCATTAACATCAAATATGCAAGAGAAAACCATTAACATCAAAAAATACTAGAGAAAATGATTAACATCAAAAAATACTAGAAAAAGCCATTAACATCAAAAAATACTACAGAAAACCATTAACATCAAAAAATGCTAAGGAAAACTATTAGCATCGAAAATATTAGAGGAAATCATTAACATCAAAAATACTAGCGAAAATCATTAACATCAAAAAATACTAGAGAAAAACGATTAACATCAAAAAATACTAGAAAAAACCATTAACATCAAAAAATACTAGAGAAAATCATTAACATAAAAATACTAGAGAAAACCATTAACATCAAGAAATGGTAGAGAAACCAATTAACATAAAAAATACTAGAGAAAACCATTAACATAAGAAAATACTGGAAAAAACCATTAACATGAAAAAATACTAGAGAAAACCATTAACATCAAAAGATACTAGAGAAAACTAGTAAATCAAAAAATACTCGAGAAAACCATTTACATAAAAAAAATACGAGACGAAACCATTAACATCAAAAAATATCAAAAAAACATTAACATAAAAAAATACTAGAGAAAACAAGTAACATCAAAATACTAGAGAAGATATTAACATCAAAAATACTAGAGAAAACCATTAGCATAAGAAAATACTACAGAAAGCCATTAACATCAAAAATACTAGAGAAAGCCATTAACATAAAAAATACTAAAGAAAACCATTAACATAAAAAAAACCCAAAAAACCATCAACATCAAAAAATACTAGAGAAAACAACTAACATAAAAAATACTAGAGAAAATCATTGACATCAAAAAATACTAGAGAAAACCATTAACATCAAAAAATAGTGGAGAAAACCATTAACATAAAAAAATACTAAAGAAAACCATTAACATCAAAAAATACTAGCGAAAATCATTCACATCAAAAAGTACTAGATAAAACCAATAACATAAAAAAATACTAGAGAAAACCATTAACATAAAAATACTAGCGAAAACCATTAACATCAAAATACTAGAGAAAACCATTAACATCAAAAAATACTAGCGAAAACCATTAACATAAAAAAATACAGAGAAATCCATTAACATCAAAATACTAGAGATAACCTTTAACATCAAAATACTGGAAAAAAACCATTAACATCAAAAGTACTAGAGAAAATTATTAACATAAAAATACCATTAAAATCAAAATTCTAGAGAAAACCATTTAACATCAAAAACTTGCTGTACAAACTCTAGTAAAAATGGTTACTGGACATTAGGTTTATAAGTCCCCAAAATTCAGTTGTCTTAAGGACACATGGCCCTGTGGATATAGTATTTTTTTATGTTAGTTCCTGTGACTTGACTCACAAAGAGTTGTAAGTTCAATACCAGGCTACAGCAGTGGTGAAAAAGTAACTCACAAAGTTAGAGTAGGATAGCTCATGAATTCTAAAAGAGACACTCCGATGATTATACTAAAAGTGTTCGGTTCGAAATTCTTAGCTGAAACGTCGTACAAATGGCAACAAAGATGAGGACAAGTGTTCTCTGAAATTTTCCATTTGTAACAAGTCAAAATTTTCGAACTTTGGAGGTTTTCCGATAAAGATACTCACACCGTAATATATTTGTCTGCGGTGCCTTCGGTTTGGCCATTAAAATTAATCGTTGGTTCCCTGTCCTGCTCATTAATACTTCTGCCCGGCAGTAAGTCTGCGATCTCTTGTTACGGCTCACTCCTTTTTTTAGCCGGGATGTCAAGGTTCATGTATAATGGTGAGATTTTAATTTTATTTGGGATGTAATAATTACAAATATAAGGTGTGCTGAAAATGTTCTTGATTTGACCAAAAAAACTTTCATATAAAAAATAGGAATGACTGCCGTTTAACAGGATCTACAGTGCTGGAATGAGACAATGACTTGAACAAAAAGTTGTCTAAATGGTTGGTTGATTTGTTTTTATGGCATATCAACCTCGGCATGTCATTTATTGCCAACTAAATTTTATTTATTTATTGCTAGTAATACCTTTTTCTTTCAACAATTTAGTGTTATTTTTATATAAGTTTTGTGTCTAGTAATATTTTTTTCTTTTCGAGTATCAAGATTCATTGGGATTTGTTTTTAAGGGCAGAGTCCCCAAGTCCTACCCTTGTTATTTAACCCAGAACTGGAGGGAAGGAACGGATTAATATCTTTCCCAAAAGTACCAGTGCTTAAGTGAATGCAGGGTATTCAACTGGAATTCGAACTCGGCTCACCGATTTCTCTTTCCGAGCCAACATCCACTGTACCACAACGCACATCCGTCACTAAAGTCTTACAGCACCTGGTTTTCCCAAGCGGTCACCTGTCTAAGTACTGAGCAGGCTCAACGTTGCTTAACTTCGGTGATCGAGTGAGAACCGGTGTAGTCAACGTGGTATGGCTGTAAGTTCTATCTAAATGGAATAAACCTAATCGACTAAAATAGTGAGATATCTTGGTGTAATATTTTGACAAGCACATCTCAAGCCTCGTTGAACAACTGGATCGCCAAAATTGTACTATTATTACTACTTTATCTACTGTCGATCGAACATTAGGCTATTTCCAACGGTAAGGCATATAATAACGGATAGTATGTCCTGTTTTATAGTGTATTTTTCTCTTATTTTGGGTTGGATGTCAAAACCAAAAGATGGGCTATATATATAGCGATCTTTATTATAATAGAGAGGATCTATCTATATATATATATATATATATATATATATATATATATATATATATATATATATATATATATTTCACTACTCCATGACATAATTATTGAAAAACAAATTAAATTAAAAAGCACTGTTAAACAGCAAACACGCGGCAAGAACTTTCATAACTGGTAGTAAAGTTTAATAACTGGTAGTAAAGAGAATGAACTGGATTGAGGCTGACTCGCTATTGTCTCTCTAATGAAGTGAGCCAATGCTGCCTTGCTATTGTTTCTCTCTCTTCCCCCTCTCTCTCTCTTTGAGCGTGATAGGAGAGATATATTTTTTCACTACTCCATGACATAATTATCGCAAAAAACAAAACAAATAAAAAGGCACTGTTAAACAGCAAGCAAGCGGCAAGAGCTTTAATAACTAGTAGTAAAGTTTAATAACTGGTAGTAAAGAGAAAGAACTGGGCTGACGATACCTCGCTATTGTCTCTCTTTTTATCAGCGTGACAGGAGGGATATATATATATATATATATATATATATATATATATATATATATATAGGTGAAAAAATGAGAGAAGCCGTTAACGCTATGTAAAGTCAATATGTTTTAGATAGATAGATAGATAGATAGATAGATAGATAGATAGATAGATAGATAGATAGATCAATCAATCAGCCGGTTACGTTACCATGGTTTTGACCTTTTCGGTTTCATCAGGTGATTTGTTTTGACTGGTAGTTTTATCGGTTGAAGCTTTTATAAGCTCATAACCGGATTTTTAAAGTAAGGGTTAAGATGTGTGTTGTGGTGAAGTAGATATCGACTCGGAACGCGACACCGGGATGCCGAGTTCGAATTCCAGTTGAATTTCTTGCGTTCACTTACACACAAATATTAATAAAGGTATTACTCCGTCTCTTCCTTCCAGTTATGGGTTAAAGAACAGGACAGATTGGGTTCTATAGCCTTGGCTGGCAACCAGTCTACCGCAGAAAGCAATAGCAACCTACTGCGGGATAACCTTCTGCCCAGTCAGTCATGTCTTTTTCGAGACATGATAGCCCAAAGCGTGTATCACGTATGGCACTTAACTGACTGACTGAATGGTTTGTTATTGGGAATATTTATACAAGCCTAGAAAATATTTTATAATGTGTCTACATCCGGACATTATTTCGGATCTTTCATTTAGTATTTTTTTGTTGTTCTGGAAATAATACTTTAGCCAACTTTTCTACTTAACACAATCTGTCAGGGTTTGGCTTTTTAAATATTTTCCTCGTCAAGTGGGTGTTTTCGCCATTCTTTTCTTTTAATTTCTATACATAGTTGGCTAGTTTGCTGCTGTTTTTCAGTTTTTAAGTTTTTCTAGTTTGCATGTGGATTTGTGATTATTCCATCGTAAATATACTTGAATGTAGTGAAGGCAATTTTAAAATTGCCTTCACTACATTCAAGTATATTTTATCTTTTTGTAACTATTTTCACTCGAACAGTTGTACTCATCTTTATTACCAGGTTCATTACTTTTTGGCCGTTGTTCATTCCAGCCTTTTTCAGGATCTGTCTATATTTCTGAGATTGTATTGTAACTATTTACACCGTTCGGACTGTTGACCTCATCTTTATTGCCAGGTTCACGACTTTTTCACTAAACGCTCCGACCTTATTCAAGATCTGTCTATATTTCTGAGATAAGTTATTGTAAATATTTACATCGTTTGGACTGTTGTCCTCATCTTTATTACCAAGTTCACGAGTTTTGATCATTGTTCAGATGACATAGGTTGAAATTTCGAAACGAAACCTTTATATTGTCAATTTTCTAAATAGTTATCGTCCCATACCTTTTTCAGGATATCTATATTTTCCTTTAGGTACTCGACCTTCCAAGTATATCGCTTAAAGAAGGCTGAAACTTCGGGAACATGACAATGAAGATGATGCCATAAGACCGAACAATGTAAATTATTTTATTCATATTGTCTAACTCCAGGACCACGTGTCCCTTTCTCTGTCAGTCAATTGAGTTCCATACGTGATACATGCTTGGGCAATCATGTATCGAAAAAGACATGACTGACTGGGCAGAAGATTATCCCGTAGTAGGTTGCCATTACTTTCTGCGGTAGATTGGTTGCCAGCCAAGGCTATAGGCCCAATCTGTCCAGTTATTTGACTCATAGCTAGAGGGGGAAGAGATGTATTATATTATTAAGTAATGATTAGTGGAGGATCAGTTTATTACTTCATAACAATATAAAACTGATCCCCCAATTTATGCCCAGTAGAAGTTATAATTATGTTTCCAACTATTATATTCAGTCAGTCAGTTAAGTGCCATACGTGAAACATGCTTGGGCGATCATGTCTCGAAAGAAACATGACTGACTGGGCAGAAGAGTATCCCGCAGTAGGTTGCCATTACATTCTGTGATAGACTGGTTGCCAGCCAAGACTATAGAACTTAATCTATCCTGTTATTTAACTCATTACTGGGGGAAGGGACGGATTAATACCTTTCCCAAGCGTATTTGTGCGTAAGTGAATGCCATGAATTCAACTGGAATTCGAACTCGGTTCCCCGATTTCTCGTTTTGAGCCGATATCCACTTCGCCACAACGCACATCCTACGTTCTCGGTAGTCAAGTAAAAATAAAATCTGATGTTAATCATTTGGTTATATTTTTGAAAGTAGGTCGAGCAAAGACATTCTCAGCATCCGTCTCTAGCAAATAGTGACAGCCGTTTTCGACGTGCCTTTTCCCGAATTTAGGAGTAAGGATAACACCCCCGTTTACGCAAATAAAGAACATCGCCTCTCGTCTGTGGTGCAATCATACATCCCAATGCAACTAGCGCTTATTTCGGCCCATATGCCAAGCTCGTGGGCGGAGGCCTGGTTTGCAGCTTTTTCTTTCTGTCTATTTGCACATGAGTCCCTCAATCAAACTTCTTCGTATTCTCTGTCAAGATCAATCCGATTGCATTCGTCCATCTAATCAATCCAATTACTTCCTAGGGTATATAACAATAAAATCGATCGATATACCAATACAATTTCTACTCGATAGGAGAAACAGTTATGACGCAATATTTGGAATAGCAGATTTAGAATGGCTTTCTTAGCAAATGGAATTACTCTTGAGACTCGGCGCCATATAATCTTCTTAATGTCA
Organism: Ascarosepion bandense; assembly: GCA_037127315.1. Classification (NCBI taxonomy): domain Eukaryota; kingdom Metazoa; phylum Mollusca; class Cephalopoda; order Sepiida; family Sepiidae; genus Ascarosepion; species Ascarosepion bandense. Next base: position 320,076 of record JBBBDQ010001264.1, read on the forward strand.
GGAGACTAGCTTCATATCATTTTTTGTTTTACTGGTAAACTCAGCAGGCTCTTATTACGTGCAGGTATTCGGAACACCCCACCACCAATCTTCACCCAACAACCGGTGACTAAAAAACAAAAAAACTCATATCAATAAGAGATGTAAACAAGAGCAGTGAAAGATTGCAAACCTCCGCCAAGGCAATACTGACATCATCTCAGTGATTAGCAAGAGATGATTATTAAAATGAGAAAGAATAATTGCAATGAACTTGACCGCTCTCAAGACTGAAAATACAAAAAATGAACACGACTGCTCTAAGAATTAGATGCAGACTTAAAATTAACCATGAAATGTGCGAAATGTAGAAAAAAAAAACAGAAAAATAACCCAGAAACTTTATCCCATACCGGATCAAACCCCAAATCTGACGAAAGAATAAAAGATGAAGCCTGGTATTGAACTCACACGAATTGTGAGTTCAATACCAGGCTACAGCAGTGGTGAACAAGTAACTTTGAGGGTTAGAGGGAGGTTACTCATGACTACAAAAATAGGCACTACTACGCAAGGAATGGAGTTCATATACTCCAGTGATTGTAATAAAGGGTTCGGTTCGAAATTCCTAGCACCTGAAGAAGGCCGGGGCGTACAACGGCCGAAACGTCGTATAAATGGCAACGAAGATGAGGACAATAGTCCTAATAATGTAAATACTGCTTACAAATACGATTTCAAGAAAAATGAAACGGACGGAAAAACTAGAATTTGACCCAAAACATAAAAAATAAAACATTCAGGACGTTGGAAAAACTCTCCAGAGTGGGTGAATATTTTATAAATAAAATATTTTTTTTACTAATGAAAGGCAAATCTCAAAAGGGAGTGTTGTGGATTAAATAGTACCCCCATGGCACAAATGAACTAGTCTAGACACTTAAAAAAGTCCAAAGTCAGTCTAGTGTATTTTGTACAGAGGGCACGGAGAGTAGCCTAAGAAAGACTTATCATTATAACCGCTGGAAAACGTGTTATAACAAAAATGAAAGTGAAAAAGAAAAATGAAAATAGACTGGTATTGAGAAAAAGACAAAAAGAAACAGAGTTCAAGAAGACGGCGATCATGTCTCGAAAGAAACATGACTAAATGGGCAGAAGATTATCCCACAGTAGGTTGTCATTACTTTCTGCTGTAGACTGGTTGCCAGCCAGGGCTATCGAACCCAATCTGTCCTATTATTTAACCCATAGCTAGAGGGAGGATAGATGTATTATATTATTAAGTAGTAATTAGTAGGGAATCAGTTTATTACTTCATGACAAAATAAAACTGATCCCCCACTTTATTCCCGGTAGAAGCCTTAATCGTGTTTTCAACTATTATATTCAGTCAGTCAGTTAAGTGCTATACGTGATACACGCCTCGGCGATCATGTCTCGAAAGAAACATGACTGACTGGGCAGATGATTATCCCACAGTAGCTTGCCATTACTTTCTGCAGTAGACTGGTTGCCAACCAAGGCTATAGAACTCAATATGCCCTACTGTTTAATCCATAGTTGGAGGTAGAAGACGCGGATTAATACCTTTCCCAAGGGTATTTGTGCGTAAGCGAATGCAAGGAATTCAACTGGAATTCGAACTCGGCACCCCGATTTCTCATTCCAAACGGATATCCACTGCACCACAACGCACATCCAAAAGTTTTATTCTTACGATTTGGTAACAGTTTTAAGAAATTTACCGGATTGTCCAAGTTTCAAATTATTAGCCAGATCGAAAAATATATATATATTTACAGGACGTGTGCAAAGTTTACTGTTTTGAACTTAAAATTGAAACAGTATCATGTTTTATGTGTGACGCTTAGAAATACCAGGTGGTCTAAACTTGAATGTGTGGGTTGTATAAGGGATAAAGGAACGGCTTGGTTATATTCACTTACGTACAAATACCTTTGGGAAAGGTATGAACCTATCTATTTTCCCCGGCTATGGGTTAATTAGTACGAATTGTATCAGTAAATCATGATTATTGCCTACAGGTCTTTATGTTCTAAAATTATTCTCTGGATTTCAACAACCTGCGAAAAGTTGATAAACCGTAAAAACAAAATCAATGAATTATTACGGTACACATAGTCCTACAAATACCCATGGGAAAGGTATTAATCCGTCTCTTCCCTCCAGTTATGGGTTAAATAATAGAACAGATTGGGTTATATAGTGTTCGTTTGCAACCAGTCTACCGCAGAAGGTAATGGCAACCTACTGCGGGATAATCTTCTGCCCATTCAGTCATATCTTTTTTGAGACATGATCGCCCAAAGCGTGTTTCACGTATGGCACTTAACTGACTGACTGAATATAATAGTTGGAAACATGATTAAGGCTGATACTGGGCATAAAGTGGGGGATAAGTTTTATATTGTTTTAAGTAATAAACAGATCCCCACTAATTACTACCTAATAATATAATACATCTCTCCCCCTCTAGCTATAAGTCAAATAACAGAACAGATTGGGTTCTATAGCCTTGGCTGGCAACCAGTCTACCGCAGAAAGCAATGGCAACTTACTGCGGGATAATCTTCTGCCCAGTCAGTCATGTTTCTTTCAAGACATGATCGCTCAAGCTCTTGAATTTTGGCTAATATGAAACAGACTGTACAGCAATCAAATTAATATTACAAAGTTTATATTTGCGAGTAAATTATGGTCGAATAATGTAAATGTTCTTCTTCGGAATTTACCTCCGCAAGTTTTAAATCGGTTTAAAATCGGGCAAACAAGACGCTCTTCATCAAATGAAGATATTCATTAATTTTCTTCGCCGAATATAATGGATCTTTGTTGTGAAAAAAAAAAAAAAAAAAAAAAATATATATATATATATATATATATATATATATATATATATATATATATATATATTCATTAATGCAGGTTTCATTGAATAATATAGACAAGTTCTGTCTATTAACTTTGTGTAGGATCCGTTCATACCGTCTGATATACTTGATGGTGATATCGTTGAAAGACAACAAAAAATCACAGTAATTGTTGATTTTTTTATCGGGTCTAAGCTTTCGGCTCACATAAGCCATTATCAAAGAGTAAATATTAACACACAGTAAACATAGAACATTTAAGCTATTAACAATATATATATATATATATTCTTTCTGAAAGCGTTTTACTTATTCTTGAACTATAAATCCAGGTTTGCCTTCGAAAAATCAACCTATGTCCTACACTGTCATCTTAAGACTGCAATTCGTCAGGGTACGTACTCTGTCATCTTAACGCAATCTACAACTCACCAGGAACACACTTCACTATCAATAAACCCACCCCAAAACATTATATCAATACCTTGTTAATATTTCAAATTGGTGCTTTTCGCCAACAGTCTCCTATTTTTGTTCTACCTGGTCCATTAAGATTAGGATGAATAAAAATTAATTTCAGATTCTCTTAAACTTCGTATTTTGCAGGATAATTTCCAAGATTCGAAATGAAGTTTATGCCTTAAAAATATGTTCGGCGTGATAAAAATCTTTCTAGGGCATGAATTAGTATGCTATAGCGGGTCATCTATTCTTTTCCAGTTTATAGTGGAGAGTCCATCCTAGTGAAGGGTAGTTGTGTATTGTTGAAGATTGACGGAATTTGGCCTTGTTGTAGATAGCCCACTATAAGTCATAAAATGATTATAAGTCAAGAAAAGCAAATTGATTTGAAAAATAGCATTTTATATATACACATATCAGTTAAGGTTTTTACAATTAAAGTAATACTTGAAGTATCGGTCCAACGGACGTTAAAATGTTCATGGCAATAAAATGCTGAAAGAGAATTAATGCTTAGGAATGTGGGAGCGTCGTGAGTAAGAAATATCTTTGATGTATTCGCTCCTTAGGTCAGTAAATAGTTTTGAGACAGCGAAAGGTAAGAGGAGAGGGAAGTGAGGCTAGGATAGTAAGCCACTTGACGTAGGTCAAGGGGATACTGATTACACTCCTCTCCTTCGAGTCAGTCCGTGTGTGTTGGCCTGCGTCGGTCTGTCTTTCTGTCTGGCGATGCTTTCTGTATTGGCTTTTTATTTCGACTTTTTGGATCGCAGGTGATCATTTGGGATTCACACTTGTATTTGATTCTGGCCAAGGGTGTAGAGGCAAGACCTCCTATATATAATAGCGACGGCCTCGGTAGAGGCTAGAAATTCCGTTATTAGGTCGCGGAATACAACAACAAACCTACCTATTTTTACTATATTGTACAGTACACACACACTAACATACTTCAATGCCTATAATCGACGGGAGAGGTCATAGTTATTATACTTACCCCCTACACCCATAGTAGTAGCAGTTCCCAGACCAATCCCCTCATGCCACTATACTCTCATTTGGCCAAAAACCCACTACCATCATTTCTTCTCGACCTGCGGCCATGTGCGACGCAAAATAATGGACCTGTTTAATTTTCTCTGTATAACTCCACTCTGTTAATAATTTAAATGTTCTGTGTTCACTGTATATTAAATGTTCATCCATTGATAATGGCTTATGTAAGCCGAAAGCTCAGACCTGATAAAAAAAATCAACAATTATTGCGATTTCTTGTCGTCTTTTCATGACAACACTATGAAGCTAATCAGATCATACGAAATGATCTTACACAAAATAAATAGACAGAACTTGTCTATATTATTCAATGAAACCTGTATTAATGAAAAAATGCTGCCAAAATACACAACATATATATATATGAAGAAAGTGCACAATATATGTTTAATAAAAAATAGAACACAGCAAGACTGAAGTGGCTTGTTGTCACTTCATGTGTAATGAAGCCCTGATTACTACAAATTACTAAATTGATATTAGAACAATTAAATTAAGTACTAATGTGTATGTGAATACATAATTACGTGTGTGTGTGTGTGTGTGTGTGTGTGTGTGTGTGTGTGTGTGTGTGTGTGTGTGTGTTCGCGCACGCGCGTGTGTACTTACGGGGGCATTCACCCTGGTTGAGCCTGCCTCTTTCCTAGAAATTTCATGGGACTTTTTGGCTCCAAAAGCTGTCCCCAACTGCATGTGGTGTGAAGACTTTCGCGCAGTATTTTTTTTAATCTTCTCACCCCAAGCAAGACATTCTACTGCCACTGTTGCGCAAGGGGTTACATCGGGGAAGTGATGAGAAAGAGGGGTTAGTTATAGGAAATGTCAGGAAGGAGGGTAATAGACGGAAGAGGATACCGAGAATAGGGATGGATTTGAGGGAAAAAAGAGATTGAGAGAATGGATGCGAGTTAGTGAGATAGAAGATGTCTATTGAGCTTACATTTAAATTCCTGGCGATTGTAGCTGTCGGGGAAGCAAGTATGTGGAAGGGAATTTCACAGGCAGGAGGTGCGGTAAAAGAAGCAGTTAGAGTAGAAATTGCAATTACATTTTATCGGTTTCACTGTAAAAGGATGGGACCTTGTTGCTAATCTAGTAGCTCGTATAAATTCATACCTAGGAGGCACCAGTGATCTAAGTTTATTGGAGCAGAAGCCGTGAAAGTATTTACAGAAGAGGCACAAGGAAGCCACGTCACGCCGGTGAGATAGCGAGTGCAGCCGAGCTGCCAAGTCGGTATCTATCACATTACAGATTCTACGGTGGATTCTGTCAAGAACCCCGAGGTGAACAGCAGAGGCACACAACCGGATGTGGCAGCAGTATTCAATACGCGGTCGGATGGTAGATTTATATATGTGCAGGATGGACTCAGACCGGAAACACTTCCTGGCCCTGCACAGTGAACCGACCTTCTTAGCATCGAATTTAGCAATGGATTCAATGTAGTCATTCCACTTGAGGTCTGCTGCGTGTGTGAGACCAAGGATTCGTAGTGTTTTACTCTCAGGGAGGCAAACCTGCTCCATGCTAATGGGGTGGGGTAGGAGCGGTTGTCTATGATGTTTGATAGAGAGCAGCATTAAATTTTACGAGCCATTTCTTACCCCAGTCCACCACGGATTGGAGGTCCTTCTCGAGCTCCGTAGCGAGGTTCGCTTTGTCAACCTCAACAGATTTTTGGTCGAGGCGAGAGTAAACGGTGGTGTCGTCGGCGTACATGCCTACTTGGGATCTGATTACGTTGGGGAGATCGTTAATGTAGATCAGAAAGAGCGTAGGGCCTAGAATAGAGCCTTGAGGGACACCCGCGTGCGTATGGTAGTTTTGGGAGGCATGTCCGTTTTATACTACCTTCATTGTGCGATTAGAGAGGAATGACTGGATTAGGTCTAACAATTTTCAAGTTGTACCATAGCTCCGCAGCTTGTGTAGAAGCCCAGCATGCCAGACTCTGTCAAACGCTTTGGAAATATCCGGGGCAACAGTTCGATCTTCGCTATTCTTGTCGCGAGCCTGGTATATATACACAGTGATGGTCGTTAGCATATCAGCAGTAGACCTGGTGAAGCGAGAAGAGTCTGTGCGTTGTGAGATGCTGAACCACCTCGGTGCTGATAATGGCTTCGAACACTTTGCCAAAGATCGGTAGGAGGCTGATAGGGCGGTAATTAGCGAGGTCCGGGGGTTCTCCAGGATTCTTAAATATAGGAACTACAGAGGAAGATTTCCCACAGGCAGGAAAGCAGGAAGTAGATAAACAATAGTTGTAGAGCTTAGAGAGGACAGAGGAGAGTTCAAGGGCACATTTCTTCAAAACTATGATGGGGATTCCGTCCCCTCCGGTTGCCAATTCTTACAGTCGGTTGCCACCCTAGGCTATAGAACTCAGTCTGTCCTAATATTTGCCCATAGCTTGGTAAGAAGGGATGGATTCATACATTTCCAAAGTGTATTAGCAAACAATTGAATGCAAGAAATTCGAACTCTGCTCTCCGATTCCTCAATCTGCTAACCATTGATCCATCTTGTCACTCAATCTATCGCTATTAGATTTCAGTGTGAATTGTTATCATTCAGGTTTTGTTGAAGAGCAAAAATATAATTCAATCTATCGTTATCAGATATTGGACAATACTTTTGAAGTGTGGGTTATTTTTATTTGTTTGTTTGTTTGTTTTTATAATCGTTTCACCCCAAGCAAGGCAATACTGCCACTGGTTCGCAGGGAGTTACAGTGATAAGAGAAGGATGACAGAGAAGAAAATAGTATAGGTGATGTTGTAGAAAGGATAAAAGAGAGGTGAGAGTCAGGAAGATATAAAATAGCAATTGACGCTGAATTTAAACATTTGGAGATTGTATTAGCTATCAAACATAAGGAAGGGAGTTCCACAGGCGGGAAGCGGGGAGAAAGAAACTACTGGAGTAAAATTGGTGATCATATTTGCCTGTTTTGACGATAAAAGAATGAGACTTAGTTGCCAATCTAGTTGTACGGGTAAATTAATGAGGGAGGGGCACCAGGGAATAAAGTTCCTCGGAGCAGAAAATATTGAAATCAGATACCTTAAAAAATGCTTATACTTAATTTTAAAATGCATTTTTAAAAATAAAAAAAAATCTTGCTCGAAACTTTAATTTTAGTTTTAATTTCAATACTTCTAATGAGAAAAAGTATTTTGCTGTATTTCAAACCGAAGTTAAATAGATTGGAATCTTTTTTATTTCTCCTTATAGGTAAAAGTCTTTAAAAAATATAATATAATTTTCTGAAACGTTGTTTGAGGAATATTAGCTGATTTAAAGTTTAATTATAATCTGATTCGAAAAATGTATTATATTTAGCTTATAATATAAAAGAATATATAATATTAAGAAAGTGACATATTAAGAATATATAATATAATATATTGTAAATATTATAATACAAAACTTATCATTCAATCAGGGCATTGGTTGAATATATTCTTAAGGCCGACACTGAGTGAATCTAGGCAGCTTTCAAGCTTCACCACTAATTCAGTTCTCAACCAAATTTCAAGCAGTTTACAGATTTAAATAGAACAGCTCCTTAGCTACATTTTGAAAATAAATTTTGAATTTTGGTTCAGTAGAAAAAAAGTTACATCAAAATATGTGAAGTCCTAAAAGGGAGACTAACTACATAAGTGAGTGAATGACTAACGCTTCTCATAATAAATCTTATTCTTATAAAGAATTTTTTTGTTTAATATTTTTGCATGCGGTTTTCAGCATTTAAATTCTGATGATATCTTTTATTATTTTCGTCAATCAAACTTTGCTTGTCACTTATCATTTTATCAGAATTGATTATCAGAATTAATTATAAATAATCAATTTTTATTGTTTTTTTTAATCAATTGTATGTAATTTATTTTTTATTTTTAATATTTTTGAATGCAGTTTTCAGCATTAAATTCCTATTTAATTAACAGCAATGTCTGGAAAAATCATGGATTACATGGAAAAATGCGCGCATGAAAAATAATATTCTTAAGATTATATTAAACCTGGAAAAGAACAGGACAAGTTATTAAACCTGGAAAAGTAAAGGACAAGATATTCTAGTAAAGCAAAAAATAAGAAATTTCTTACTTAAAATATTGCAGCTAAAAATATTTTAATTATTTAAACTGTAACTATATCTAAACTTATTTATAAATGGAACATTATCTGTGTGTGTGTGTGTGTGTGTGTGTGTGTGTGTGTGTGTGTGTGTGTGTGTGTGTGTGTGTGTCCGTTACCTATAAATTCCGAAACGGCTGAACCAATTTTCTTGAAAATTTGCACAGTTGTACTATAAGCGACTGCGAGTGTTCTTAGCTAGGTTTTTTGTCGAGGTACCCCAGAAAAATATCGAAAATCGATAATCGAAAAATCGGATTATAGAAGGAGTGGTCCGATTTTAATCAAATTTGATACACTCATAGACAAAGACATAAGAAATGATATTCAGACGTTTCAAGGTTGCAGTTCTTACAATAGTGCAGAAAATTGATAATATATATATATATATATATATATATATATATATATATATATATATATATATAAGGCAATGTAATGAAAGCTTTAAAACTAATCCATGGTCCTGGAGCTCAGACTCTTTGGACGTTGGCACGAAAGACTAAAAAGCAATAGTTGTTTCCAGTTAAAGCGAAACCGTAGACTGAAAGAAAAATGAATGGATGTTTTCTGGCGGTAATTCATTTGACACTGTCAATCTCTCTGCCTCTGGGCGGAGAGTATTAACTCAGTTGTGGTTCCGCCGAAGGGGAGAGTCACGACTGGGCAAAATTAGACAGATATTTTTGACTAGGTTATATGGCCCAGAGAACCCACGTTAAAAAAGCCTTGTGCCACATTTTTCCCTAGTGTGTGTGAAGAGGGTAAATAAATACAGAATACCGCTTTTTCACAGAGAGTTAATCGAAGAATACGAGAGTCCCGAGAGAGATTAGCAGTCAGTACACAGTTGTTCATAGAAGATTATTACGCAGTACCCGTCAGCTTCCGACGTGGACATTCTCAATATACTACGGCTTCACTTCCAGAGACTTGTACATATCCTTTTTACTAACTCGCATTCTTAGACTGCTAATCTTCATTCAAGTCTGTATCCTTACGTTAATACACTTCTTTTCTATCTCAATTACTGGTCGTTGTTCATTTATTTGTGCGGATCCCATTTCCGGGTTCCACAACAATTATATAGTATTTAAACGTGTGCGTATATCTGTTTATAATTATACACAAAATTTCTACTCAAAAAATAATTCCAGAGGTTATTTGTTATGTCTTTCTAATTAACACAACATTTGGCAACCAGATGGCGCTTGTTATGTATAAACGTGCAGGCCTATCCAAAATGCTTTGCGTAAACAAAATGGCTAACTGTAGCTAGACAGAAAAATGCAAGAGAATTTCCTGTTTGATTTTTCCTGTCGGATTTTGCATTATACATGCGAACTGAAATAGGAAAAAAAAGCATTTATCTAAGTGAAAGTAAAAACCTATTGAAAAATGAGCATCAAATTTGAAAGTTGATTTTCATGTTTTTAATTTTGCTGTACCATTTAAAGCGTGTGTCATTGACTGGAAAGACAGAAACATATTTTAAAAAAATTCAAAGAATCATAAAAACAAAACAAATACAGAATCACTGATTTTACTAAGAGAGCAAAACCCGAAGCAAAAACTAAAATAAAAAGGCTGAAAAAAATACAGACACACAGGCAGATAAACAGACATACACACAAATATCTTGCCTTTTATATATATATATTTTATCGATTTTCTGCACTATTGTAAGAACTGCAACCATGAAACTTCTGAATATCGTTTCTTATGTCTTTGTCTATGAGTGTATCAAATTTGATTAAAATCGGACCACTCCTTCTATAACTATTGCTTTTTAGTCTTTCGTGCCAACGTCCAAAGAGTCTGAGCTCCAGGACCATGGATTAGTTTCAAATCTTTCATTACACCCGAGAAACGCCGGGCTATACTGCTAGTATGGAATAAAATATTGTAAGGCATATTGTAAGGCGTTAATGATATAATACATCTCTTCTCCCTCTAGCTACGGGTCAAATAACAGGACAGATTGGGTTCGATAGTCTTGGCTAGCAATTAGTCTACCGCAGAAAGCAATGACAATCTACTGCGGGATGATCTTCTGCCCAGTCAGTCATGTCTCTTTCGCCCAAGCGTGTATCACGTATGGCACTTAACTGACTGATGTGGAAGTGCAAAATTTCCACATATAATGTAAAACGAATAAGAGGTGTTTTTGCATTTGAACTTTCTAGTACTAGTGATCGGGTGCTCCTGCTATCCACCTAGGTGTCCTTGACAAAATCCACCGGAGGATCGGTAATGTGATAGATCCCGACTTGGCAGCTCAGAAACAGTCACTTTCTCACTGGCACAACGTGGCTTCCCTGAGTCTCTTCTGCAAATACTTTCACGGCTTCTGCTCCGATGAACTTAGCACACTGGTGCCCCCTATATATAAATTTACTCGAGCAACAAGATTAGCAACTAGGTCCCACCCTTTTACTGTGAAACCGCAATTTCTACTCTAACAGCTTCTTTTCTCGCACTTTCCGTCTGTGGAATTCCCTTCCATTTACTTGCTTTCCCGACAGCTACAATCTCCAAGAATTTAAATGTAAAGTCAATAGTCATCTTCTATCTCACTAACCTGCATCCTCTCATTCATGTTCCTTCTTCGTCCACTCCACTCTCATCAGTATTCTCAATCCTTCTTTTAACCACTTTCTCACACCCCCTATAACCTGTCAATCTTTCTCATAACTTTCCTCCTATGTAGACCCCTGCAAAACAGTGGCAGTAAAATGCCTTGCTTGGAGCGATATGAGTATAAAAAACAATTCTATACATTTATATCCCAGAGAATGTAAATAAATCTAAAAGACATGCATGTGTAGCTAATCAGTATTTCATTGACTGATTCATTCGTTTTCTATGGCTTATCAACAGACAAGAAATTATTATGTAAATATAAAGTGGGGGATCAATTTTACATTACAAACAATATATAAATTGATCCCTCACATTATGGCCACATTTATCCTTCTCTTACCCACTTCCTGATACCCCCTATAACCTGTCACTCTTTCCCATAACTTTCCTCCTATGTAACCCCCTGCAAAACAATGGCAGTAAAATGCTTTGCTTGGGGTGATATGCTTATAAAAAAAAAAAAAACTTGATGAAAATTGCTTGATTTTTTTGCCAATTCGTAAAGTTATTTGAAGCCCTTAAGTCATATCAATTTAAGAAAATATGAAATCTAAACACAAAAATTGTCTTAGATAGGAACTTATGAAATAGGTACTTACAATCAATAAAACTATACTAGAGACACGGATGTGTAGGTACAATATATATTACGTCTAATTAAATCAACTATTAAATCACGATGACAAAATTACTCACTAAATCATATACCAATTCAAAATTATGTTAATGACCAAACTTAATTGACTGACTGAATTGAATTAGCTGATTAATTCCGGAAACGAATCGCTTTTATTTAAAATTTTGTTGTCTCTCTAGAAAACAGGAACGATCGAGCAAGACATCCAGAAGAGGCATGTCTTGTGGAACGAGTGATCGAAATAAAGGGTTCGGTTCAAAGTTCCAATCACCTGAAGAAGGTCGAGGCGTACTACGTCTAAAACGTAGTGTATTGTCATATACACTACGTCTAAAACGTAGTGTATATGACAATAAAGACGAGGACAACAGTCTGAACAATGTAAATAAATTAAAATTTGTTGCCCAGTGAACTGAGTCTTAACTTTTAGTCATTTTGAAATAGGTCGTTATAATTCCTTCGACCATTAAAGTAAGCAACGAACGAACAGAAAATAAACTTCCGATGGCAAGACTTGAAATCGTATTTCATAACCTGGGCGCTCGTCTAAACATTGACCACGCCTTCACCAATTCGGTAATGGGGGCTAACAATAGTAGTTACTCCATTTGTCTTTTTTCTTAAAGTAAGCGGTAAGAAACTGTTAAATGAAGGCTTCAGTAAAAGGGCTACACCGAATAAAACGTGAAGACAAGTTAAAATTATTAACGGAAACGTTAAATATCAGAATTCAAATAACTTAACAGTAGAGGTTGCTACGACTATTACTACGTACCTATTATAAGGTTAGTAGAACGTTCATAATTCTGCTTAATAATACTGTAAAAAACTGGAAGACAAGGTTGAGAGAAGAACGAGAGACATGGATTAGTAATACAGTCATAGTGAATACCGTAGTTCTGATTAATGATACCATAGTGAAACACAGGGACAAATGGTTGAGAGAAGAATAGGTTTAATTACGAGAGATATGAATTAGTAATACAGTAATATGCTTATTTTTTTTTAATCATCTCACCCCAAGCAAGGCATTCCACTGCCACTATTGCGCATGGGGCTACATAGGGGAAGGTAAAGAGAAGGAGTGGTTAGACATAGGGAATGTCAGGAGGAAGGTGACAGATGAGTAAGGATAGCGAGGATGAGGGTTGGGCAGATGGGAAGAGTGCTTGATAGAATGGGAGCAGGTTAGAGTGTTAGGAGGTGTCTATTGACCTTACATTTAAACTCCTGGAGATTGTAGCCGTCGGGGAAACAATCATTTGGAAGAGAATTCCACAGTCGGGAAGTTTGGTTTTTTTTTTGTTTTTTTTTATAAGCGTTTCACCCCGAGCAAGACATGTCACTGCCACTACTGCGCAGGGGGCTACGTGGAGTGGAGAAAGGATGATTAAATATAGGAAATGTCAGAGGGTGGGTGATAGGCGGGTAAGGATACCGAGAATGAGGGTTGGGTAGATGAGAGTGTTCTGAGAATAGTTGGGAGTTAGTGTGATAGGAGGTGTCTATTGACCCTACATTTAAACACCTGGAGATTGTAACTGTCGGGAAAGCAGACTTGTGGAAGGGAGTTCCACAGGCGGGAAGCGCAAGAAACGAAGCTGTTGGAGTAGAACTTATGGTTACATCTTATTTGTTTAACTGTAAAAGGGTGGGACCTAGTTGCTAATCTAGTATCTCGTGTAAATTCGTGCTTAGGCGGCACCAGTGATCTAAGCTCATCGGAGCAGAAGCCATGAAAGTACTTGTAGAAGAGGCACAGGGAAGCCACATCACGCCGGTGAGAGAGCGGCTGCAGCCGGTCTGCCAAGTCAGTATCAACTACGTTACAGATCCTCCTTTGTATTTTGTCAAGAAGCCCAAGGAGAGCAGCAGGGGCACCCGACCAGATATGGCAGCAATATTCAATACACGGGCGGATGGTAGATTTGTATATGTGCAGAATGGATTCAGGTGGGAAAAACTTCCGGGCCCTGCACAGGGAGCCGACTTTCATAGCAGCAGATTTGGCAATGGATTCAATATAGTCATTCCATTTGAGGTCCGCCGAAAGGCCAAGGAGGCGTAGTATTTTACTCTCTGGGAGGCTAGCCTGTCCCATGCTAATTGGAGGTAGATGCGATTGTCTATGGTGGTTAGTTGATAACAGCTTTGTTTTAGAGGCATTGAAATTTACCAGCCATTTCCTACCCCAGGCCACTACGGATTGGAGGTCCCTTTCAAGTACGGCAGCGAGGTTCACTTTGTCGTCCACACCTGGTTTCTGATCGATGCGAGAGTAGATTGTTGTGTCGTCGGCATACATGCCAACTTGGGATCTAATGGTGTCGGGAAGATCATAAATGTAGATCAGAAAGAGCGTGGGACCTAGGATAGAACCTTGAGGGACGCCCGCGTTCGTATGGTAGTTTTGGGAGGCATGCCCATTTAATACCACCTTCAATGTGCGGTTAGAGAGGAAAGACTGGATGAGGTCAAACAGATGTCCAGTTATCCCATAGCTCCGCAGTTTGCACAAGAGGCCAGCATGCCAGACCCTGTCGAATGCTTTGGAGATATCCAAGGCAACGGTTCGGGCTTCACCATTCTTGTCGAGTGCCCGGTATATGTACTCGGTAATGGTCGTTAGCATATCAGCAGTAGACCTGGTGAAGCGAAACCCGTACTGTTTGTCAGAGAGAAGCCCGTTGGCCATGAGATGCTGAGTCACCTCGGTGCGAGGAAAGAAACTGTTGGAGTAGAAGTTACGGCTGCATTTTATCGGTTTCACTGTAAAAGGGTGGGATCTAGTTGCTAATCTAGTATCTCGTTCAAATTCGTATTTAGGGGACACTAGTGATCTAAGTTCATCGGAGCAGAAGCCGTGGAAATATTTATTCGTTTAAGCTCTGTCTTACGATCTGTCATCTATAGCCGAATTGATTCAAGTATCATTCATGTTAAACAAGGGAAGCCAGTCCATTATCGCGACTTCACATTAATTATTTCAAATGTCGAAGAGTATTCAAATTAGAATGTTGGTTTGATTCCCCGATTGCATGAATTTAAGCATTCCACTAGTGCGGCATTTAGGTCCCACTCGTTTAATTTTGAAGTTGCCAAATGTAACCACCACTTCTAAATCAGTAGTTTCTTTTCTCGCACTTCACGTCTGTGGAAAATTCTCTTCCGTTTACTTGCTTTCCTGAAAACGACAATTTTCAAAAATTTAAATGCAATGTCAATCGCCATTTTCAATCTTCCTGAACTCCGTTTTTTTTTTTTTTGTCATTTCTTCAACACTCTCTATACTCAGTCTTTCCCTTCATTTTCACGCAATGTAACCCCCTGCGTACTTGCGATATTCCCGGCTTGCTTGGGGTGAAATGATTTTTTTTTAATTTTTAAATAAAGCGAAAAACATTATTCCAAATAAATAATGAAAATACGAATTCAGATAAAACGATTTTGTTTCGCGTTCTGTTTTGTAGAAAAATATTTTGCCTTTGACACAATTCTCTTCACCATATTTCATTCAAATGTCTCTAATATTCCTTACTCCTGAAATTATAATTTGACAAGTAGCTAAGCCAACTTTAGTTCGCCGAGAAATTGCCATTGATTTATTGGAAATCGATCAATAGTAACGCGCAATCAAATGCCTTCATATTTAGTCTGAAGGGAACAACAAACCCTGACACCGAAGAATCCAAAATGCTTCATACACTGTCCAAAAATGTCGGATCGTTTGCTCGTTTGGCCTTAGAGGAACTCTTCTGTGATTAGAAAATTCGGCTGGTATTCATATTCGCGGATCTTTATTTTCATCCGGAAAAAGGCGCCTCCTACTCCAAGAGTCAGTAATTGACCGATTTATGATACGTATTAGAAGAGACAATAATTGGATGTTGGGTGGTTTCGTGTTCTGATTGGTTGATGCCACCAAGAAAAATATTGCTTACGACCTGTCAAGGTAGTCATAACCATACTTACTGAGACAGAAAAACAGATTACTAATCTAGAAATTTCAAAGATATGCGAATATATATATATATATATATATATATATATATATATATAATCTGCAGATGACCATATATATATATATATATATATATATATATATATATAGAACCTGCGGATGACAATATATATATATATATATATATATATATATATAATCTGCGGATGACATATATATATATATATATATATATATATATATATATATATATGTATATAATATTCGGAAGAAAACTCAACATATGAATAAACGGTTATAAATCGAGATTTATTCAGTCAGTTGTGCCATACGTGATACACGCTTGGGCGATCATGTCGCGAAAGAGACATGACTGACTGGGCAGAAGATTATCCCGCAGTAGGTTGCCATTGCTTTTTGCGGTAGACTGGTTGCCGACATAGTTGTAGAACCCAATCTGTCCTGTTATTTAACCCATAACTGGAGGGAAGAGACGGATTAATACCTTTCCCAAGGGTATTTGCGCATAAGTGAATGCAAAGAATTCAACTGGAATTCGAACTCGGCTAGCCGATTTCTCCTTCCAAGCCGATATCCACTGCACCACGACGCACATCCTCAAAGATTTATTTATTACGACGGTGTAAATTTACATCATCTCGTTCAGACCGTAGGAAAATAGATTCACTCAGATTATTTTAAAAAATAACGTTTTTAACAGAGGAAGTGAAGCGTGTATTATTTAAACCGGAAATAAATTGAGAATAAATACATAACACAATACCATAATACAGACAAAGGCATACAAATACATACACATACACAAGAACGAATCTTATGAGAAGACTTATTCATAACCGTTTAACCATGTGCTGAGTTTTCTTCTAATATTATAATTCTCTGGATTATATCTATCGAGCTCTCTTTTTTTATTTAATTAATATTTTATAATAATTGGATAAAATCTTTTGGATTTAAACTGTTTTTACGAGTCTGCAATTCTCTCTGATAGATAGATAGATAGATAGATAGATAGATAGATAGATAGATAGATAGATAGATAGATAGATAGATAAGAGAGAATTTGGATTATCCTGTCTTTACGAGTCTGCAATTCTCTCTTATCTATCTATCTATCTATCTATCTATCTATCTATCTATCTATATATATATATATATATATATATATATATATATATATATTAATGCAGGTTTCATTGAATAATATAGACAAGTTTTGTCTATTAATTTTGTGTAGGAACCGTCTGATATACTTGATGGTGATGTCGTTGAAAGACAACATAAAATCACAGTAACTGTTTATTATTTTATCGGGTCTAAGCTTTCGGCTGCTCACATAAGCCATTATCAAAGAATAAATATTAACACACAGTAAACATAGAACATTTAAGTTATTAAAAATAAAGAGAATTAAATTAAAGAGACAAGTCCATCCCTACCGTGGCGGATGGCCGCAGACAGTGACAAAATGGTGGCGTTGTGGTCCCTAATCCGATTACAGGCATTTGAGTATGTTAGTTGAGATATCAAAATTTATCGTATTCAAACCAGGTTTAAGTTGTTTAATGTAGATAGCTTCCAGGATTTTGAGTTTCTGTTTATTATTTTCTTGTCTAAGTATATATGTGTTATCAACGAGCGTTTTTCTGAGAAGTGTGCGTTGATAACCGTGTTGTTTTAAATGTCGGAATATATTTGAATTGTCATTTAAATGCAACGTAAGACGCCGTGGGAGCAAATTTGTAGTATGGCCAATGTAAATATTATTTAGTTTGTTAGAGATACATTCTCGAAAGGGACATTTGAATTTATAAACTACATTGGTTTTTTACAAATCGCTAACGGTGGGGGAAGAGTCGTTGATAGATAGATAGATAGATAGATAGATAGATAGATAGATAGATAGATAAGAGAGAATTGCAGACTCGTAAAGACAGGATAATCCAAAAGATTTTATCCAATTATTATAAAATATCAATCAGATAAAAATCCAGAGAATTTTATATATATATATATATATATATATATATATATATATATAAAACCGGATCTTCAGGGAAGGCTCTCTGAAGATCCGGTTAGGTGAAACCTAGGTAGGTTTGTTGACTCTTTAGATTATCTCTTTTGTCTGCTCTGCTTACGTATTGAGCGTTTTTTTTTTTTTTTGTTATAGATTACTCGTCTCGGGTTTTTTTCTTTGGGCTACGTACTTTGACTGATGTTCGCGTTTTTAGCTTTTTCTTTTTTTACATCCATTTTTTCCTTCCGCGTATATACTCGGAAGTTTTGTCGAAACGAGTCTAGTGATAAGTTTTCATCTATCTATCTATCTATCTATCTATGAGCTTTATTCTAAATTACGCATCTAAAAACAAACAGTGTTGGCAACCACAAAGACGCTCAGAAATCATTTCAAAAGATTAACAGAATATTTTAGTTTTTTGAATTTCTTCATGTGTAGTGCAAAGTCACGAGATATTAAAATGAAAGGAATTCAACCGTTTTCTTTTATATACATATTTCGGGATATATATATATATATATATATATATATATATATATATATATATATATATATATATACTGATGCATGTTTCATTAAATAATATAGACAATTTTTGTCGATTTATTTTACGTAAATGTTTTCCATATCGTCTGATGAGCTTAACAGCATTATCGTTGAAAGAGAAAAGAAAATCACAATATTGATACATGTTTTTATTTAATCCTTTCTGAGTTTTCGGCTTACCTCAGCCATTATCAAAGATGACAATAGTGTTGATTATAATGAGCAGTTCGCGGACGAACGATAGTAGTAGTCGTCTATTTTGTTTGTGTGGAGGGTTGGCAAACACTCTGCGTGCATGCTGGAAGCGAAAATCGCCCTACAGCTTGTGGCGTCTCACATGACCACCCGAGAGTGGGGGCGAGAAATATTAAGTATGGAAAGTCATTGGGATAACAAATTGCTTCTGTTATCTATTCTATGCATTTGAGAATGTGTGTAGAGATTACGTAGTTAATTTTTTTCAGTTTAGGTTTCAACTGTTTTATGGCTTTTTTCTTTTCTTTTCTTTTTTTTCTTTTTTTTTTTTGCTTATTGTTTTCATGTTTAAGTATGGTTGTGTTTTCGACAAGGATTTCACAGAATTGTGTATGTGGCCTGGTATGTTGTTTTAGATGTCTAAAGATGTTGCAATTGTCGTTTAAATGTAGTGTCAAGCGTCGTGAGAGCGAGTTTGTAGTGTGACCAACATAGATATTGTTTAATCCGTTTGAAATTCGATCTCCCAAAGGGCACTTGAATTTATAGACTACGTTGGGTTTTTTTCAAATCGCTAACCGGGGGAGAAGAGTCGTTACGAATGAGTGAGTTGGATATACTGGATTTAGAGTAGTATATGATTAACTTAATATTTTTGCTAGGATCTGTTGTAGATATATTGGTATTTATTTTTTTTTTTTTTGTATATTTTCATCTTGTTTATCGTTAGTTTGCATTTGATTGCGATATAGGAGATTAATATGTTTGAGATTAGTTGAGGCAGCACCGTGCTTCACCTGCTTGGTATTGAGACTTCTAAGAAAGCATCTTGTTTGTTCATCAACTATATAGTTTGGGAAGCTATTGTTAATAAGTGTTTGTTTTATATTCTTTAGTTCACTGTAGAAAATCTGTTTTGTGGATGAATTAGTTTCTGCACGATGTATTAGATTTTTTTATAATTGCTATTTTGTAGTTATATGGGCATTCGCTTCTTGTAGTTAAGTGTGCATGAATTTATGCTGGTAGGTTTTTTGTATGGTGAAACGGTAAATTTGTTATTATTTGTGTTTATCAATACGTCGAGGAAGGGAATTTTGTTAGTAGTGTTAAGTTCATGCATGAATTTAAGGACAGAATTATTTTGGAAACGTTTTTGAAGTTAAAGTATTTCGTCTGTGTTTTTAACTAACATAAGGATGTCATCAACATATCTTAGGTAAATGGATGGTTTTTTAACCTCTGTAAATATATTATTTTCGAGGTTCGACATGTAGAAATTGCTGAATGTCGGACCCAGTTCTGAACCCATTCAGACATCTTCACGTTGTATGTATATATTATTATTATGATCTAAGAATGAGACTTCAGTAGTGCAAACTAATAGTAGTTTCCGTAATATATTAGGATTAATTTTAAGTGGGAGTAAGGAAGAGTTACTGTATATATTCCTTATAATTATGTTAATAGTTTCACTAACCGGGACGTTAATAAATAAGTTTTTAACATCGTATATATATATATATATATATATATATATATATATATATATAACCCTATTTCCACATTAAAAAAATATATTTCTTGGTTTAATACAACGGAGCAAAAGAAATCATTATTAGTGGTATTGTTAATTTCGCAGTTTATTGTAATTCGCGATATGAGCTTTGCTTAGAAATATTTAATACTATATACTTGTAAAATCCGAAAAATAGAGAAATTAGCTGAAAATTGGGGAAAAAAGAAAAAAATTTATTTTTCCCATTGTATTCAGAAGTGAATTTTTCCCAGTATAAATGGAAGACGACGATAGTCAAAACAAGTTGTCATAAACCTTTGATGGGGTTAGGCTCCTTAGTTCACACATTTTGATGGGAAATGATTTTTAAAAATTTGAAAACCTAAAAAAATGTAATTAAGAAGAAAAGGACGAAGAGAATATTACGTCATGCGCGGTGTTGTTGTCTCATTCGCTGAAACAAAACTCCCCTCTCGATATGTGTAGGTGGAAAATAATCTCATTGGTCAAAGTTTTGATTTGCATAGATATTCAGTGTCCGTCATTCATTACCCAAGAGAATTGGGGACAACTATAAAAATCGAGAAAATCAGTAGCAGCTGCCGAGCGGAAGAGGCCATACGAATTTACTGCCGCTATCGCCAAAACACCCCATTTCGGCCGTTTCTGTAAAGAGCTGTGAAAAGACTGTTTTTTTTTTGGAAAATTGAAAGCTCCGATTATTCTTAACGAAAACTTCGCTCCGTTATGAAAAGATTTTTTTTTATTTGGAAAATTGAAAGCTCCGATTATTCTTAACGAAAACTTCGCTCCGTTATGAAAAGATTTTTTTTTATTTGGAAAATTGAAAGCTCCGATTATTCTTAACGAAAACTTCGCTCCGTTATGAAAAGATTTTTTTTTTATTTGGAAAATTGAAAGCTCCGATTATTCTTAACGAAAACTTCGCTCCGTTATGAAAAGATTTTTTTTTTATTTGGAAAATTGAAAGCTCCGATTATTCTTAACGAAAACTTCGCTCCGTTGTGAACATTGAAATCTACGATTGTATATTCTACTTTTTTTATAAAGACTTTTTCCGTAACTCATCCAGGCGTCTTCAAACTTTTATTTCTTTATTTTTATTTTATTTCATTTTATTTCATTTTTTTTTCTTTTGGTGCCGTGTTTATTTTTTCAACACAAGTGTACTCGTGTGTCCGGTCTGGTTTGAGGTGGTAGAGAAACGGCTACCAGGTTTCAACGTGTCTTTCCTGAGATCAAAGAACACAGCGTGTGCAAGAAAGTTCACCGTTGGAATAGACATCTTGAAGACCATATACTGTGACGAGGCCATCATCACGATTAGCGACCTGAGAGCATCGTCATAACTGGTGCCGTTTCGACAGCATCAACCCACTCAGGTCCCGGTCATCATCATCACAACAGGTTCCGGACCAGGGGCAACGAGCCAGCCGGCCGACAGTGTCACACACACACACACACACACACACACACACACACACATATATATATATATATATAATTTCTTTCCTGTCACTCTCAGATGTTTATTATTTTTTGTCTTAATGTAAGATACGCAATAGTAGATACACCAATATATTTGACGGCAAAATATTTATATAAATATGCTATGTTGCCGTCATAGCATATCGATATAAATATTTTGCCGTCATTTTTGACGATACAGGCTCACTTGTATGGATATCTACAAGAAATTCGAAAAAGTGGGAATATCAGATTTTCTACTTTTTTACAATTATACTCAAACTGTATAAGGCCTGAGAGCCACTCGATGGAAAAGACACAATTTATTCAGATATGTGTGGTAAATAACGGTTAGTCCTCCATTTATGGGTTAAATAACAAGACAGATTGAATTCTATAGCCTTGGATGGCGACCAGTCTACCACAGAAAGCAATGTCAACCTACTGTGAGATAATCTTCTGCCCAGCCAGTCTTGTCTCTTTCGAGACATGATCGCCGAAGTGTGTTTCACGTATGGCACTTAACACGTATGGCACTAGTTTGGTTTTTGAGGTATTAATTTTTTTAGTTTCCCCGAACTGACCTAGGTCAGGGGAAAGATCATCTGCCTATCTCTGGTCATCTAGAGTTTCAGAGGTGTACCCTATTGTAGTTTGTGACAAAATACTGACCCAAGTAATTGACAAAGTCCTTTTCGTAAACGCAGTAGCAACTTTGCTAGAGTCTCTCGCTTTTTCTCTCTCGGCAGTTTTCCTAGCTCTAAGACTGTGTCTTTCATAGGACGGCCATATTTCTCTTCTTTATTCGTTTTGCACGACGAGCATAAAGGGGCTCGCTTTGCAACACGAGATAAGTCGTTTTCTCTTATACATACCTATGTATCATTTTATGGTATCACTAGCAGAGATACTAAAAATAATTGAAGGTTAAACCATTTTAACTAAATCAAAATATGCATTTACATGTTTAATTAGCAATTAGTATAAAATGATTCGATAAAATACAGGGTGGGGCCATAAGTCGCCCACCAAAGAATTACGTGAAGTGATGGAATTGCGCATCAACGCAAATGGCGGGCATTTTGAGCATTTGGGATTGTACCAGCGGGTACAACGGGTTTCTCACTTCATTAGTTAAGCTTGGTTTTAATAAAATAACGTTTATTATTATCAGAATTGTTTTAAATGCTTTAGTGCGCTACTTATGGCCCACCCTATATGATGGATTCTTTGCAAATTTAATTATTTATAATTTAATGTTTTCAGTTCATTCGGATGTTCTATTGTGTATAAAACTCTGTTAAGTCCCACGTGCCATCTTTTTTTCCCCAGAATTCCCGCCAAAATCAATATTGTCACTCTACCTCTTTAGTCACGTGAACTGAATTACTTTGAAGCCATTTGGCTTTCTTTCACTCTTTTTTTTTTTTTCATTTATCTATTTATTTTTTTATGTTATTGATTTATTTTACTTTCATTTTTATTTCTTCATTTTTATTCTTTCTTTATTTGGAAATTTCTTTCTAAACACGTGAAAATAAATTTGTTAATGATATTATTAAATGTTGATTCGCCATTTTTTCTCGTTTTAATTTTTCTTTTATTCTCTTTCATTTCCCAATTTATGAGAGTGAAAATTGTTTCCCTTTTTTACTCTCTTTTGTTTTTTACCCTCTTTTTTTAAACACTGCTTTGCTTTCTTTCTTTTTCATTCTTCCTCATCTTCTGCAGTCTCCCTGTTTCGTTTTCGTAAATGCTGTCTACCACATAAATAAATCAATACCCCCCACACACACGAATGCGCGCGCTTACGGCCAGTGCAAGTATTTCGTGATTCTGCTTCATGTCTATTAAATCAACCCTTTCTCTTTCTTGGCTCTCCTATGTCCTTTTCTTTTTATTTTATTTCCCTTTCATTGTACGCCATTCTACTATTTATAGATACAAGATAAGAACGTAACCAACGTGGAAAAGAAATGCCAGAGACTGAAACAAGCAAATCATAATTTTTAAAATTCTAAACATAATTTGTTTGCAATTCACTACAAAAAAAGTACACACGGGCAACAATTTAACAATACGAACATCAGAGTTGCAAATAGATAGATAGATAGATAGATAGATAGATAGATAGATAGATAGATAGATAGATATGAAGAGGCTGTGATAGATAGATAGATAGATAGATATGAACAGACTGAAATAGATAGATAGATAGATAGATAGATAGATAGATAGATAGATGAAGAAGGCTGTGATAGATAGATAGATAGATAGATAGATAGATAGATAGATAGATAGATAGATAGATAGATAGATATGAACAGACTGAAATAGATAGATAGATAGATAGATATGAAGAGGCTGTAGATAGATAGATAGATAGATAGATAGATAGATAGATAGGGAAAACGAGAGAGTTTAGTGAGGTTTGATTTGTTCTATTCATAGATAGACAGAGAGAGAGTTTAGTGAGGTTTGATTTGTTCTATTCATAGATAGATAGATAGATAGATAGATAGATAGATAGATAGATAGATAGATAGGGAAAGCGAGAGAGTTTAGTGAGGTTTGATTTGTTCTATTCATAGATAGATAGATAGATAGATAGATTTTAGTGAGGTTTGATTTGTTCTATTCATAGATAGATAGATAGATAGATAGGGAAAGCGAGAGAGTTTAGTGAGGTTTGATTTGTTCTATAGATAGATAGATAGATAGATAGATAGAGTTTAATGAGGTTTGATTTGTTCTATTCATAGATAGATAGAGAGAGAGAGAAAGTTTAGTGAGGTTTGATTTCTTCTATTCATAGATAGATAGAGAGAGAGAGAGTTTAGTGAGGTTTGATTTGTTCGATAGATAGATAGATAGATAGATAGGGAAAGCGAGAGAGTTTAGTGTAGTTTGATTTGTTCTATTCATAGATAGATAGATAGAGAGATAGTTTAGTGAGGTTTGATTTGTTCTATTCATAGATAGAGAGAGAGAGAGTTTAGTGAGGTTTGATTTGTTCTATTCATAGATAGATAGATAGATAGATAGATAGAGAGAGAGAGAGAGAGAGAGAGAGAGAGAGAGTGAGAGTTTAGTGAGGTTTGATTTGTTCCACAGATAGATAGGTAGATAGATAGATAGATAGTGAGTTTTGTGAGGTTTGATTTGTTCAATTCAAAGATAGACAGAGACAGAGAGTATGTTGAGTGAGGTTTGTTTTATTTCGATGGAACGATGAGTAAATTGTCGCCTTTTTATATTTCCAATTACGTGCATATCAGATATACAAAGATAGAAAGGGGCGTAAGTCAAGGATGTGTCTTTTCACCGGTTCTATTCAACTTGTACTGTGAGACTATTTTGATGACCCTAGATGTTATGTCAGGATTTGTCATCGGAGGCCACAATTTGAACAGCATAAGATACGCAGATGATACAGTGCTGATTGCAGACACGGAAAGAAAACTACAAGATCTCCTACAGGAGGTTGCTGAAGAGAGGGACAAGAAAGAACGACAAATAAACTGCAAGAAAACTGAAATAAAAAAGGGCAGCCCAATATGCCAAATACAGGTCGGGGATATTAAAATCAAGCAGGTACAAAAATTTTAATACCTGGGAAGTGTGCTAACAGAAGACGGAAAGTGTGACACAGAGATCCGAAGACGAATTGGCATGGCGAAGGACACGTTTCAGAAGTTGAGTAAAATATTAAGACACAGGAAAATTTCGCTAGAAAGAAAGAAGAGAGTACTGGATTGCTATGTAATGTCAGTTCTTTAATATTGCAGTGAATACTAGACAATATCATCAAAGATGAAGGAAAAACTACTTGTGCCAAGAAGAAAAATTAGAGATTACACTATTCCCAAACAAAAACGAACTATTGAATGAAAGAACGGAAATTATGACTAAGTGTGACCATACTAAAAAATACCTCTTAGGTTTACACAACCATGGATGAAAACAGCCAAGCCTTACAATGGTGGCAAAATATGTAGACTGTGCCAGGAAGAAAAGATAGAGATAATGTTATTCCTAAATAAAAATGAACTATTGAATGAAAGAATGGAAATTATGACTAAATGTAACCATACTAAAAAATACCTCTTAGGTTCATACAACCATGGATGAAAACAGCCAAGCCTTACAACGGTGGCAAAATATGTAGCGTTAAAAAAAATACTGTTACATGAGCGTTCTTAAAAAGAAAAACGGTAAACGGTAAAATCAGTTATTAAAAATCGCCTGAAGACACCACTCATGGTACAATTCTAGGTCGCGTAATAATTCGTTTACAAATGGAAAATGATCAAAAGTTCTACAATATAATTGTATTGAACACTTTTTTATACAAATGTGCACTGGTCTAACCCTATTATGACCAAAAACTAAGTATTACACAAGCAATATATATATATATATATATATATATATATATATATATATATAAATATATGGAAATGTTTTTATAAGTACAAAATTTAATTAAGAAGATGAAAATGTGTAGCTTAAGGTTACACATTATAAAATAGTAAAAACACCGAAGCAACCGGTTTCGTTCCCGATCGTCAGGCCTCTACGGGAGATTTAAACTAGAATTAACACCTACAACTTTTCTCGCCTTAGTTTATAGAAAACCAACATTGGTAAAATTCACTGTGTGTATTTAAGCAGAGTTTTTATAATTAATCTAATTTTGTATATTTAACCTTAATTTTGAATTTAGGAAATCGATTTTTCCTATATTTTTCCCAGAGCTAGGACCCCTTAGAAAAGATACACCTTCATAGTACGAACAACACTCTTACACAAACCGTGATCGAAATTTAAAATTTTTTAAAAATTAAAAATTTTAGAGAAAAAATCGATTTCCTAAATTCAAATCTAGATTAATTATACAAAATCAGATTAATTATAAAAACTGTGCATAAATACACACATTAAATTTTACCTATTACCTTAAATACAAACATACCTATTACCTATTTGCCTATTACCTTAAATAACATTAAATTTCACCTTTTACATTAAATCTTACCTATTACACACCACAAACTGGGATTTAATTTAAAATTTAAAATTTAATAGAAAAAATTGATTTCCTAAATCCAAAATTAAGGTTAAATTAGATTAATTATAAAAACTATGCTTAAATACAAAAATATTCTAGAGTTGTACAAATAAGCGGTAAGTTCAATCCCATCCCTCCCCACACTTTACACCTCCCTACTCTGATTCTCTAAGAAATCCAAAGGATACAGTCTAGTCGTAAGATCATAAAACTTACATTTTAACTGCTAATGTTAAATCTGTCTGCAAAATTCCAAAGACACTCATTAATCAACTATAGTCACTACCCACACTACTTTCTTCAAAATTCAAACGGACAATTCACAAGACTTATTCCCTTATCACCAACACCCACCAACATCCCACACACAATTCACCAAATATAAGAAAAGAGGCTTTCCATTCCTGTCCACACCACCTGATGAGACATTGTAGTTTCAATGTCGAAACAAATGTACGATTTGTAGTGGATATATAAAAATTTGTACATGTTCTAAAATATAATTTATGATAAATATTCACAGCTCTATATATTATATATCGAGCACTGTTTTAAATTAATGTTTTCGACGTTGTAAAATTTTTTTTTCTTCGTTCCTTATTCACTCGGATATATATATATATATATATATATATTAATGCAGGTTTCATTGAATAATATAGACAAGTTTTGTCTATTAATTTTGTGTAGGATCCGTTCATACCGTCTGATATACTTGATGGTGATGTCGTTAAAAGACAACAAAAAATCACAGTATTTGTTGAATTTTTTATCAGGTCTAAGCTTTCGGCTCACATAAGCCATTATCAAAGAGTAAATAATAACACATAGTAAACATAGAACATTTAAGCTATTAACAATAAAGATAATTGAATTGAAAATATAAGTCCATCCCTACCGTGGCGGATGGCCGAAGACAGTGACAAAATAGTGGTGTTGTGGTCCCTGGTCTGATTACAGACATTTGAGTACGTTGTTGGAAATATCGAAATTGATTGTATTCAAACCAGGTTTAAACTGTTTAATGTAGAGTGCTTCGAGGATTTTTAGTTTCTGCTTATTATTTTCTTGTTTGAGTATGTACGTGTTATCAACAAGCGTTTGTCTCAGAAGTGTGCGTTGATAACCGTGTTGTTCTAAATGACGGAATATATTTGAATTTTTATTTAAGTGCAACGTCAGACGCCGTGAGAGCGAATTTGTGGTGTGGCCGATGTAGATATTATTAAGGTTGTTAGAGATACATTCTCTAAATGGACATATGAATTTATATACTACATTGGTCTTCTGCAAATCACTAACGGTGGGGGAAGAGTCGTTGCGGACAAATGAATTAGATGTAGTGGATTTAGTGTAATATATAATGAACTTAATTCTTTTGTTAGAGTCTGTCGGAGAAATATTAGTATTTATGAGTTTTTTTAGGATGTTTTCATCTAGTTGGTAGTTGGAGTGCATCTGGCTACGGTATAAGAGAGTGATATGTTTAGGATTGGTTGGGTTAGTATCATGTGTTGTTTTTTCCATGTTAAGCTTTTTAAGAAAGTAATGTATTTGTTCATCAACTATGTAGTTGGGAAAATTATTATTGATGAGTGTCTGTTTTATGTTTTTTAGTTCACTGTAGAAGATCTGATTTGTAGATGAATTGACTTTTGCACGGTATAATAGATTTTTTATGATGGCTATTTTGTAATAGTGGGGGCATTCACTAATATAATTGAGTGTGGAGGGATTTTTATTAGTAGGTTTTTGATACGGTGAGATAGTAAATTTATTGTTGTCAGTGTTAATTAATATATCAAGAAAAGGAATTTTGTTATCTTTGCTAAGTTCATAAGTAAATTTTAAAACTGAGTTATTTTGAAACTGTTTTTGAAGTTGTAAGATTTCATTAGTATTTTTAATTGATAGTAGGATATCATCAACATATCTTAGATATATTGATGGTTTTGTAAATTTTGCAAAGGTAGTATTTTCAAGGTTAGACATGTAGAAATTACTAAAAATCGGACCAAGCACTGAACCCATGGAGACTCCGTCACGTTGTATATATATAGTGTTGTTTGGATCAACAAAAGGCACTTCAGTAGTACAAGCTAGTAGAATTTTTCTTAGGATGTTGGGATTAATTTTGAGTGGGGGTAATGAAGGATTACTGTAAACATTTCTTATAATTATATCAATAGTTTCACTGACGGGTACATTAGTAAAAAGGTTTTCCACATCAAGTGAAGCTATGATTTCATTATTAGGATTTTCACTCTTGAGGATTTGGATTGCCTCTAGGGTTGACTTTATGCTGTATTTACTCGGAAGGTAGGGTGTGATAAGCTGGTTAATATGTTTAGTTAACTGGTATACAGGAGTAGGAATTTGGGATATGATAGGGCGGAGAGGATAGTTAGGTTTATGAGTTTTTATGGTTCCGTATATGTAACCAGGTTTATAGTCACCAATAATTTTAGGGAGTTTTAAGGAATTCTGATCAGCGTTGTTGGCACTAATGAGTTTATTAATTTTAGATTTTAGTTGGTGTGTCGGGTTTTTGTTAATTTTTTTAAATTTTGTGTGGTCATGGAGTATGTGGTTGAGTTTTGTGTTGTAATCTGATTTGTTAAGTACAACAAAGATGTTAGCCTTGTCAGCTTTTTTTACAATTATGTGAAGGTGGTTGCGTAGTTCGTGCGCAGCACTTTTTAGTTGTTTCGATAGAATTTTTGAGGAGCTTCTGCTTTTATCTGGCGATTACAACACAAAACTCAACCACATACTCCATGACCACACAAAATTTAAAAAAATTAACAAAAACCCGACACACCAACTAAAATCTAAAATTAATAAACTCATTAGTGCCAACAACGCTGATCAGAATTCCTTAAAACTCCCTAAAATTATTGGTGACTATAAACCTGGTTACATATACGGAACCATAAAAACTCATAAACCTAACTATCCTCTCCGCCCTATCATATCCCAAATTCCTACTCCTGTATACCAGTTAACTAAACATATTAACCAGCTTATCACACCCTACCTTCCGAGTAAATACAGCATAAAGTCAACCCTAGAGGCAATCCAAATCCTCAAGAGTGAAAATCCTAATAATGAAATCATAGCTTCACTTGATGTGGAAAACCTTTTTACTAATGTACCCGTCAGTGAAACTATTGATATAATTATAAGAAATGTTTACAGTAATCCTTCATTACCCCCACTCAAAATTAATCCCAACATCCTAAGAAAAATTCTACTAGCTTGTACTACTGAAGTGCCTTTTGTTGATCCAAACAACACTATATATATACAACGTGACGGAGTCTCCATGGGTTCAGTGCTTGGTCCGATTTTTAGTAATTTCTACATGTCTAACCTTGAAAATACTACCTTTGCAAAATTTACAAAACCATCAATATATCTAAGATATGTTGATGATATCCTACTATCAATTAAAAATACTAATGAAATCTTACAACTTCAAAAACAGTTTCAAAATAACTCAGTTTTAAAATTTACTTATGAACTTAGCAAAGATAACAAAATTCCTTTTCTTGATATATTAATTAACACTGACAACAATAAATTTACTATCTCACCGTATCAAAAACCTACTAATAAAAATCCCTCCACACTCAATTATATTAGTGAATGCCCCCACTATTACAAAATAGCCATCATAAAAAATCTATTATACCGTGCAAAAGTCAATTCATCTACAAATCAGATCTTCTACAGTGAACTAAAAAACATAAAACAGACACTCATCAATAATAATTTTCCCAACTACATAGTTGATGAACAAATACATTACTTTCTTAAAAAGCTTAACATGGAAAAAACAACACATGATACTAACCCAACCAATCCTAAACATATCACTCTCTTATACCGTAGCCAGATGCACTCCAACTACCAACTAGATGAAAACATCCTAAAAAAACTCATAAATACTAATATTTCTCCGACAGACTCTAACAAAAGAATTAAGTTCATTATATATTACACTAAATCCACTACATCTAATTCATTTGTCCGCAACGACTCTTCCCCCACCGTTAGTGATTTGCAGAAGACCAATGTAGTATATAAATTCATATGTCCATTTAGAGAATGTATCTCTAACAACCTTAATAATATCTACATCGGCCACACCACAAATTCGCTCTCACGGCGTCTGACGTTGCACTTAAATAAAAATTCAAATATATTCCGTCATTTAGAACAACACGGTTATCAACGCACACTTCTGAGACAAACGCTTGTTGATAACACGTACATACTCAAACAAGAAAATAATAAGCAGAAACTAAAAATCCTCGAAGCACTCTACATTAAACAGTTTAAACCTGGTTTGAATACAATCAATTTCGATATTTCCAACAACGTACTCAAATGTCTGTAATCAGACCAGGGACCACAACACCACTATTTTGTCACTGTCTTCGGCCATCCGCCACGGTAGGGATGGACTTATATTTTCAATTCAATTATCTTTATTGTTAATAGCTTAAATGTTCTATGTTTACTATGTGTTATTATTTACTCTTTGATAATGGCTTATGTGAGCCGAAAGCTTAGACCTGATAAAAAATTCAACAAATACTGTGATTTTTTGTTGTCTTTTAACGACATCACCATCAAGTATATCAGACGGTATGAACGGATCCTACACAAAATTAATAGACAAAACTTGTCTATATTATTCAATGAAACCTGCATTAATGAAAAAATGCTGCCAAAATATACACAATATATATATATATATATATATATATATATATATATATATATATATATATATATTATAATCATATCGCCCCAAACAAGGCATTTTACTGCCACTGTTTTGCAGGGGGTTAAGTTATGAGAAAGAGTGACAGGTTATAGTGGGTGTCAGGAAGTGGGGAAGAGAAGGATGAAAATACTGATGAGAGTCGAATGGACGGAGAAGGGAGCATGAGAGAGAGGATGCAGGTTAGTGAAAAGGAGATGACTATTGACTTTACATTTTATATATATATATACAGTAGCGTCCAAAAGTTAAGGGATAGTAACAACAAGTGAATTTAAATATTTATTAAAAAAACTACTGAACACTACGTCCTAAATTTTAGGACACACTTTATTGAAGTACAAGAATGATTTCGCAAGTTATTAACAATTTGTGCGTTGTGGTGCATTGGATATCGGCTCGGAACGAGAACTCGGGGAGCCGAGTTCGAATTCCAGCCGAATTCATTGCATTCACTTACGCGCAAATACTCTTGGGAAAGGTATTAATCCATCTCTTCCCTCCAGTTATGCGTTAAATAACAGGACAGATTCGGTTCTATAGCCTTGGTCGGCAACCAGTCTACCGCAGAAAGCAATGGCAACCTACTGCGGGATAATCTTCTGCCCAGTCAGTCATGTCTCTTTCGAGACATGATCGCCCAAGCGTGTATCACGTATGGCACTTAACTGACTGGGTGAATATAATAGTTGGAAACATGATTAAGGCTTCTACTGGGCATAAAGTGGGGGATCAGTTTTCTATTGTTATGAAGTAATAAACTGACCCCCCACTAATTACTACTTAATAATATAATACATCTCTTCCCCCTCTAGCTATGAGACAAATAACAGGACAGATTGGGTTCTATAGCCTTGGTCGGCAACCATTCTACCGCAGAAAGCAATGGCAACCTACTGCGGGATAATCTTCTGCCCAGTCAGTCATGTCTCTTTCGAGACATGATCACCCAAGCGTGTATCACGTATGGCACTTAACTGACTGGGTGAATATAATAGTTGGAAACATGATTAAGGCTTCTACTGGGTATAAAGTGGGGGATCAGTTTTCTATTGTTATGAAGTAATAAACTGACCCCCCACTAATTACTACTTAATAATATAATACATCCCTTCCCCCTCTAGCTATGAGACAAATAACAGTACAGATTGGGTTCTATAGCCTTGGTCGGCAACCATTCTACCGCAGAAAGCAATGGCAACCTACTGCGGGATAATCTTCTGCCCAGTCAGTCATGTCTCTTTCGAGACATGATCACCCAAGCGTGTATCACGTATGGTACTTAATTTATGAAATATTCTGAAAAATCAAGGTGTCCAAAAGTTAAGGGCTACCTTTAAGAAACAATACAAAACATAACATTAAGAAAATACAAACAAGCTTTTTTAATACTTAGTGAACAGCTGTTTACTATTAATGACTTCTTGGATTCTTTTGCTACAAGAATTAATCAATTTCTTGCAAAATGATGGGTTTATCTTGTTCCATTCATTTTTCAATGATTCCCAAAGTTCATCTTGGTTTTTGGGATTTTAACGTCGCGCTCGATCACCAATAATCTTCCAGTTGTTCTCTATAGGGTAGAGGTCCGGACTCTGAGGTGGCCAGTCCATCACTTCAATTCCTTCATCAACCAAAAAAGACTTCACTTTCTTTGCAGTGTGACAGCGAGCGTTGTCATGCATGAATATTGAAGGCTGGAATGGCAAAGATCGGAGTTGCGAAATGCCATATAGTCGAAGAATTTGTTTGTAAGTTTCTGCGTTGACAGTCTCCCTTGAAGGCGAACAAGTGAGCCACAGCCAGCAGCTGATATTATTCCCCACACCATCACACTGCCTCCTCCGAATTTCACCGTTTTCTTCACACATGCAACAGACAATCTTTAGCCAGTTATTCATCGGACATGAGTCTTCCCATCAGAACCAATTACGTTATACTTAGATTCGTCGCTGAAGTGAACCTGTGACCACTTATCGTCTGTCCATGTGCGAAACCGAGGCGAGCCTTCTGATTTTTTTTTAAATCAAAGGTTCCTTTGCTGGTACCTGAGCTTGCAATCCTGAATCGTGTAACCACCTAGAAACTATATGGCGTGATACTTTGACATCAAACGTCGAACTTAATTGACGGGATATTTCGGCAGCACTCTTAAACCTGTCTTGAAGTGACATTTTGATCATGACACGGTCCTGCTGAGATGACGTTTTACGAGGCCTTCCTGAGCTAAGGGCTAATTCTATTAATCCAGTACACTTAAATTTTGCAACAATGCGTTTCACAATACTGGCAAACCTTCCTACAAAACTTGAAATCTCAGAAATTGACTTTCCATCTTTGTGAAGATCAACAATCCTTTGCTTTTCATCAGAAGAAAACCGAGCAGCGTTTTCAAGCAGCCATGTTGACGAATAGATGTTCCTATAATATTTAAAATAGAGAAATAAATTTATTATAGTGGATATAGTATAGATTTATAGTGTCATATTTTTTTTCATTTCTTAATGTTTTGTTTTGTATTGTTTTTCAAGCTAGCCCTTAGCTTTTGAACGCTTTGATTTTTCAAAATATTTCATAAATTGTTAATAACTTGCAAAAGAATTCTTGTTCTTCAATAAAATTTTGACCACAGATAGATATTCTGCATACCTAAGTCTGTGCTAAAAATTAGAACGTAGTGTTCAGTAGTTTTCTTTTAATAGATATTTAAATTCACTTGCTATTACTAGCCCTTAATTTTTGGACGCTACTGTGTATATATATATATATATATATATATATATATATATATATATATATATTGTATCGAGGTAGCAAATAATTTTTTAAACATATACTGTTAAATATAAGAGACAATGAATGTCTATTATGTTTAATTATGAGCCGTTCTAAACGTCGTATTTTAGCTTTAATTTCAGTTGAAAATAAAGACAAAAATTTTCCAACATTTGGACAATTTTTTTTATTAAGATGGCTCATGTGAGCCGAAAGCTTTGAACCAATTTAATAAAAGATTATCCAAATGTTGGAGAATTTTTGTCTTTATTTTCAACTAAAATTAAAGCCAAAATACGTTTGATACGTTTAGAACGGCTCATGATAAAACATAATAGATATTCATTGTCTCTTATATTTAACAACAACATATATATATATATATATAAGTGTTCCATTAAGACGGATCGAAGTTAGCATTAAATCAAACAGCGTTACTGTTGAAGTTTTATTGATTTCACAATTGAGTCATGTGAGTTGTCATGGCAGTTATATGTGAAAAGAATATCGCCCAAATGTCCTCATAGGCTCCGGCGGCACACCTTCAGTTGATAATCAAAATTTTTGATGACATCTCTGCATAGTTGCTCCTCGATCTCACCAATATTATCTCATCATTTAGCTGATGAATTTTTGTTAGCATAGACCTTAGTTTTGAGATGACCTCCAAAAATGAAATCTCAAGGTTTCAAGTCGCATGATCGTGATGATCAATTGACGTCACTGTTTCGAGAGATGATGAAACCTGAGAACTTCTGATTCAATAAAGTCAAATGCGTTTCTGTTCGAACGTCCATCGTCGTAATAGGCTTCGAGAACTTTAACACGTCGTTTGATTGTTAATCTTTCCATGGTTAAAATTGCCAAAGATTAAAGATGTTAAATCTGAAAGATATTGAATAAAATCATTAGGGAACATAAATTTAATTCCTATTTAAAATTAGTCGAACTTATTAGAGCACCCTATATATACAAATAAATACACAACGGCCTTTATTATAATAGACGGGATATATATATATATATATATATATATATATATATATATATATATGTGTGTGTGTGTGTGTGTGTGTGTGTGTGTGTGTGTGTGTGTGTGTGTGTGTGCGTGGTGGTCCAGTGGATATCGGCTCGGAACAAGAAATCGGAGAGCCGAGTTCGAATTCCAGTTGAATTCATTGCATTCACTTACGCGCAAATACCCTTGGGAAAGGTATTAATCCGTCTATTCCTTCCAGTTATGGATTAATTAACAGGACAGATTGGGTTCTATAGCCTTGGCTGGTAACCAGTCTACCGCAGAAAGCAATGGCAACCTACTGCGGGATAATTTTCTGCCCAGTCAGTCATGTCTCTTTCGAGACATGATCGCCCATGCGTGTTTCACATATGGCACTTAACTGACTGATATATATATATATATATATATATATATATATATATATATAGTGTAGTAGTAGTAAATAATTTTCTAAACATATACTGTTAAATATAAGAGACAATGAATGTCTATTATGTTTAATCATGAGCCGTTCTAAACGTCGTATTTTTGCTTTTTGCTTTAATTTCAGTTGAGAATAAAGACAAAAATTCTCCAATATTTGGATAATTTTTTATTAATTTGCTTCTAAGCTTTCGGCCCACATGAGCCATCTTCAGAGAGGTTATTTAGACGGTAATACAATAACATCCACCATCACCGACGATTTTATTTTGTTTTGGCATAATATATATTATGCTCTCACACCCTGATTAAGCACTCTAGAAGAATGGTAGACATTGAAAAACAGTAGCTACTCTAGCATCTACGCATCATTCATTCAGCAATGAATTAGAACACTCTCAGCTATTGGGCGTGTATAATGATAATATACACGATAAAAATCTGCTTCTTTTTACCGAGCGCCCGTAGCTCAGAGGTAGAATCGCCGACTGACGCCAATTCGGTCGGGGTTCAATCCTGGGTAAAAGGCAATCGGCTATCTAACCGCACTGATGAGCTGTCACACAGCGAAACAGATCTGTCTGCGGATGACTATATATATATATATATATATGTATATATATACAACGGTCTTTATTATAACAGAGAGGATATTAATAGGCAAGACTGACAGATATTAGTAGACAAACATAACTAAAGAATACCCAACAATTAGGAAGAATGAGAATCTGCTATAGATGCTGTTATCTGCGTTTATTTTCGGCATTTTAATACAATATTGCTTCTGCATCCAAAGAAGGTTATTTGGCAGCATAATTCTTGGGCAGAAATCAAGAATTAGAAAACTCTGCAGTCGTCTGAATGATTTTGGTCAATACGTTAAGCATAAATTCAAACAATGAATTTAGATTACAAAAGGCATCTACGCTTTGAATACAAAAGATCTTAAGGCTAAAAAAATGTTGATGAACATTGATAGCGGAAAATCCAGGACATTTATTCCGTTTCTTCGAACAGAAAAATCCTATATATATATATATATATATATATAGATATTAAAATTGATCCTATGTATCAGTACTCTTTGGAATGGTTTAATAATCTTTTTTGTTTGGCATTAATCAAGCTGAAAAAGCAGAAAATATTCAAAAAAGAGTTGAATGCATCAACCCGATACTTCACATACAGTCTATACAAAAATGTTTGCCGCAGTTTATTTGAGAAACACAAATTACTTTTTGCTTTCTTATTATGCATTAAGATCAAAATGAACGAAAATAAAATTGATATGAATGAGTGGAACTTTCTACTTGTGGGTGGAATAAAAAAAAAAAACTGAAATACTTATTCCTTCTCCAGAGCGGCTGTCAGAAAAGTCTTGGAATGAAATACAGGCTCTTGCTGTTTTACCCAACTATACAGATTTGCCAGTTGAATTTCATAATTATCTGGGAGCCTTCAAAGCTATATTTGACAGTACAGAACCCCACAGGACACCATTACCAGATCAATGAGAATCCCGGTTAAACCAGTTTCAGAAGATTTTACTACTATATATATATAACAAATTCTAAGAGTGAGGAGGAAGACGAGCTTATTTCCAAAAGCAGACACGAAAGTAAATTTCTTCTAAGCTATCTACAACCGCATAAGGACCAAAAACAAAAATAAATTTTCATAATTTAGATATAAGGAATTTCGTTCCAAATACCAACATTAAAAACCAAAGAAAAATATACAAAATGTTTAACTAAATATAATATATAAACGAAGCTATATGAGAGGGTGCTGAAATATTCTTGGTCTGACACAGAAAATATCTTTTGAAAAAATCTTTGTCTGGTAAAACATTTGAAAATTTTCAGAGCAAGAACTTCTTGATATTTCCCTATATCTAAGCTTCTTATTTTGGGGTTAGAATCGTTTTTCTTTTTATTTCTAATTTCATTTTCGGGTGACGTGTATTTGTATTTATACTGCAATATCAGTAAAAACAATACTATATATATATATATATATATATATATATATATATATATATATATTGAATTATTTTAAACATTATTTTTACCGATACTCGTATTTAAGTAGATATTCTGTTTTTTAATTAAACAGTATTTTATATTTATATCTACCTGCCTGATTATTTCACGATAAATTTTTATTACGAAAATCTGTGCTATCCAGCAGGATTCGAACCTGCGACCCCTATTTACATAGGGGAAGCTACCATTTGATCTGGTACTGTCTTAACCACTCGACCATGAATAGCCTTTTGAATAGCACACATTTTCGTAATAAAAATTTATCGTAAATAATCAGGCCGGTAGATATAAATGTAAAA
Source organism: Ascarosepion bandense (assembly GCA_037127315.1). NCBI lineage: Eukaryota > Metazoa > Mollusca > Cephalopoda > Sepiida > Sepiidae > Ascarosepion > Ascarosepion bandense. The sequence continues at coordinate 358,075 of JBBBDQ010001264.1, forward strand.
ATACTGTTTAATTAAAAACAGAATATCTACTTAAATACGAGTATCGGTAAAAATAATGTTCAAAATAATTCATTACAAATTGTCGGTTGCTTATAACCAAGTTTCGTTAAAAATTCGTTAATTTCCGTAATATATATATATATATATATCTTTTCACCCAATGCAAGGCAGTAACGATACTGATGCATAGGGGGCTATATGAGAGTAAAACATTAAATAGAAGGTAAGTAAGAGAAAGACGAACCAGTTACAGGGGGTGTCAGAGAAAGGAGCAAGAGAAGAATGGGATTGCAGGTGTGATGACAGATTCAAAGGTAAAGAGCAAGGAAAAGATACACCGGGTGATGCAGAAAGAACTAGAGTTGAGTGGTTAAGAGATGGGTATTGACATTGCATTTAAATTCCTGGGGGTTGTAGCCCTCAGGAAAGCAAGAATATGGAAGGGAGTTCCACAGGCGAGAAGTGCGAGAAAAAAAGCTACTGGAGTAGAATGAATGGCTTATGGCCTATCACATTGAATACACCGGCTCTCGCTCAATCAACGAAGTTAAGCAACATTGAGCCTGTTCAGTACTTAGATCGGTGACCGCTTGGGAATACCAGGTGTTGTAAGCGTTTAGTGACGGATGTGCGTTGTGGTGCAGTGGATGTCTGCGCGGAAAGAGAAATCGGTGAGCCGAATTCGAATTCCAGTTGAATACCCTGCATTCACTTAAGCACTGGTACTCTTGGGAAAGGTATTAATCCATCCTTCCCTCTAGTTATGGGTTAAATGACAAGGGTAGGAGTTGGGGACCCCGCTCTTAAAAACAAATCCCAATGAATCTTGATACTCGAAAAGAAAAAAAGTATTACTAGACACAAAATTTATATAAAAAAGCAACACTAAATTGTTGAAAGAAAAAGGTATTACCAGCAATAAAAAATTTAGTTGTCAATAAATGACCCGCCGAGGTTGATATGCCATAAAAACAAAACAACCAACCAAAATCCAGAAGTGGCGTGACTCATGGAACGAGAACAATCTACCCCACTGATAAAGGGTTCAGTTCAAAATTCCAAAGAACTGAAGAACGTAGAACGGCCGAAACATCGTGAATAGAATAATAATTATAAGGACAACATTCCGAACAATGTAAATAATAAAATGAATAATTTTGTTATCAGTTTTCTAAGGATGGTGTCTTGTTTTCACAAGTTATAAAATTTATAAAATTGTATATTGTGGTCCACAACCAGTGGCTAATATGTTTTATACTTAAACGAAATCTTCAAGTCATATGTGTTGCGTTTTTGGCTTGACTACGTAGAAAGTAATGGCAACCTACTGCGGGAAAATCTTCTGCCTAGTCAGTAATGCCTCTTTCAAGACATGATCGCCCAAGCGTTTATCACGTATGCCACTTAAATGATTTATATATGCTGGTCAATGATGAATTATGGGTAGCAAGGTCTACTGTCTTATCCTAACGGTTATTGGACAGGTAGTATTTGCTATGTTTCAAATTAGTCTAGAGGCTATAGAGTTGAAACCGTTGTAAATCCGAATACGGTCATTTGTAACTGTTTGATAGTGTTTTTGTTTTTTTGTTTTTTTCATTCCTTTAGTAAATAAACAAAAACGTAAGACCGGTAAGAAGGCGCTTGAACGGTTGCTCTCCTCCCTCTTGCGTGGTGGTGATAGGCATCAGGTCGACAAAGATGCCTGTGCTGAACATCCGTGTTATGGGGCTAGATGTCACATTTGGCGAATCATCATGTTACGGAAATCAACGAATTTTTAACGAAACTTGGTTATAAGCAACCGACAATTTGAAATGAATTGTTTGAACATTATTTTTTATCGATACTCGTATTTAAGTAGATATTCTGTTTTTAATGAAACAGTATTATATATTGTTCCGCCGAAGGGTAGAACAACGACTGGGCAAAAATAGACAGACATTTTTTGGCCCGGCTATATGGCTGGGAATACCCACTATAAAATGACCATGTGTCACATCCAGCCTACGTGGGAAGGCTAGTAAATACAGTAGGCGGCAATGTCAGTTGGCATTTGCCTCTGCAACTGCGACACTGTCAGCGCTCTCTGCCTTCGGGTAGAGGGCGCTTTCTGCTTCCGAGCAGAGAGCAATAACCCAGTCGTGGTTCCGCCGAAGGGTAGAATCACGACTGGGCAAAAATAGACAGACATTTTTTGGCCGGGCCATATAGCCCGGAAATACCACTTATAACTGACCATATGTCACATGTTGTCCTTAGTGGGAGGGACAACTAAATATAGTTGGAGGTAATGTCACAGTAGCGATATACCAGTGCTAGAGTGATTGGAACTGTGCTAAGAAATCAGTCGGATACTTCCGGTAGTCAACCGGAAGTGATTATAATCGGACTCTACATCGTACGAAGAGACGTACAATTAATGTCTTGTTTCCTGTATGATTACTAACCCCATTTTGTAAATACTATTTTCTTCCGTAATACATTTATTTAATATAATTTTCTGTTGTCCGTATTTATTACCGCACAACTCAACAAGTATGAAAATGAAGACATAGCTTGAGTTTTCCCCCTCTTCCTCAGAAAAATTAATCTCGGTCCCTAAGTGCCCCCACGCCACTTTCAGAGTTCAGCAATCGTCAATTGGTACATGTTTATGGTAATTTTTCGTTACGTTTTCAACGTAATCACACATTGTATCACGAGAGGCTCCCACGAGCATAGCGTAACTAACATTTTCTCTAGACCATATATAAGGTTATTTTCGGAAAATCCAATAACCGGCTTGCTAAACTTTTATAATTTTAAGAATCGGTTCGCGCCAACAGGTAGGATGCCATGGTGATTTTCTAAGCGCCGCCTAGATGTGGTACAAGGCCGAAAGTATGGGGCACACAGTGAGGATCGAACTCATTACTCAGTTGTAACTGGTTCTAGCGAGACAAGCTTGCTAACCATTACACCAGGCCATAGATAGATAGATAGATAGATAGATAGATAGATAGATAGATAGATAGATAGATAGATAGATATGAACAGACTGGGTGAGATAGATATTTTTTTAATCATGTCACCCCAAGCAAGGCATTCCACTGTCACTATAGCGCAGGGGGTTACACAGGGCGATAGACGAGTTAGGATGTACATAGGGGAAGAGTTGGAGAGAATGGGAGGGTTAGTGTGTCAGGAGGTGTCTATTGACCTTACATTTAAACTCCTGGAGGTTATAGTCGTCGGGGAAGCAATCATGCGGAAGGGATTTCCACAGGCGGGAAGTGCGAGGAAAGAAGCTGTTGGAGTAGAAATTGCGGTTACATTTCATTGGTTTCACTGCAAAAGGGTGGGACCTAGTTGCCAATCTAATATCTCGAGCAAACTCCCACCTAGGGGGGCACCAATGATTTAAGTTCATCAGAGCAGAAGCCATGAAAGTATTTATAGAAGAGGCACAGGGAAGCCACATCACGCCAGTGAGAGAGTGACTGAAGGCGGTCAGCTAAGTCGGTATCAATCACGTTACAGATTCTTCGCTGTATTTTGTCAAGAAACCCGAGGAGAATAGAAAGGGCACCGACCAGATGTGGCAACAGTATTCAAAACACGGGCGGATGGTAGATCTGTATAAGTGCAGGATAGATTCAGGCGGAAAGAATTTCCGGGCCCTGCACAGAGAGCCAACTTTCATAGCAGCGGATTTAGCAATGGATTCGACGTAGTCATTCCACTTGAGGTCCGTTGAGAGTGTCAGACCAAGCAGGCGTAGTGTTTTACTCTCTGGGAGGCATGCGTGTTCCATGCTAATGGGAGGGAGGTGCGGTCGTCTGTGGTGGTTAATTGACAGCAGCTTCGTTTTGGAAGAATTGAATTTTACGAGATAGATAGATAGATAGATAGATAGATAGATAGATAGATAGATAGATAGATAGATAGATAGATATGAACAGACTGGGTGGGATAGATAGATAGATAGATAGATATGAACACACTGAGATAGATAGATAGATAGATAGATAGATAGATAGATAGATAGATAGATAGATAGATGTAGAGCAGCGACAGCTGCTCTATCGCTTTCCAGAATGGAGTGGTTTGTGGACCGAGATAGCTATAAAAATAAAGACTAACAGCAATCCAGAATTCAGACTATCAATGACAGTCTTAAGAGATCGACTGCGTGCGTCAGTCGATCACTTGGTCGGACTCTCTGCCTTCGGGCGGAGAGGAACCTCAACGGGGCTTCCCCGAAGGGCAAAACCTCGTCTAAGGAAAAGCAGACTAGAAATTTTGACCGAGCCTACGGGCTCGATTTTATCTACGTTAATTGACCTTGTGCCGCATCTACGTGGGAAGGCCGGAAATAATTCAGACCGTCGTTGACTAACTTTTGTTGGTGACGGTCATTCTGTTTGTCACGTAAGACCGGTTTGTGATTATGGATTTTGACAAGACCAAAGAACAAAAGACTAGCAAGCGAAGGAAGTGGTGTGGCGGCTGGTGAATCGCCCTCTATTTGGAATTCCCCTTGCACAAATGTATCGTCAATTTGGCAGAGTTCGTTGAGAAAGCCAAGCCATACGTTCATTTGATCACTGATGACGGGCTCTTGGTAGACCTTGACACACAAGAACGCATTGCTAAAAAATCAGTGTCGGTCTTTATGCTCGACAAGCAAACGCGCAAAATTTGTAGAAGCACAAAATTCACAGTGATGTAATCACTGATTTCCTCGGGGGTTAAACCCCAACAGATCGTGAAAGGTGTTTCATGCGGGACGTTCTGTTGCACACACCCGAGGACTATGCGGATATGACCTCCCGTGATCTTATCACAAAGGAGTATATAATCCGCACAGAATAACTAAGACGGCGTAGGGCCCAGGTCACAGTACACATTTGTGTCCTTGATGCTACCATAAAGAAGCAGGCGTTTCGTTTCATTAGAGTTTATGCGCCCGACGCCAGTAGTGAACGGGTGGCCTTCCTTCGGAGGATCGATCGCTTTCTGACTACATCTCGTCGGTAGTCTTAGCGGTAACTGGAATACCGTCCTCGATCCCGATATATATCGTACGAGTACAAGATCGAGTACTAATAACCCGGATGTGAAATCATTTCGGGACTTTATCAATAGGCTTGATCTTGTCGATAAGTTCTTGAATGATCTTTGCCGGGAAGTAGTTTTGCAGCTCGGCTTCGGTGTTGCGTACAACCTACATTGACCGAGTCCTAGTCAGGAGAGTCGACTTCGGGCTCTTCTTCTTCTTCTTCTTCTTCTTCTTCTTCTATGTGCCCTGTCCTTTCAGGACGTAGGCGATCATGGTTCTCCACGTCTCCCTATCCCTTGTGGCTCCTAGTATGTTTGTTCCCATTACTCCTGTCAACCCCCGTTCCGTCAACCACCTGATCAGGCCCTGCAAATATGTTATCCGCTGCCTTCCTCTGTATATTTCCTTCTATCTGGCCAGTCAGTATCAGGTTCTCCAGGCTCTCCTTCCTCATTGCGTGTCCCAGGAACTTCAGTTGTCTCTTCCTGATGCTCAGTATCAATTTCCTCTTTGTTGCCATTCTTTCCAACACCTCATCGTTGCTTGCATGCTATGATTGTCCATGATATCCGCAGCATCCTTCTGTAGAACCACATTTCCGCTGCTTCCAGTTTTGACCTCATTTTCGATGATATTGTCCAGCATTCGCTGCTGTATTGAAGAACTGACATCATGTAGCAGTCCAGCACTCTTTTCTTTGTTTCCAGTGAGATTTTCCTGTGTGTTAGTATTTTGCTCATGCCAATTCGCCTTCGGATCTCCGTGTCGCACTTTCCATCTTCAGTTAGGACACTTCCTAATGAAAAATATTTTTTTTGAAGTCCGTTACTCTTTGAATTCAGGCTCTTAGGATGTCGAAATATTCATAAGCTCGTCAGTGTCCGTCTAAACTTAGAGAAGCATCGGATTAGAATGACTGGCTACTGGAAACTCAACATATCGAAGTTCGATGAGAAGAATTTTGAATTTTCAGGATCAGCTGCGGGAGTTGACGGGGGCTGTGGTTGGGAATAAGTGATGGGTCTACCTTAAGTCAACAATTAGGTCGTTTGCTGCTGTTTATAGTGAGTGACTCAACCAAGATAAATTAGCAACGCAGATGGCACAAGAAACTAGAGGTGCCATTAAATCGGGAGACGGTGGAGAAGTAACCGCAGCTAGGGTAGTACTAACCTCTTTTCTTATCAAAATGAATCAAGCTCTGGTAGTTAGGGCTAGATTAAAAAGAATGTTTTCCGAGGCGACAAATATGGCCACTGAACAGCGAGCTGAAGAAGTTCGGAGTATCGTAAACCGATACATCGTTAGCGTCACAATGCCGGATGGGCGTACCGTGACCACAAATGTCAGCATATGTGAGGCTTTACGATCTTATTTTCAAAATCTTTTTACCAGGAGGCCCGGTCTGAACCCAGCTTTGTTCGACACCTATTTAGCTAACTTTCCTCGCCTTGAGGCGGCCGAAGCAGCTGGGTGCGAGGGTCTGATAACAGAGGCGGAGATTTGGGATGCGCTGAAGCTTGTTAGTCGAGACAAGACTCTGGGTATTGATGGTCTTCCCTACGAACTGTACTTGAGGCAGGCGCACGTACTTGTCCCTCTGCTGGCAATGATGTTTAACAAATGGATGAAGAACGGGAGGTGTAATCAAGCTGCTTCGTAAGAATAAGCACGGAAAAGATGGGATTAGTAATTTTCGGCCCTTAACTATGTTGAATACAGCGTTAAAGATTTTCGCCAACCGTTTACAGACTGTCCTACCTAGTCTGATTTGACCCCAGCCGACTTGTGCTGTGAAGGGTAGGACTATTCAAGATAACCTTCATACGGTACGCTTGATCTTAGAAAATGTCAGCAGTGAAGCCGCACTGATCAATTTGGGTCAGTCCAAGGCATTCGATAGGGTCGGCCATCAATTTCTCGGGGCTGTTCTCGAGGAGGCTGGTTTCGGGCCGTACTTTCGGTGCTGGATACGTTTCTTGTATCGGTCTCCCAGTGCGGTGGTGGAAGCGAATAGTGTTAGGTCGAAACCTTTCATGTTGTCCAGATCAATTCGTCAGAGTTGTCCGCTTTCGCCGGTGCTGTACATTCTTGCGTTGGAGCCCTTTCTTCGCAAATTAAGAGCTAATCCGGTACTACAGCGAGTTACCCTCCCTCGTTCGAATACCTCGACGTGACTGCTTTTGTGCGAAGCAGTGCTGAGATTCATGAAGTCGGAAAGGAAATCAGCAGGTATGAGACGGTAACGGGAGCCAAGATCAACCGCGACAAGTCTGTCGGCTCGCGGTTGGGTGCGTGAAAGGAGTTTCTCTTCCCGGACTCTTCAGCTGGACGGATGGGTCTGTCTAGATACTCGGTATCTTGTTTGACTCCGATCTCCAGTTGGAGAAGAATAGGTTGGAGGTTCGAAAAAAAGCCGAAGCGGCAGTTCATCTGTGGTCACGAAGGAATCTTTCCTTGAAGGGAAGAACGGCGGTTTGTGCTTCGCACATCTGCTCCATCCTACTTTACGGGCTCTTGTTCAACTTTTTGTGGCGCAGCAGGGCTCATATGGTACGTCGCGAGGTCTGTTGCCTCTATCCGGCTGAGGGCGGTTTACGAATGCCCAACGTTGAGATCCGTCAACAAACGCTGCGGTTGAAATTCTTAGATCGAATGTGCTCACAAAACGAGTTTTTTTGTCTTTGAGACCAGTGCCGTTTGTAGCAGTTGAAGAAGAATTAATGTTCTTATGTTTACTCGGCATTATGAGGATCGTGATATGGACGACGCGTAAGAAAGAATTTTATGAAGGTGAGAAGTTTTCCTCTTCTCAACTGATTTTGTTCTTTAAGCATCAGCTTAAAGTCAAAATTAGGGCGGAAAGGCGACGACTCCCTCCGTCAGAATTTGGTAAAAGGTGAGTAAATCTTGAGCCAATCTGTCGAGTGAAAGGAGCTGACTTGGAGTCGCATTTTGATGCCGGTTAGGCATCAGGATATTAGGGATCCTGGACTAAACATTTTCAACCCCACCCGAAAGTAGGATAGTGTAGCTTTTTCTTTTTATTTTCACAATGATTAAACTTAGCTAGGGTATGTATAGTCATTGGCCCCACCTTTTTATTTTTTGTCCTCACTTTCCTTTGTTTAATTCCCCAACCCATCCCTCCTTAGGTGACTAGAGACGTTAGTTCCCTGGTAGATGCGGGGCATTTTTCGTTTCGAGTGAGTTTATTATATCGGGCGCTAGTATGTAGGGCCGTTCGGATGATCTGATTGACGAGCTCGGTTTGACGAAGCAGGAGGCGCGCTCTATATGGTCTTGGGAGCCCGGGTTGGAATGCCGCACTAATAATGAGGCATCACTCACCTGGCTGGTCATACGAAAGGCTGTCTGAGTTGGCAAGAAGCTTAAATCAGCGGGTTTGGTTAGTTCGCCAAACTGCGCCAGCTGCGGTGAGTTGGTGGTTGAGACTTTTATCTCACGCCTTCTTTCATTGCAAGGTTGTAGTACCGTTGTGTAAGTGGCTTGAAGACTTCATGGTTCGCATGCTGCATGGAAAGTTCTTTGTCCTGGATGTCGCTTCTGTTTGTAGCAATGTGGTGCCGTCGTTGACTAGAGCAGAGCATTATGTTTCGTATGCTTACTAGGTGCTATGAGAGTCGTGATTTGGACAACGCAACAGAAGGAACTGTGGTAATACCGACCGAGCAAAAGCGAGGGACCGGATGTTTGCACTCTAACGACCAAAAAGCAAATGACCAAAACTAGTCGGTGCGCAGCCAGATTCGCGTAGACTTGCGAACTGGAAATTTAATATTTAATTAATTTTTAGTTTTCAACCGGAACATCTGCGCGAATCCAGCTGCGTACCGTCTAGTTTTAGTCATTTTCTTTTTGGTCGTTAGAGTGCAAACATCCGGTCCCTCGCTTTTGCTCAGTCGGTATCACCACAGAACTTTATGAAGGTGAGAAGATTTCCTTTCCCCAACTGATTTTGTTCTTTAAGCATTAGCTGAAAGTGAAATCAGGACAGAAAGGCGACGACTCTCTACATTAAAATTTGTCGAAAGGTGGGTGACTGTTTCACGTTTGGTGCGTGTGAGAGGGGCTAATTTAGAGTGGCATTTGGAGGTGACCTAAGTTAAAGAATTTTGGTCATCTGGATTAAACATGGGCAACCCAGCCTAGTGTTAGGATAACTTAGGACATTTTTCGTTTTGTTTTGAATAACTGAATTTAACTTAGCTAGAGAGTATGGATGGTCATCGGCCTCCCCTTTATTTTTCCCCCCTGTATCTTTGGTTTATTTTCCATCCCCTCCCCATTAGGGTGACAGTGATGTCAGTTCTCTGGTAACTGTGGGGTGCCTTTTGCTTCGAGTGTGAGATTTCGTTAATGTTATTTTGTCTAAATGCGTGAGTGAATGTGTGAATGATTGTTAATAGTAGGAATAGAATTTATTTTATTGATCCTACAGTCTTTTCGTTCAGTTAACTGCTATTTCTGTTATGATTAGATTGTGGGGGCTGACCCATACTAATTTCATTTTAGTTTAGTTCTGCCAATATATTTGTTTTTCATGAACATTGGTGAATCTTATTTTAACTTTTATATCAACCCAGCCCGCCATATTTGTTTTCCATGAACATTGGTGAATCTTATTTTAACTTTTATATCAACCCAGCCCGCCATATTTGTTTTTCATGAACATTGGTGAATCTTATTTTAACTTTTATATCAACCCAGCCCGCCATATTTGTTTTTCATGAATATTGGTGAATCTTATTTTAACTTTTATATCAACCCAGCCCGCCATATTTGTTTTTCATGAACACTGGTGAATCTTATTTTAACTTTTATATCAACCCAGCCCGCCATATTTGTTTTTCATGAACATTGGTGAATCTTATTTTAACTTTTATATCAACCCAGCCCGCCATATTTGTTTTTCATGAACATTGGTGAATCTTATTTTAACTTTTATATCAACCCAGCCCGCCATATTTGTTTTTCATGAATATTGGTGAATCTTATTTTAACTTTTATATCAACCCAGCCCGCCATATTTGTTTTTCATGAATATTGGTGAATCTTATTTTAACTTTTATATCAACCCAGCTCGCCATATTTGTTTTTCATGAATATTGGTGAATCTTATTTTAACTTTTATATCAACCCAGCCCGCCACATTTTTGTTTTTCATGAATATTGGTGAATCTTATTTTAACTTTTATATCAACCCAGCCCGCCATATTTGTTTTTCATGAATATTGGTGAATCTTATTTTAACTTTTATATCAAACCAGCCCGCCACATTTTTGTTTTTCATGAACACTGGTGAATCTTATTTTAACTTTTATATCAACCCAGCCCGCCATAAAAATTGTACATAGAAATTCCTAGGGTGCATTCACTCTAGGAATTCTAGGAATTATGGTGTCTGTGTAAGATAGTGTTGCGTGGCTGAGATGTTTTGGTGAAAGAAACATTTAATGAATGGTTGGGTCAGTGATAGTGGCTAATTAAGTTAATGGTAGGGCATTTTGGGCTAGTGCTGTATTTATACAATACATGTACAATTAATATTTTCAAACTGTCATTGACAGTCTTAGTGGATCGACTACTGCGTCAGTCGTTCCTTTTGTCGGACTCTCTACCTTCGGGCGGAGAGTAACCCAGGTAAGCTATGATCAGCTTTGACAAGATATGACCAGCTAAGACAAGCTTTGTGCCCAGTTACCGCGGGGTCTGGGTAATCGTTAACCAGTGGCCTGAGCGTACACATTCGGGTTCCCCACCTTAAAAACAGATCATATGTTACAATTCGCCCCATGGGGGAGTAGGGTAAATCAACTCTCTGCGTTCAGGCGGAGAGGAATCCAGGACGAGGCTCTGTCGAAGGATAGAATATATATATATATATAAGATAATTTTAATACTTTTCCGGTCCATAATTAAATATCAACTGTCTGAATGTTTTACTTTAAAGTAAAACATTCAGACAGTTGATATTTAATTATGGACCGGAAAAGTATTAAAATTACCCGAAATATATAGTCATCCGCAAGAGATCTGTTTCGCTGTATCACAGCTCATCAGTACGGTTAGACATCCGATTGAGGTGATTCTACATCTGAGCTATCGGCGCTCGGTAGAAGAAGGCAGAATTTTAGCGTGTGATATACCATGTAAACATATGTCAGTAGCTAAGAATGTTCTAATTCATTACTGAATGAACGATGCGTAGATGCAAGAGTACCTACTGTTTTTCCAAAGTCTGCCATTCTTCCAGAATTCGTTTCTTTTTTTTTACGAAACACACAAATATATATTCATATATAGTCATCCGCAGACAGATCTGTTTCGCTGTATCACAGCTCATCAGTACGGTTACACATCCGATTGCTTTTAACCCAGGATTGAAACCCGACCGAATTGGCATCAGTCGGCGATTCTACCTCTGAGCTATGGGCGCTAGGTAGAAAAGGCAGACTTTTAGTGTGTTGTGTACAATGTACACACTCCAGTGGCTAAGAATGTTCTAATTTATTACCATATATATATATATATATATATATATATATATATATATATATATATATATTAATACAGGTTTCATTGAATAATATAGACAAGTTCTGTCTATTTATTTTGTGTAAGATCCGTTCGTATGATCTGATTAGCTTGATAGTGTTGTCATGGAAAGACGACAAGAAATCGCAATAATTGTTGATTTGTTTATCAGGTCTGAGTTTTCGGCTTACATGAGCCATTATCAACGGATGAACATTTAATGTTCAGTGAACATAGAACATTTAAATTATTATTAACAGAGTGGAGTTATACAGAGAAAATTAGACAGGTCCATTTTTTGTGTCGCACATGGCTGTAGGCCGAGAAGGAATGGTGGTAGTGAGTTTTTTGTTCAATTGAGTGTATAGTGGCATGAGGGATTGGTCTGGGAACTGCTGCTACTCTGGTGTAGTGGGTAAGTATAATAACTGTGACCTCTCCCGTCGATTATAGGCATTGAAGTATGTTAGTGGAGGTGTCGAAATTTATTTTATTTAGGTTAGGTTTAAACTGTTTGATGTAGATAGCTTCTAGAATTTTAAGTTTTCGTTTATTATTTTCTTGTCTAAGTATATGCGTATTTTCAACAAGTGTTTTCCTAAGAAGTGTGTGTTGATAGCCGTGGTGTTTTAAATGTCGGAATATGTTATAATTTTCATTTAAGTGCAATGTAAGTCTCCGCGAAAGCGAGTTAGTAGTATGTCCAATGTAGGTATTATTTAGTTTGTTAGAGATACATTCTCGAAAGGGGCATTTGAAGTTATGCACTACATTGTTTTTTGTAAATCGATAACGGTGGAGGAGGAGTCGTTGCAGACGATTGAGTTGGATGTTGTGGATTTAGTGTAATATATGATAAATTTAATTCTTTTGTTGGGGTCTGTCGGAGAGATATTAGTGTTTATGAGTTTTTTTAGGATATTTTCATCTAGTTGGTAGTTGGTGTGCATTTGGCTACGATATAAGAGAGTGATATGTCTGGGGTTGGTTGGGCTGTTACCATGTGTTGTTTTTTCGTGTTCAGGTTTGTAAGGAAATGTCGTATTTGTTCATCAACTATGTAGTTAGGAAAATTATTGTTGATGAGTGTCTGTTTCATGTTTTTTAGTTCACTGTGGAAGATGTGTTTTGTAGACGAGTTGGTTTTTGCACGATGTAGTAGAATTTTTATGATTGCTAATTTGTAATAGTGGGGCATTCGGTAATATAATTAAGTGTGGAGGGATTTTTGTTGGTGGTTTTTTTTTATGGTGAGATAGTAAACTTATTGCCATTAGTGTTGATTAGTATATCGAGGAAAAGAATTTTGTTGTCAATGCTGAGTTCATAGGTGAATTTTAGGACTGAGTTATCCTGAAACTGTTTTTGAAGTTGTAGGATTTCGTCAGTATTTTTAATTAACAGTGCGATATCGTCAACGTATCTAAGGTATATTGATGGTTTTTTGAATTTTGTAAAGGTAGTAGTCTCGAGGTTCGACATGTAGAAATTGCTAAATGTCGGACCGAGTATTGAACCCATGGAAACGCCGTCACGTTGTATATATATAGTGTTGTTAGGGTCAACAAAAGGGATTTCGGTAGTACAAGCTAGTAGGATTTTTCTTAAGATGTTGGGATTAATTTTGAGTGGGGGTAATGCAGGATTATTGTAGATATTCTTTATAATTATGTCGATAGTTTCGCTAACGGGTACGTTAGTGAATAGATTTTCGACATCGAGTGAAGCTATGATTTCATTATTGGGTTGTTCGCTCTTAAGGATTTGGATTGCCTCTAGAGTTGTCAATGCTGTATTTACTCGGGAGGTAGGGTATGATAAGCTGGTTAATATATTTAGTTAGATGGTATACAGGAGTAGAAATTTGGGATATGATAGGGCGGAGAGGATAGTTAGGTTTGTGCGTTTTTATGGTTCCGTATATGTAGCCAGGTTTGTAGTCGCCGATAATTTTGGGGAGTTTTACGGAGTTCTGATCGGCATTGTTGGCGCTGATGAGTTTATTAAGTTTAGATTTTAGTTGATTTGTCGGGTTCTTGTTAAGTTTTTTAAATTTTGTGTGGTCATGGAGTATGTGGTTGAGTTTTGTGTTGTAATCTGATTTGTTAAGTACGACAAAAATGTTAGCCTTGTCGGCTATATATATATATATATAATTTTACAAACTTTGGGGCGTGTTCCTCACACCAAAATAGGGTCAAAAGTCAATATAAACATACGTCTGCAAATCCTTTGTTCTTTGAATAATTAAGTTTCAAGAAAGTTTACGTTAGCTGACACTGTGTTTCCATTTAGGCTGGGTTACGTTTGTCATTCGTGTACATTTCTGGCTAGTCTGCCTTCAACGTTTAACGTGTGTAGTAATGAGTTAAATGAGAAGTATTAACAATGGCACAATATTCGTATCGCGAACAGGCAGATACGATTTTTACATACGGTAGAGTGAATGGTAATGGACGCGAGGCTGCACGGCTGTATCAGATTTGCGTTTCCAGAATGAAAGCAGCCTAGTCATCCAACTTTTGCTTCTGTTTATCGTCGCGCTGCTGAGACAGAGTCCGTGGCACCACAAATTATGAATCGAGACAGACCGAGATCCGCTCGTACGCCTGACCACGAAGAACACATATTACAGGCTGTCAGGAACGATCTCGTTTTCAACACATGTCAAGTGGTCTTAGCATGTCATACATCTTATAGAGGAGGGTACTCTATAAAGCAGCTCCTGTATCCGCATCATCTGCAACGTGCGCAGGGTCTTCCGCTCTCTCTTCACTCGCCACGGAATAACTTTTTCTGGTGTTTTTTTTTTTTTTTTGTCCCTTCAGTCTTCTTTACGGATGAGGCAAGATTTGTTGGCAGATCAGAATCCCCATGGTACAACACAAGCTAGACACCAGCATCAGTTTACGATTAATGTATGTACTGGAATTGTAGGTGACTGTCTGGTAGGTCCATATGTTCTCCCTGTACGTCTTACAGGAACTGTCTGCAGGGACTTTATTTCGAACACACACCCAGACCTGCTAGGCAGAGTTGTCAAACTGTGGGTACCGACCCTTCGGTGGAATAGATAATTTAACTTTCTTGATTAAGTCAGTCGGATTTGCATATTTTTGGATGATGTTTCGAAGTGAAGATTTAATAATGACTAAGCATATAGCCGAAAGCGCTCGGAAAAACAAAACATTTGGACAATTTCTACATATTTTGAGTTCTGAAAAGTAAGAATATAATAAAAACACAAAAATATATATATGAAAAACTTAATGATAATACCTCATCTGCCATTTTTAATAAAACCTGCATATTGTTTTCTTTTGTGTGTGTGTGTGTGTGTGTGTGTGTGTGTGTGTGTGTGTGAGAGAGAGAGCGAGCGCGCGCGTGTGTGTGTGTGTGTGTATGTGTGTATGTGTGTGTGTGTGTGTGTGCGTGTGTGTGTGTGATTATATGTGGACATTATTTCTGATCTTTCATTTACTATTTATTTTTCTGGAAACATATATATATATATATATATATATATATATATATAGCTCCATTCTGAAATTAATTTATTTTATATATAAAAATATATATTTTACTTCATAGTTATATATATATATATATATATATATATATATATATATATATATATATGCACGAATTAAAAGTACATTGCGACATGGAAATTTCAAACATTGCTTGATGACGAGATAGAAATCTCGAAACATAGAAATTTCCGTGTCGCAATGTACTTTTAATTCATAATTACATGATTATATTATGCTCTACAATATTTATTGTATTGAACACTGTTTATAAAAACATAAATGCCAGGGAACTCAAAATCGTAAAACCTTGGGTCCTCTTTACCTGGATATATATATCTGCCATTCTGAAGATGAGATTTGGATCTGGAAATATTAATGTTTAATAAATAGGTAATACCCAAACACTTCTTTACCTTCCTTTATTTTACTCAACGCATTCTGACAACCTTCAAGACATAACCCATATAACTATTCTTCAAGTAAATTACAAAACTTTACTATATATATATATATATTAAATTCATATATAAATATGATTATATATATATATATATATATATATATATATATATATATATATATATAAATTAAATTCGTTCACTTATCTTGTGACTGAACTCTCAGTTCTATGGAATCATATCCACTTTCCTGGAGAGTTGATTTCATGAACAGTGGGTCTGATTAAAAAAACTGACTATTTAAATTAAATATTAAATTAAATTAGATGCATGTTTAAAAATATTTAAACTGATGACGAAGTCAAAGAAACGGTACATTTTTGGATACAGCCTGTCAGTCAGTTAAGTGTCATACGTGATACACGCTTTGGGCAATCATGTCCCGAAAGAGACATGACTGACTGGGCAGAAGATTATCCCGCAGTAGGTTGCCATTGCTTTCTGCGGTAGACTGGTTGCCGGCAAAGGCTATAGAACCCAATCTGTCCTGTTATTTAACCCATAACTGGAGGGAAGAAACGGATTAATACCTTTCCCAAGGGTATTTGCGCGTAAGTGAATGCAAGGAATTCAACTGGAATTCGAACTCAGCTACCCGATTTCTCGTTCCGAGTCGATATCCACTGCACCACAACGCACATCCTGTATTTTAGCAATATGGTAAAATATTATACGCGACTCAGGGATGTAACTCTTACAAGATACAAGCTAGAAACTGCAAGGGTCTTTCTTTAAGCGATTATTTTTAGCGCAAGTTCACAGATGTCTGCAGCAAAAAAAGTAAACATCCGGAGCGTTCTTTTTTCAAAGGTTACTTCGTTGGGGGATGGATTTGACTGTTTTATTTATAGTTTAAATATTCTTACCCTGTCATCAGTGATATTTCATACTTCAAAATGCTTCCATTGTCCACTCATCTCTCTCTCTCTCTCTCTCTCTCTCTCTCTCTCTCTCTCTCTCTCTCTCTCTCTCGTTATTATCTGCATCCATGTCACGGTTTTTATGTGTGACTTCGGACGGGCTCAAACCCATTCACTCGATGCTCTGTAACAAGAAGACTAAACCATTCCATTAATGGATCAAGCTCTCATTTCATCCTTTCTTAGACAATCTTATTTTCTTGAAAGATTCCAAGTCATGGATCTGGAAAAGTTCACCATACGCAACTTTTTACGAAAGGCATGAACACAAATTTCATCTGCTATCTGAAAATGTGCGTTGTGATACAGTGTATATCGGCTAAGAAGAGAAAGTTGAGAGCAGAGTTCGAATTCCAGTTGGATTCGTTGTAATCACTTACGCGAAAATACCCTTGAGAAAGGTATGAATTAATCGCTCCCCCTCCAGCTATGGGTTAAATAGCAGAACAGATTGGATTCTATATCCTTTGGTGGCAATCAGAAAGTAATGGCAACCTAGTATGGGAAAATCTGTCCAGTCAGTCATGAATCGAAACAGTCATGATCGCCTAAGCGTGTATCACGTATGGCCGTTAACTGACTGATCTGGATAAAAGAATAGAATAGCAGGACAGATTAGATTATATAGCCTTGTCTGGCCACCAGTCTATGGCAAAAAAGGAATGGCAACATACTGGGGAAAAATCTTCTGCCTAGTCAGTCATGGATTGAAACAGACATGATCGCCTAAGCGTGTATCACATATGGCAGTTAACTGACTGATCTGGATAAAAGGATTGAATAGCAGGACAGGTTAGGTTCTATAGCGTTGACTGGCCACCAGTCTACCGCAGAAAGCAATAGCTCCCTACTGCGTGATAATCTTCTGCCCAGTCAGTCATGTCTCTTTCGAGACATGATCGACTAAGCGTGTGTCATGTATGGCACATAACTGATTGACTGACTGACTGATCTGAAAATGCGTTGTTGTTGCTGTTACTGTTGCTGTTGTCGTCGACCTTCTTCTTCTTCTTCTTCTCTTTCCTCTTTTTCTTCTTTTTCGTCACGTGTCTCTTCAGGACGTAGGTGATCATGACTCACCACGATTTCCTGTTCTTTGTAGCTCAAAATAAATTTTGTCCTTTCTCATTTTGCCCCTCCTAAATTTAAGCTCACTATTTTCTCTGTTCCATCTGAATTCAGTTTCTCCTGTGATTATCAAATTTTCCAAGCCTCTTACAGATGTTAAGTTTAAATGTCCTTTTTGTCTTTACTTTCTCTAAAGTTTTGTTGTAGTTTTTATATTCGGTTCATGATTTTCTCAGCAACCTTCTATAGAACCACATCTCTATTCCTTCAAGTCTATCTTTATCTTTAAGAAGGTTGTCCAGCATTCGCTGGCATATAAGAGGACAGATGTTACATAACAGTTCAGTATTCTTTTTTTTTGTTTCTAATGAAATTTTCCTGATTCTTAATACTTTGCTTAGCTTTTGGAAGGTACCTTTCGCTATCTCAATATATCTTCAGATTTCAGTGATGCAATTTCCATTTTCTTTTAAATTCCTTCCCAGATATTTGAATTGCTGTACGTTTTTGATTTTGTTATCCCCAATTTGTTATGTTATGTTATGCTCTCCCTTTTGCTAACAACCATACCTTCCAACTTCTCACAATTTATGTTAAGTCCTGTTATCAACACTATGTCATCTGCATATCTAATCAGCGTATGTAATGCTGCTAAAATTGTAACCACCAATAATGAATCCTGGTGGGTTTTCTAATTTTCTCAGAATCACCTCACTTTATAGGTTGAATAAGTCCAGTGATCAGATACAGGATGTGCGTTGTGGTACAGTGGATATCGGCTCGGAACGAGAAACCAGGGAGCTGGGTTCGAATTCCAGTTGGATCCATTGTATTCACTTACGCGCAAATACCCTTGGGAAAGGTATTAATCCGTCTCTTCCTTCCAGTTATGGGTTAAATAATAGGACAGATTGGGTTCTATAGCCTTGGTCGGCAACCAGTCTGCCGCAGAAAGCAATGGCAACCTACTGCGGGATAATCTTCTGCCCAGTCAGTCATGTCTCTTTCGAGACATGATCGCCCAAGCGTGTATCACGTATGGCACTTAACTGACTGATCAGATACATCTCTGACTTACACCCTTTTCTTTATTTTGTATATTTACTGAGGTCATTTTCAATCCATATGCAATCAGTTTGCGACGAGCATTGTTTCTGGATTATTCAAATATCCTTCCCAAATATGTCAAGGTTGCATAGCAGTTCCAATGGTTCTTTGTGACATACTTCATCAAACGCTTCTGAATAATCTTTGACACACAGGTACGCATCCTTCTGCCTTTGTACCGTTCTTTCTGATATCATAAATACCGAATTCCTTGTCCTAGCGTCTTTAACGAACATGTACTATTTTTGTCCAATTTCTGGTCTGATTCTACTGCGAACTCTATACACCAGAATTCGGATGATAAGTTTTGTTATATGGCTCACTAGCAGTATAGCCCGGCGTTGCTCGGGTGTAATGAAAGCTTTAAAACTAATCAATGGTCCTGGAGCTCAGACTCTTTGGACGTTGGCACGAAAGACTAAAAAGCAATATTTGTTTCCAGTTAAAGCGAAACCGTAGACTAAAAGAAAAATGAATGGATGTAAGTCAAATTCTGATTGCTTGGTATCGATATCAAATAGGTTTTTTTCGTCGTAAACTGAATTTTGAAGGCTAAATAAGTCCTCTGAGTAAATGGTATCATGGCTGAGACTAAGAACTACAATTATACCTAATTAGAGCCAAACCCAAAGCAAAAACTAAAATAAAAGGGCTGAAAAATACAGACATACAGATAAACAGATACACACACAAACATCTTCACTTACGCGCAAATAGCCTTGGGAAAGGTATTAATCCGTCTCTTCCCTCCAGTTATGGATTAAATAACAGGACAGATTAGATTCTATAGCCTTGGCTGGCAACCAATCTACTGCAGAAAGCAATGACAACCTACTGCGGGATAATCATCTGTCCAGTCAGTCACCCAATCGTGTATCACCCAAGCGTGTATTACGTATGGCACTTAACTGACTGACTGATGTGAGAAACACCACAGTTTTAAGAAGAACTGGAAATACAAGGAGACTACTGCTAGGACTCAAAGAGAGACGCCACTGAAATTTCTGGAATACATGAGGAAAGAAGGCTTGCATTTACAATGCATACTGAGGGCAAGAGAGGCCGGAAATAAAAAGGAGTAACCTACTTGAGGATGTGTGTTGTGGGGCATTGGATATCGGCTCGGAACGACAAATCGGGGTGCGGAGTTCGAATTCCAGCTGAATTCATTGCATTCACTTACGCGCAAATACCCTTGGGAAAGGTATTAATCCGTCTCTTCCTTCCAGTTATGGGTTAAATAACAGGGCAGATTGGGTTCTATAGCCTTGGCTGGCAACCAGTCTACCGCAGAAAGCAATGGCAACCTACTGCGGGATAATCTTCTGCCCAGTCAATCATGTCTCTTTCGAGACATGATCGCTCAAGCGTGTATCACGTATGGCACTTAACTGACTGAACCTAATTGAAGAGTTTGAATGAGGGGACGACAGAACAAGGAGAAAGGGGAGTAGTAAAGAGGCAAGAGTTAGCGCAATGAAACACAGGAAAATGTGGATTTCTGGGAAATCCTGTGATCGTCCAATTATTCCCACAATTTTGACTGTCTTTATTACCATTGACTGGGGTGGAATTTGTCCTTGTAAAAATATTCAATGAAATGAAAAGAAGAAAACAGATAAATTTTAAATCCTAAATTTTTATATTCCAGGAATTATTGCAAAAATTATCTTTTGTTTTTTCCAGTTTCTTCTGATGAAGTAGAGTTTTCACTCGACTGATACGGAAAGATTTCTTAATGACTGTTATTATTCAAGCATTTTCTCGTACGATCACTTGGGCTGTTACATCTGTCTGCTACTCAGACTATCACATGGATTGCTTACTTGATACATTGTTCTTTATTCATTTCTGGCATGCAGACATAGTAGTAGATTCAAAATGCACACAGATATTTAGCAATAAACTTTTTGGCTTTATTTTAAAGTTTGTTATATGAAGATATTTGTGGATATGCATTGTGGTGCAGTAGATATCAACACGGAACGACAAATCGGGGTGCCGAGTTCAAATTCCAGTTGAACTTCTTACATTCACTTATGCACAAATACTCTTGGGAAAGGTATTAATCTGTCTCTTCCCCCAAGATATAGGCTAAATAACAGAACAGACTGGTTTCTATAGCCTTGGTTGGCAACCAGTCTACCACAGAAAGCAATGGCAACCTACTATGGGATAATCTTCTTCCCAGTCAGTCATGTCTCTTTTGAGACATGATCACCCAAAGTGTGTATCACGTATTGCACTTAACTGACTGATATGAAGATTATAAAAATTTTAATAACTTAATAACTATACATGCTTAAAAGCTTAAACTAGTAATTTGATATATGTTTTAAATACTGTGTAATTTTTATCTTTCTCTGAAAATTATAAGGTAAAAATCAGGATAGTGTATCTTATTAATAATCCTCAATAAAAAAAGGTTTTTATTTTGTCTGAAATTGGTTAATTAATAGAATACGTTCTAATAAAGTGTCTGCTATAATGTGAATCTGTACTATCTATTTGTTTTTTTTTATAATTGTGCCGTGCCAAGCAAGGCATTTTACTGCCACTGTTGAGCTGGGGGTTACATGGGAGGTAAGTTATGAGAAAGAGTGACAGGTTACAAGGGATGTCAGGAAGAGAGTAGGAGAAGGATGAGAATACTGCTGAGAGTGGAGTGGACAAAGAGAGAGAGAGAGAGAGAGAGAGAGAGAGAGAGAGAGGAAGCAAGGCGGGAAGTACTAGAGAAGAAGCTGCTGGAGTAGAATTTGCGTTTACAATTTATTGGTTTCACAGTAAAAGGGTGGGACCTAGTTTCTAATCTTGTTGCTCGAACAAGTTCATGTATGGGGGAGGGTACCAGTGAGCTAAGTTCAACTGAGCAGAAGCCATGAAAGTATTTGTAGAAGAGACACAGAGAAGCCGCATTGCACCGGTGAGAAAGTGACTGTATCCGAGCTGCCAAGTCGCGATCCATCACATTACAGATTCTCCGTTGGATTTTGTCAAGGACCCCTAGGAGGATAGCAGGGGCACCTGACCAGATATGGTAGCAGTACTCAATGCACAGGCAGATGGTAGCTTTGTATATATGCAGGATTGTTTCAGTGGATTTATATGTAGTCATTCCACTTGAGGTCTGTTGTGAGAGTTAACCCAAGGAGGTGCAGTGTTTTAGACTAGACTGATCCATGCTAATGAAGGTAGGAGCTTTGTATTACCCAATTTTAATTTATAGAAAATTTTTATAGTTTTTCTTCACAAACACAAAACCTCAACATTTTGGTAGCTCTACTCTCCAGCCTGCTTCCGGTTTTAATTTCTCATATTAATTCATTCATTTCTTTGTTATTTACTTGACAGAAGATCTGTATAAAGAAATAAAATTACAAAAAATAATCCTATCACAAAAACTAAATTTTTTGTCCTAAAAAACTACATTAAAATCGTGTCAAACCTCTTAAAAGTTCAAACCTCAAAGTGATAAGAAATTGTTTAATTTAAAATGCTAAAATGCTATTCTCTATCAGAGAGTCCAAAGATTAGTAGAAGCCAAAGCAGAAAGACATCAAAAGGTCTCTCCCTGAAGTGGGGCTCACAAAGCCTCTCATCTTTCATGGGTGTGTACTGAATGACATCAGAAAAAAATGCCAAAAGATTAATAAATAGCTATGAAAAGACTAACCAGATTGTCATTAATTCTTATGCAATTCTCAAGATTTTTTTTCGAAGCTGTGAATTTGTTTTGCTTAAGCTAAGTCTCTAAAAACACGATATAAAATTCAGTATTTTTTATTTATAATATGTGTTAATGTTATTCAACTTTTAGTTGATGCTAAAAATTGCTGCAAAGCATCATTTATTTACTTAAGAAGAAATAATCTATTATGACACATCTCTAATTTCTATTTAAGTACAGTTTATTTATTTTCAATTTTTCTGGTTGAGTTGTTCCCTTATAGTGCATATGATCCCTCATTGCATATAATTAAGGTATAATAAAATTTTTATTTTATATGAATGCTACCTTATAAAATTTGAGATGTTGTAGGGTTGTGGGAAGAATATCATAGATTGGGTGAGTAACATACATTCAGTTATGAACATGAGAACCTTTGCATCATATATATATATATATATATATATATATATTTTTTTTTTTTTTAATCATTTCACCCCGAGCAAGGCGGAAATGCCACTGATGTGCAGGGGGCTACATAACTGTAAAAAGATTAATTAGAAAAGAGTGAGGAGTACAAACTAGTTAGAAAGGAACAATAGAAAGCTGAGAAAGCAGGTGCGATGACAGATACATAGGTGGAGAGAAAGGGAAGGTTATACGGGGGTGGGGAGAGAGCTAGAGTCCAGTGGTTAGTAGATGAGTATTGACTTTGCATTTAAATTTCTGGAGGTTGTAGCCGTCAGGAAAGCAAGACTGCGGGAGCAAGTTCCACAGGCGGGAAGTGCGAGAGAAGAAGCTACAGGAGTAGAATTGTCGTTTGCATTTGGCTAACCTGACTGTGAATGGGTGGGACCCAGTTGCCAGTCTGGTTGCACGAGTAAACACCTGTTGAGGAGGCACCAGTGACTTAAGTTCATCCGAGCAGAAGCCATGAAAGTATTTATAGAACAGACAAAGGGAGACCACATTTTGACGGTGGGGAAGTGGCTGCAGTCGAGCCGCCAGATCAGAACTATATATATCCAGGTAAAGAGGACCCAAGATTTTACGATTTTGAGTTTCACAGCATTTATTTTTTTATAAATGTAAATCAAAATTCCTTAGAAACTACTGGCCAAATTTCAAAGTGTCTTTATTTTGATGAGTTCAAAGGAAAACACACAAATTTTATCTCTTCCCACACACATAGATAGCAAACCTATGGTTTTTTTGTATTTAAATGTAAATCATTTTCACAACGAACATCCAACAATTGCCTGATAATGAGATTCTATCTGGAAACATAGAAATTTGCATGTCGCAATGTGCTTTTAATTCACAATTATATATATATATATATATATATATATATATATATATATATATATATAATCCTATCGACCAAGCAAGGTATTTTACTGCCACTGTTTTGCAGGAAAGTTATGAGAAAGAGTGACAGGTTATATGGGGTCTCAGGAATTGGGTAAGAGAAGCATGAGAATACTGATGAGAGTGGAGTGGATGGAGAAAGAAGCATATGAGAGACGTTGCAGGTTAATGAGATAGGAGATGACTATTGACTTTACATTTAAATTCTTGGAGATTTTAGCTGTTGGAGAAGCAAGTAAATGGAAGAGAATTCCACAGGCAGAAGTGTGAAAAAAGAAGCTGATGGAGTAGAATTTGCGTTTACATTTTATTGGTTTTACAGTAAAAGGGTGGGATCTTGTTGCTAATTTTGTGACTCGAGTAAATTCATATATAGGGGACACAAGTGGGCTATGTTAATCAGATCAAAAGCCGTGAAAGTTTTTGTAAAATAGACACAGGGAAGCTACCTTATATTTGGTATCTTCAGGTAATTTATATCAACTAATTCTCCAATTATTTTTTTTTCAATTGCACAATAGTGACTTTCAGAACACACAACTGAAAATTTAAATTTTAAAAACAAGCGATAAGTTTGTCAAAAATTGTAAATACTTTCACAAGTAATGTGGTTTATCAAAATAAGAACCATTTAATTCAATGGATCCAGTCAAAAGTGCAAATAAATGTCATCTCAACCTGACGATGAGGAAAAGTTTGGGTATCTTCACTTTTATTGCAAGAATTATAAATAGACCTTTGTCAGGATAAAATGCTGTCAATAAAATGTAACATGGATTGTGACAATGATAAAAAGAAACTCGCAAATTCTAATTCAAAAATTAATTACGGCTAGGAAGTTTGGGTCACTGTGTCAGGCCAGGAAGTTTTTTTTTAATCAGAATCTATTTTGCATGTTTAGAAATCTACCATTCAAAAAAAAGAAGGCCAGTGCGTTTAACAGCTGAAACATTGTACAAATGGCAACAAAGATGAGGACAGTCCAAATAATGTAAATAGTGAAAATACATTCTTCTCCTTTTGTTATGGGCTGTGTTCCTTCAGGACCTAGATGATCATGGCCTTCCACATTTTCCTGTTCCTTAAGGCTCTTAATATTTTGTTTTTTCCAAACCCTGCTCTACCATCCATTTGCTTAAGCCCATCAAATATGTCACACACATTTTTGCCCTGTCTTTCTTTCCCTCTATCCGCCTTGTGAGTATCAGATTTCCTAAGCCTTCCTTCCTTATTACGTGTACCAGAAACTTAAACTGTCTCTTCCTGATGTTAAGTATAAGTTTCCTTTTGGTTTCCATTTTCCCCAAACCCTTATCATTGATCACATGTTCAGCATCCTTCTGTAGAACCACATTTCGGTTGCTTCGAGTCTTCCCTTAATCTTTGATGAGATTGTCCAGAATTCACTGCCATATTGAAGGACAGACATCACATATCAATCCAGTATTCTCTTCTTTGTTTCTAGCGAAATTTTCCTGTCTCTTAATTCTCTACTCAGCTTCTGGAATGCATCCTTGTGCTTTTGGATCTCAGGAATATAAATGTACTAACAGTATAGCCCAGCGTTGCTTGGGTGTAATGAAAGCTTTAAAACTAATCCATGGTCCTGGAGCTCAGACTCTTTGGACGTTGGCACGAAAGACTAAAAAGCAATAGTTGCTTCCAGTTAAAGCGAAACCATAGACTGAAAGACAAATGAATGGATGTAAGTCAAATTTTGATTTCTTGGTATCAATATCAAATAAGTTTTTTCATCGTAAACTGAAATTTGAAGGCTAAATAAGTCCTCTGAGTAAATGGTATCATGACTGAGACTAAGAACTACAATTATATCTACTTACAGCCGAACCCAAAGCAAAAAGTAAAATAAAAGGGCTGAAAAAAAATACAGATATACAGGCAGATAAACAGGCACACACACAAACATCTTGCCTTTTATATATATATATATAGTATCAATTTTCTGCACTATTGTAAGAACTGCAACCTTGAAACTTCTGAATATTGTTTCTTATGTCTTTGTCTATGAGTGTATCAAATTTGATTAAAATCGGACCACTCCTTTTATAAGCCGATTTTTTTGATTATCGATTTTCGATATTTATCAGGGGTACCTCAACACAAAACCTAGCTAAGAACACTCGCAGACACTTATAGTTCAACTGTGTGAATTTTCAAGAAAACTGGTTCAGCCGTTTCAGAGTCTATAGGTAACGGACCCACACACACACACACACACACACACACACACACACAAAGTTCCATTTATAAATAAGTTTTGATGATAAATTAAACAATTTTTAAAGAATTAATAGATATATATTTATTTAATCTCACATTTTTTAAATGTTATTTTTAGTAGATAATCATATTTGAAATAGACACCCAATTTTTATTTTAAGCTGTGCATATTATATATTTCAGCCTACGCAATCAAGAAATCTTAATGAAAATGTGAACATTGGTAGGTTGGTGGCAGTGAATGAGGCTAGAGCAGGCAGGCTGACAGACAGGCAAATAGATTGATATGAACAGACTGAGATAGATAGATAGATAGATAGATAGATAGATAGATATGAACAGACTGGGTGGAATAGATAGATAGATAGATAGATAGATAGATAGATAGATGAGACTTAAGAATTAATATTGCATGGTGAGTGTCAATTTTACTGAGGCTTAAAAAGGACAATACCCATGCATTGTCAACTGCTATATCCACATTGCCTATAATTCTGAGAGAGTTGACCTACGACTGTTTAGACATGTAGCTTTGTGAATTTTTCGGCAGTTTATTTTATATTTGCAATAATATGTCCATCTATAATCACACACACACACACACACACACACACACACACACACACACACATGCATGTAGCTGTACATATAAACAGACAGGTAGATTTACAACTGCTTGATATATTTATACACTTCCCTACTGGGGGTCACATTTTCTTCATTAAGATTTCTCAATCATACAGGCTGATAGTAATTAAAAATACCCAAAGTAATCAAATCTTAAAGGTTTGCAAACAACCCAATCAGTCAGTAAAGTGCCATATGTAATATACACTTGGGCAATCATGTCTTGAAATAGACATAACTGAGAAGATTTTCCTGCAGTAGGTGGTCATTATTTTTTATGGTAGACTGGTTGCCAACCAAGGCTATAGCACCCAATCTGTTCTGCTATTTAACTCATAACTGGAGGGAGAAGAGACGGATTAATACCTTTCCCAAGGGTATTTGCTGATTCTTTGATCCGAGCTGATATCCACTGCACCACAACGCACAACCCAATACAATAGTTATAAAATAACCTAATAAAATAATTTCTCTTCAACAGTATATAAAATAATTTAAAATGTACCTGTTCCTGTCTTTCTAATAACTGTTAGGAAAACACAAATATGATGATGGAATACATTTTAAATGCAAGTACCTTGGAATTCCTCATATTCACTTATGTGCAATTGCCCTAGGGAAAGTTATTAATCCATCTCTTCTCTTCAGTTATGGGTTGAATAGCAGGACAGATTGAATTCTATAGCCTTGGCTGGCAACCAGTCTATCGCAAAAGTAATGGCAACCTACTACGAGATAATCTTCTGCCCAGTCAGTCATGTCTCTTTTGAGACATGATCACCCAAGTGTGTATAACGTATGGCACTCAACTGACTGATGGAATATAATAGTTGGAGACATGATTAAGGCTTCTACTGGGCATAAAGTGGGGGATCAGTTTTATATTGTTATGAAGTAATAAACTGATCCCCCACTAATTACTACCTAATAATATAATATATCTCTCCTCCCTCTAGATATAAGTCAAATAATAGGACATATTGGGTTCTATAGCATTGGCTGGCAACCAGTCTACCGCAGAAAGTAATGGCAACCTACTATAATCTTCTGCCCAGTCAATCATGTCTCGAAAAAGACATGATCACTCAAGTGTGTATCACGTATGGCACTCAACTGACTGACCTTGGATTATAAGAGTGACGTAAATTAACAAATATGTTTATTTCATAACTGATATACAAGAGTTTAACATATCTAAGATTTTGCTATTTTCTGCAGGTATCTGATAACTCTTTTGCTCACAGTGGACCCTCATAAGGTCGTGGACCCCAAGAGACATTACATACATAGAAGAAACATTTTTCACCAGCTAAAGATCTATTACTACCGCCCATAGGAAATTCCTACAGCATTTTGAAAAGTGACAGACATCATCTCAAAAGGTCATCCTGCCTTCTATTACAAACTTCCATGAGACAGACAATGCCAACTGTGTTTAAAATACGAGAGTAAGCTCTTGCGTGTTCTCTTTGTGGTGGCGACTATTTCAGGGATGTAACATTGAAATCTTAGATATGATGAACTCTTCTATATCAGTTGAGTAATATATTTGGCATTCTATACCATTTTTATAATACAAAATTTATTTTTCCATATATACTGAAGATCAAGATAGTTCATCACTCTTTAGGATAGATTTTAATTTTCCTTCTCCTAGAGGGGTTGCCACCTCAAGTCAAGAGAACCTAGACTACACACTCATAACTAGAAAGAGGGGAAGAGAGAGAAAAGATCTTTTCCAAAATCATTTTCATGAGATGGGCCACATTTTGAGTGCAAGTACCTCAGATTATAAAAATAACACACAGTACCAAATATATTTATTAAATAACTAATACACAAGGGTTCAACATATACACACAGACATATATATATATATATATGCACACACATATACATACACAAATATATATAATACATTTTAAAAAAAGGGATCATATTTTACTAATAAAATGGAGCACAGAAGTATCAGAACGTTTAAAATTTGCTATGTGCCTTTCAACTGACCCTTCTTCAGAACAAAAATTGTCAGTAATAGAAGACTGAGTAGCTAACAAGAAAATTTTTTATTAGCGACCTAAGTTAAAATTAAAATGTAAGGATAAGTGGGGTGAAGAAAAAGAAATTATCTTCTGCTAGGATATATATATATATATATATATATATATATATATATATATATTATAAATTATGTTTTAGAATATGTATATAATTTCTTCTATATATGTCCTCTTCCCTACAATCATATGTTTGTTTCAGTGTTTGGATTTAAACACTTCCTCAGGGGAAAAAAATGTGTGTGTGTGTGTGTGTGTGTGTGTGTGTGTGCTGGCCACTCATATTCAAAGATACCCATCTACCTGGGCAGCTAACGAATTCCCAATATAAACACCTGCTCAGACACACTTGTGTTTATTCAACACCCACAGAGTCCACCTTTGGTTTATACTGCAACTATACTGAGCAAACCTTAGTTACAGTTTCTGGAAGAGAGCATAAACAACAATATGGTCAGGATACTCAAATTCTTGGGCACAATGACTTGGGACTTTGAGCTAGCCCATCCATTGATGACTCCTCAAAGGGAGCCATCTACCCAATTCTCTCACTAGGCTTAGGTCTTGGTATGGTTTTCAAGCACTTTAACAAGGTGCCCCATGCTGAGATTGCTTCATATCCAAACTAACATCAAGAAATCACCTCCCTGACAAATCAACCAAGCTGAGATTTGAACATGGGCTTCATGATCAGAAAGCAAACATTCTAACCACTCAACCACACACCTGTCATATATATATATATATATATATATATATATATATATATATATATACACACACAGAATACCCATATATTGATACATATATACACACACACACACTATTGACACATATATTGACAAACACACATATATAAATACATGCACACATACACACACACACATACACACGCACTCACACACACACACACATATATAGGATCAATGCGGAAAAGTATGTCACATCAATGAGTAGATTCATGCCAGTTATTTCAGTCACGCTGACTCAGATTTGTAAAGGCGCCGTTATGATGTCCTCACCCATCAGGGCTTAATTTCATCCACATACTAAAATATTAGATTACACCAAGCTCCACATAAATAAGAAAAAACTTGGGACACAAAAGCAGCTTAAAATTAAGCCCTGACAAGTGAGGACATCATAATAGTGCCTTCAGAAAATTTCCAAGTCAGCATGTCTGTTCAACTAAGTGAAAAACTTCCCCATATTAAACCTATTAATGCTCTATCTCAATATCAAGCACTTTACGACAAAAAAAAAACTACTTGCCAAAATATTCTTTTCATCAGTATACCACTGGAAAAACAACAACCTTGGCACTAAGCACCATCCCACCTCAGCACTGTGTGTGTGTGTGTGTGTGTGTGTGTGTGTGTGTGTGTGTGTGTGTGTGTGTGTGTGCAGAAGAAATTCCGTTACCTTCAAAAAGGCTGATGTCATTGGTACAAAGAAAAACTGAGGCCGACTCAATCCATCACATATGATAGAAAACGTGTGATGGCATAACCCGGATGGATTAGTGTGCCTGGTTCAGAGACACAGAGACAGTGGCAGTGAATGAGGCTAGAGCAGGCAGGCTGACAGACAGGCAAATAGATTGATATGAACAGACTGAGATAGATAGATAGATAGATAGATAGATAGATAGATAGATAGATAGATAATTAACAGACTGAAATAGAGAGATAGATAGATAGATAGATAGATAGATAGATAGATAGATAGATATGAACAGACTGGGTGGAATAGATAGATAGATAGATAGATAGATAGATAGATAGATAGATGAGACTTAAGAATTAATATTGCATGGTGAGTGTCAATTTTACTGAGGCTTAAAAAGGACAATACCCATGCATTGTCAACTGCTATATCCACATTGCCTATAATTCTGAGAGAGTTGACCTACGACTGTTTAGACATGTAGCTTTGTGAATTTTTCAGCAGTTTATTTTATATTTGCAATAATATGTCCATCTATAATCACACACACACACACACACACACACACACACACACACACACACACACACACATGCATGTAGCTGTACATATAAACAGACAGGTAGATTTACAACTGCTTGATATATTTATACACTTCCAGCTGGTTTACTTGTCAGGTCAGTGCTTGATCCCAGCGAAAAACCACAATTTTTTATGCTAATTTTAAAGACACTACAGTACTCACTATTTAGAAGATGAAGTTAAATTAATATTTTTTTTAATCTGACGAATTCAGATGAGGGTAAGAAGAGTAATTGTAAGTCCAGGTTGATGGTGGCTGATGGTGGCTGTCTATTGAATGCACATATGGCAGAGATTATATGAAGAAAGATTAGCTCTATGAATGGAATAGCTGCCAGTTGTAGTGTAAGGATGGGCAAAGGGTGTGGCCCAAGAATGTAGTCTTGTATCTATTGGGGAATACAGCTGTGATCTCTCTCTCTCTCTCTCTCTCTCTCTCTCTCTCTCTCTCTCTCTATATATATATATATATATATATATATATATATATATATATATATATATAATTGCATAAGTATAGGGTAGGTATGGATGGAATAAAATACAAAGAAACACTATTCTTAAAAAGTGCTCAATACAAAGTAGAGTGAATAATATTCATTTAGAATTTATAACATATATATATGTTATAATATCACTACAAAAGTGGCCATTTTGTTTCGGCACTATCTGTGTGTTATCAAGTGATCTTTAAAAGAGGGTATGTGTTTAATAACTGACAGAGGATTGTTAGAATTAGGATGTATATAAATTAGGTTAGAGTAAACCTTGATAAGACACAGATAGTGTTAAAACAAAATGGCTACTTTTGTAGTGATATCATAACATATTTA
The DNA here is from genome assembly GCA_037127315.1 of Ascarosepion bandense. Lineage (NCBI taxonomy): Eukaryota > Metazoa > Mollusca > Cephalopoda > Sepiida > Sepiidae > Ascarosepion > Ascarosepion bandense. Next base: position 389,587 of record JBBBDQ010001264.1, read on the forward strand.
TGTCATAATTAAATTCTAAATAAACATATATATATATATATATATATATATATATATATATATATATAAAGGAAAAGTCAACATGTCATTTAGACTGGTTATAAATTATAATCAAATTATAATTTATAATCAATCTAAATGACGTGTGTTGAGTTTTCCTTTATAAATATCATATTTCTCTGGATAACATCCATTGAGCTCTCTGTATAGATATAACAACACTTAATATTTTATATTAAGTTGATCTTATTGAATTATCCTCACCATTCACGGACTTGACATCTATCTATCTATCTGTATATATATATATATATATATATATATATATATATATAACGTAGCACACTTAGTATATTATCCAGGTAAATTCCAATAGAGATGAACTCAAAAGAACTCAATGTTAAATTCATTTATTTAATTTAACAGAGTAATATAATTTAGAAAAGATTTTGATTTACTACAATTTCAGTGGGTAATACATATTTCACTGTATAATGATGTTATTATTGTAGCTCATCAGACCCAAATGGTACAACAGTTGATCCTCAAATTATCCCCACCAAAAAAATTCTTTACACAGACGCTCACATGTTCATATTTAGAATAGACATTTGTAACAGTAATTTATGAAAATTTTCTCGCTCATTTAAAAAGAACCCCAAAGAATAGAAAAAAGCAAGAATAAAGAAAAAGTAGATGATTGATTAATAGAAAGAAGAGAAAAAAGAAGAGAAAAAAAGAAAAAAAGAAAAAAGAAAGGACAAAGAAATAAAATAAAAAGAAAATAAACAGTGTCCAGAGAAAGAAAAGGTCAAATAAAATGTATTGACATAGCATCTATAACGACACATCTGCTTTCTTAGAAAAACATCACATGGAAAGTTTAACATTGGAATTTAGTTTCAAATATAATGGGATATATTTACGGTACAAAAATAAATTGTACATAATAATTTTAATAAAAGTTGAAAAAATAACTACTATTACTAGTATTTAAAAAAAATTCATATTAATTTAAAAATTCAGTTAAAATAATTAAAGTTACTAAAAAACAAAAATTATAATTAAATATAGAAAAAGGAAAAGTTAGAAAGATAAAACTAAAATAAGAGAGAAAAAATAAATAAAAAGAAAGAAAGCAAAAGAATGAGAGCAAGTAATAAAGATAGAAAAGAATTTTAAATAATTCAAAATAAACATCTTAGATTGAAACTGACATCTGTTACACTTACATTCATTCTTAGAAACGCAATATGGGATTCACTCTTAAATTAAAATATACCTACTATGGGGTATATTTGCGGTGAAAAATAAATCATAAATCATACATCCTAATATAAATTACAATATAACCACTAGTAGTAATTTATTATAAATATAGTTAAAATAATAACTCTAAGTAAGAAAAAATAAATAAAATATTAAAATACAATCTTAAAAAACATCTTAAATAATAATAATACTAATAATAGATAATAATAATAATAAAAAATAATAATAAAAATAAAACAATAATAATAATGATATATATGTGTGCATCAAACAAAATTTCTCTAAGACGTTAGTAATAATAATAATAATAACAATAATAATAATAATAATAATAACAATAATAACAATAACAGCTGGAATTGTCATACAAGACAACAACTATTGGCTTACTAACATACATAGAAACAACAAAGGATTGGATGATACAATTAGTAAGGCAACATGAAGAAAGAAAGAAAAAATATTCAATAATAAAAGAAGGCAGTAAATACAAACAAGATTTACAGTTAGTAGATTCTGTAGAAAAGCAAAACAGAAGCCAAGAACCAACTATTGCAGCAAAAAATATGAAAATGAAAGCCAAAGATAAAGCTCTTGAACAGATGAAACAGCGCTGGCAAGACAAACCTCTGCATGGCCAATATCCAGAACGTGCCAATAAATCCAATGTTGACAAAGTTAATACTCATCGATGGTTACGTGCATCTGGATTAAAGTCTGAAACTGAAGGCTTTATTCTTGCAGCACAAGACCAAAGTCTTTTCACTAGAAACTTTCAGGCAAATATTATACATAATAATATGGATCCAAAATGCAGGTTTTGTGATAAACACCAAGAAACAATAGACCACCTAATCTCAGGCTGTTCTGTGCTTGCCCCAAATGAATATAAAAATCGCCACGATAGAGTTGGGCAATATTTACATTGGGCAATGTGCAAACATTATGGAAAAGCTGTAAACAAACACTGGTATGAACATCACCCAGCACCGGTTACAGAAATAGAAGATGTAACCATTCTATGGGATTACACCATCTACACAGACAGAAAAATTGAAGCAAACAGGCCAGACATTATTGTTAAAAACCAGAAGGAGAAAACTTGTCTATTAATTGATATGGCTTGTCCAGCGGATTGTAACATAGCAATCAAGGAATTTGAAAAACTGTCAAAATATAAAGACCTGGAAATTGAAATAAAAAAAATGTGGAAATTGAAAACAAGAGTTGTGCCAGTGATAGTAGGTGCACTTGGAATGATAAAAAATGGAACAAACAACACATTGAAAGAATCCCTGGAAACCCCAGCTTAAGAGATATACAAAAAATTGTCTTATTAAGTACAGCCCACACACTAAGGAAAACTTTATCTATGTAATGCTAGGGATGATAGGGAAGATAGAAAAACATGAAATGGAGCCATAACAACACGCCACTACCTGCCTTAGGTCTCCCCGCAGACTTAGTTGGTAGTGAGACCAAAGCAGAAATCGAAATATGATAAAAAATGACATAATAATAATAATAATAATAATAATACTCATTCTATTAAAAACGAAGAAAAAAGAATCTTAAAAATATAACTATAAATATAATAATTATAAAAAAAAACACAAATAAAAAATATAAAAAACTTTTGTGGTAAAAGATATCAACAGTACATTCTAGACTTTTCCCAAAATAAACACCTTTTTAAGTTAAATTAATTTACATTAATTTAATTTACACTAATTTAAGCCACAATCTGGATTTATCTAGACTATTTTATATTTATTTTTATGTCTGCATTTAAATATTAATTCATTACACTGATTAAGGAGCTCCTTTGATTATTATATTTTATAATCATCATTTTTTAATCCTGGCATAAATTGCACCTATCAAATACAGTATATCTAAACATCAAATGGAAACTGATATATATATATATATATATATATATATATATATATATATATATATATATATATGTATGCATCAAACAAAATTTCTCTAAGATGTTAATAATAATACTCATTCCATTAAAAAAAGAAGAAAAAAGAACCTTAGAAATTTAACTGTAAATATAATAAAATTATAAAAATAACAAACTCAAAAATAAAAAATACAAAAAAACTTTTGTGGTAAAGTGATATCAACAGTACATTCCAGACTTTTTCAAAAATAAACACCTTTTTAAGTTAAATTAATTTACATTAATTTAAATCACAAACTGGATTTATCTAGACTATTTTATATTTATTTGTATGTCTGCATTTAAATATTAATTCATTACCCTGATTAAGGAGCTCCTTTGATTATTATATTTTATAATCATCATTTTCTAATCCTGGCATAAATTGCACCTATCCCTGAAATTGTTGGGAGTGTTATCATATTTAATAATCCTCTATTTACCCCACTATATATATATATATTAATGTATATTTTAACAGCAACCTGTTTTTTAAGGATCTTTCATTGAATAATGCAGACAAAGAATATTTAATCAATCTTTTATTATTTTTTTTTAGTATTGTAACATTTTTCCATATTTTAGGAGTCAAGGAATATAAAATTTTGGTAGTTTTTATTGTTCTGAGTACTTTCTGCAAGTGCTATAGCCATTCTCAGGAATTATATATATATATATATATATATATACTAGCAGTATAGCCCGGCGTTGCTCGGGTGTAATGAAAGCTTTAAAACTAATCCATGGCCCTGGAGCTCAGACTCTTTGGACATTGGCACAAAAAAAAATAAAAAGCAATAGTTGCTTCCAGTTAAAGTGAAACCGTAGACTGAAACAAAAAATGAATGGATGTAAGTCAAATTTTGATTTCCTGGTATTGATATCAAATAAGTTTTTTTCCTCGTAAACTGAATTTTGAAGGCTAAATAGGTCATCTGAGTAAATGGTATCATGGCTGAGACTAAGAACTACAATTATACCTACTTAGAGCCAAACCCCAAGCAAAAACTAAAATAAAAGGGCTGAAAAAAATACAGACATACAGGCAGATAAACAGACACACACACAAACATCTTGCCTTTCATATATATATATATATATTATCGATTTTCTGCACTATTGTAAGAACTGTAACCTTGAAACTTCTGAATATCGTTTTTTATATCTTTGTCTATGAGTGTATCAAATTTGATTAAAATCGGACCACTCCTTCTATAACCCGATTTTTTCAATTATCAATTTTCGATATTTATCAGGGGTACCTCAATACAAAACCTAGCTAAGAACACTCGCAACTGTGTAAAAAAAAAATCAGTTCAGTCGTTTCGGAGTCTATAGGTAACGGACACACACACACACAGATAAAGTTCCATTTATAAATAAGTTTAGATATATATATTTTAATAAATATACATATTATCCCACATGTATAGCGCGACTCTTAGTTTCATGTCCTATTCAATTATTAGACAATATATTTTAGGATTGTACAAACCCAGATGAAAATGGTCCTGTTATGCGTTTGAAAAAGCATTGGCTGGTCAGTTAAAAAAACACCTAAAGCTAACAAAAGTTTGAAACCAAGGTAACATAATCAGATGACTTCTAAATTAAAAATATGTAAAAGATCTACATTATATATGTATTGAACACTTTCTAATATGACTGTGTATTGGTCTAATTTGACCAATAATGGGTTAATGCTTTATATATATATATATAGTTACCTGCAAACAGATTTGTTTCACTGTATCACAGCTCATCAGTATGGTTAGACTCCGATGGCTTTTAACCCAGGATTGAAACCCGACCGAATTGGCGTCAGTCGGCAATTCTACCTCTGGGCTATAGGTGTTCGGTGGAAGAAGGCAAACTTTTTAGCGTATACATTATCATTATACATGCCCAATAGCCAGATTGCTCTAATTCATTACAGAATGAGCGATGTGTACATGCCAGAGTAGCTACTGTTTTTCAAAGTCTACCATTCTTCCAGAGTGCTCAATCAGGTCGGGTTTCAATCATGGGTTAAAAGCAATCATAATCTAATTGAACTGATGAGCTGTGATACAGCAAAACAGATCTGTCTGTGATGACTATTTACGCTCTCACATCCTGATTGAGCACTCTGGAAGAATAATAGACTTTGAAAAACAGTAGCTACTCTAGCATGTACGTATATATATATATATATATATATATTGTGAGTATTTTGGCAGCATTTTTTCATTAATGCAGGTTTCATTGAATAATATAAACAAGTTTTGTCTATTAATTTTGTGTAGGATCCGTTCATACCGTCTGATATTCTTGATGGTGATGTCGTTGAAAGACAACAAAAAATCACAGTAATTGTTGATTTTTTTATCGGGTCTAAATCAACAATTACTGTGATTTTTTGTTGTCTTTCAACGACATCACCATCAAGTATATCAGACAGTATGAACGGATCCTACACAAAATTAATAGACAAAACTTGTCTATATTATTCAATGAAACCTGCATTAATGAAAAAATGCTGCCAAAATACACACAATTTAAATTACATGATCCAGCAGCCCAACACACCATCACCACCTTGAAATATAAATGGAGCCTTGTGAAAAGGCAAATTGAAATAGCGAAAGAAAATCTTGACACATTAAAAGCAGAAGCTCCTCAAAAATTCTATCGAAACAACTAAAAAGTGCCGCGCACGAACTACGCAACCACCTTCACATAATTGTAAAAAAAGCTGACAAGGCTAACATCTTTGTTGTACTTAACAAATCAGATTACAACACAAAACTCAACCACATACTCCATGACCACACAAAATTTAAAAAAATTAACAAAAACCCGACACACCAACTAAAATCTAAACTTAATAAACTCATTAGTGCCAACAACGCTAATCAGAATTCCTTAAAACTCCCTAAAATTATTGGTGACTATAAACCTGGTTACATATACGGAACCATAAAAACTCATAAACCTAACTATCCTCTCCGCCCTATCATATCCCAAATTCCTACTCCTGTATACCAGTTAACTAAACATATTAACCAGCTTATCACACCCTACCTTCCGAGTAAATACAGCATAAAGTCAACCCTAGAGGCAATCCAAATCCTCAAGAGTGAAAAACCTAATAATGAAATCATAGCTTCACTTGATGTGGAAAACCTTTTTACTAATGTACCTGTCAGTGAAACTATTGATATAATTATAAGAAATGTTTACAGTAATCCTTCATTACCCCCACTCAAAATTAATCCCAACATCCTAAGAAAAATTCTAAGTGCCTTTTGTTGATCCAAACAACACTACTCTTTGATAATGGCTTATGTGAGCCGAAAGCTTAGACCCGATAAAAAATTCAACAAATACTGTGATTTTTTGTTGTCTTTCAATGACATCACCATCAAGTATATCAGACGGTATGAACGGATCCTACACAAAATTAATAGACAAAACTTGTCTATATTATTCAATGAAACCTGCATTAATATATATATATATATATATATATATATATAGATATAGATATAAATATATATATAGATAAATATATATTGATTGTTTAATACTTAGTTTTTTGGTCCTAATAGGGTTAGACCAGTACACATTTGTATTAAAAAGTGTTCAATACAATTATATTGTAGAACTTTTGAATATTTTCCATTTTTAAACGAGTTATTTCACTACCCAGGTTTCTACCATGGATGGTGTCTTCAGGCGATTTTTAATAACTGATTTTACCTTTTACTGTTTTTCTTTTTAAGAACGCTCTTGTAACAGTCTTTTATTTGAACGTTCACGTGGCAAGGAATTTATGAACACGCATTGTTTAAATTCAAACAAATTATGACACTTTCATTCATGGTTGTATGAATGAATGAAAAAAGTTACAATCCGTTTTAATTTTCTAAGATATATATATATATATATATATATATAGTAGCAAGCATAAAGATCAGAACAATGTTAAGAAAAAATCTAAATATAAAATAACTTTTTATTTTAAAGCTTCAAAGAACATTTTATCAAGGAAAGAAATGAATATAAAGGTAAATTATATAATTCTAGAATATAAATCTCAATAAACATATTTTGATAAAGTTATAAGAATAATTATATATCATTTGAAAGAATAGATATATAAACTGAATATATTCAGTTATTATTATAAAACTTTCTACTAAGACAATTTTTCAAGAAAATAAGTTGTCCATAGTTTTTGTTGTTCCAGTTTCAGCAACTGTTTAAATAATAGCTCATTCTTGTTAAATAACTGTTTCAATAAAGTTAATTCTTTATTTTATCTAAATTTAAAATTATTTATCCTTAAAATATTATAACATGATGACCCATGAACTGAGAATGTGCAATTACATATTAGATATTTTTACCATCTTAAAAGGGATTTGTATAAAAATAAGTAAATAAACCTAGCAAATGATTTAAACCATCTACAATTTGTCAACTATTAGAAACATTTAAATTAATGTAATATTAAAAAGTATTGAATATATTCTTGCGTAAATGTATTTTTTATATATTTTTATTTATTTACTTTTTTATAATTCTTATATTTTTTTTTTTTTTTTTTTCAATCATATCACCCCAAGCAAGGCAAAAACGCCACTGATGCGCAGGGGGCGACGTAAGAGTGAAAAGACTGGAAAAGAGAAAAACCAGAAACCACATCCTAAACAGGAAACAAGGGATGAGCCTCTTCACCTGTTCAATAGACATGGGTGGAGTGTGAACTGGGCGATAGTTTAGCCTATCTACTCCAATTAAAATATATTTCAATTTTTTAATTTTGTTTTTCATTTTATTTTTATTTAATATACAAAAAGGGAGAATGTATTTAAAATATATATAATGTGGAGATAGATAGATAGATAGATAGATAGATAGATATGAACAAACTGGGTGAGATAGATAGATAGATAGAAAAATAGATAGATAGATAGATAGATAGATAGATAGATAGATAGATAGATAGAATTTATCGTAAAACAATCAGGCCGGTAGATATAAATATAAAATACTGTTTAATTAAAAACAGAATATCTACTTAAATACGAGTATCGGTAAAAATAATGTTCAAAATAATTCATTACATATATATATATATCCAGCTGAAGTGAACCAACAAGTTTAGAATCCAGAGTTTCTCTGGCATTTATATATTTTGCCGGTAGTAAGCAGTCTCACTCAAAATATGACAGTTTTTCGTAGACAAGTATGAATACCCCATATCCCTAACATTTAACCTATATTTTAAATATCCAAAGTCAATCTTCATTCTGATTAGTTTTTTACCTGCTGTTCATGCATTTACTTTTATAAAGAGTGCCCAATACAACGTAGAGCATTATATTGTAATAGTTGTTACAATGGTTTATAAATTCATGGTATCACTACACAAAAATTTTTGCGTTTCGTAGCTGCTATGCGCGCTTCTCATCGGGTGAAAAGTTTCAACTTATCACCCGACGAAGCGCACATAGCAGCTTCAAAACAGCGAAAGTTTTTGTGTAGTGATGCCATGAATTTATAAACCATTGTAACAACCATTACAATATATATATATATAATAAACATAAGTTGGATGTTTTTATATACCCATTGGTAATATTATATTTCGTGGCTCAGTTATCAATAGGTTTATAAAAACATTCAACTTATGTTAATTATTATAATACTATCATAATACTCTGTTAACTCTTAACATTGAGTTCTCATTGGATTTTATCCCCTGTGGAATTTACCTCACCAAGTACCAAGGATTCAACGATCATTCTGATTAGTTAAACTAAACACACCCATATGGTCTAAATTTTTTATCTTCCTCCCTCTATATTAACTATTTAATAAGCAACCATATTGTTTTCTGTTTTCAAATGTAAATCATTTTCACCAAAGTTATTGAACATTGCCTGATGATGAGATAAATGCTTTAAATTTCAAAACAGAAATTTCTGTGTTGCAATGTAAATTAAATTCATTTTGAATAAAAAATAATTTAGTTCTATATATACACTACCAGCCATAATTATTAGGCCACCCCAGAGTTCTATAAAAAATGATGTATTTCATATATCAAATAAATTTATAAATATTTAATAATTACCTATATTGCAGTTGCATCAGTGAAAGAATGAAGAAAATTTAGGGTGATTCAGACGAGTTCATCTTTGCTTCCTTGTCTTGTAAAATTATGTCTGAAGCATATTGACAGAAAATAAACAATTTAATTAAAGTAATTTTATTTGATTTACTCAACAAATGCTTTAACAAGAAAAAAATAATTGTTACAAAATAAATTTAATATTTAGTATAATAGACTTTTGCTCTGATCACAGCCGTCATTCTGTCAGGCATTGTCATCACAAGCGTCTTCAATGTATCTAATGGTATCTCCTGCCAAGCTGCTTGTATTTGTTTCCAAAGTGTTTCTTGCAAAGTAATATTAGATTTATCAATTTTTTTATCCAAAATAACTTGTTTAATAGAAAATAGGAAAAATTAAATAGAACTTCTTTTTAATACATTTCTTTTGCATCTAGTTTTAAATAATCAATATTTATTAGCAACTTACTTGGCTTTTCATCATGTATTTGAATTTCAGTGAGGTTTTTAGGAAAATCACCCCTGTCCTAATACTTTTGCCCACTACTGATAGTGTGCAAAAGTGTTAGGACAGGGGTGAATTTGAACTTTACTTTGATGCCTCATAAAAGATAAAATAGTTCTTGTCCTAATACTTTTGCACAGTACTATATATATAGTAGGTGCGATTGGTAAATTGTCGCAATTATTTTATTATTTCAAAGCGAAAGGCTATTATACTAAATATTAAATTCATTTTGTAACAAGTATTTTTTTCTTGTTAATCGGTTCAGCTGTTTTGGAGTCTATAGGTAACCGACATACACACATACACACACACACACACACACACACACACACACACACACACAGAGATAAAGTGCTATTTATTAATAAGTTTATATTTATATATATATATATATATATATATATATATATATATATATATTTTCCATTTGTAAACGAGTTATTACACGACCTAGGTTTCTATCATGACTTAAATGGACAAAATAGAATATATTTGGGATCAACCAAAGACACCTTTAAGACCAGGTGGTTCAATCACAAGTCAACATTCAAAATCAAAAACTTAAAAAACTGTACAAAATTAGCAAGCCACCTGTAGAAATTGAAAATAAAACATGGAAAAGACCCAGACATAATGTGGAGTACAGTGAAAACAGCCAAACCTTACAACGGTCGGAAAATATTTAGACTGTGCGAGGAAGAAAAGTTAGCGATTATGCTATTCCTAAACAAAAATGAACTATTGAATGAAAGAACAGAAATTATGACTAAGTGCAACTATACTAAAAACTACCTATTAGCTTCATACAACCATAGATGAAAATGTTATAATTTCTTGTAATTTTAAAAATTGTGTGTTCAAAAATTCCCTGCTACGTGAGCATTAAAAAAAACACCATTATGTGAGCATTCTTAAAAAAAAAACGGTAAACAGTAAAATCAGTTATTGAAAATCACCTGAAGACACCACTCATGGTAGAAACCTAGGTCACATAAAAACTCGTTTACAAATGGAAAATATTCAAAAGTTCTACAATATAATTGTATTGAACACTTTTCAATACATATGTGACTGGTCTAATCCTATTATGACCAAAAACTAAGTAATTAAACAATCAATATATATATATATCTAAATCTAAATCTAAACTTATTTATAAATGGAACTTTGTGTGTGTGTGTGTGTATCCATTACCTATAGACTCCGAAACAGCTGAACCAATTTTATTGAAAATTTACATTGTTGTACTATAAGCGTCTGCGAGTGTTCTTAGCTAGGTTTTGTGTCAAGGTACCCCTGATAAATATCGAAAATCGATAATCGAAAAAATCGGATTATCGAAGGAGTGGTCCAATTTTAATCAAATTTGATACACTCATAGACAAAGACATAAGAAATGATATTCAGAAGTTTCAAGATTGCAGTTCTTACAATAGTGCAGAAAATTGATAATATATATATATATAAAAGGCAAGATGTTTGTGTGTGTGCCTGTTTATCTGCCTGTATGTCTATTTTTTTTCAGCCCTTTTATTTTAGTTTTTGCTTCAGGTTCAGCTGTAAGTAGATATAATTGTAGTTCTTAGTCTCAGTCATGATACCATTTACTCAGAGGACTTATTTAGCCTTCAAAATTCAGTTTACGGTGAAAAAACTTATTTGATATTGATACCAGGAAATCAAAATTTGACTTACATCCATTCATTTTTCTTTCAGTCTACGGTTTCGCTTTAACTGGAAACAACTATTGCTTTTTAGTCTTTCATGCCAACGTCCAAAGAGTTTGAGCTCCAGGACCATGGATTAGTTTTAAAGCTTTCATTACACCCATGCAACACCGGGCTATACTGCTAGTATATATATATGTAAATAACAATGATAGAATTGCAATTGCTAATGTATAATGCAAATGTATGTCATGAATTTAGTATACAAATGCATTGAAAGTCAGGAAGAAAGGGATTGTCAATGAACAGGAAATAATGAAACTATTACGGATAATCTTCTTCAGATATCTATCAATCTGTTAGTCTGCTTTCATTTAATTTAAACAAAACATTTTTTTTAATCAACAGTGCTTTTTTCCATGAAATGTGCAAGTTTTAAATATTTTACATATCCATTAACTGTTACCCAGTTTTTAAAATAGGCATAAATGTAGTTCTACAGAAGGATGCTGAGGATACTAAGGAGTAAACATGTGAGCAACAACAAGGTTTTTTGGAGAGGATGAAAATGAAAAGGAAACTTATATTTAGCATCAGGAAGACTGAGGTTTCTGGGATATGTAATGAGGAAAGAGAGTTTGGAGAATCTGATACTCACAGGATGAATAGAGGGAAAGAGAGACAGGGGCAGGCAGCATGATACATACTTGATGGGCTTGAGCAAGTGGATGGCAATGCAGAGTTTGGGAAAGACACTAAGTGGAAAAGTGTTAAGTGTGACAAGAGATAGGAACAAGTTGAGGTCCACGATTGTTTACGTTCTGAAGACATTCTGAAGACGAGAAGAATGTACTTGAAACAAGTCATAAAAAGGCAAAACTGATATTCTTCAGGGAATAAATCCTGAAAGAAAATTGGATTTGTTTTCAAAAAAAAATTCCTTATGAATGAAGATGCAAACTGAGAAAGTAGTAGTGGGTGGAGTCAGAAAGAACAACCAGGATACATTCTCCTCAAGGCCATAAGTACTTCACCCATTGTAAGTACTTCAGCTGACGCCTTAGTCTATTGAAAGCGGTAGTGAGGCAGAGAAGTAGGCAACTGAGGGAGAGGTTGAAGACAAAGCGGGAGGCTTTTTACTATTCTTGGATGAGGAAAAATGAGAATTATTAAAAAGATTTCTTTCTACTGTGCACAGCCGTCTCCCACCCCAGCATTTTCGTTTTCTACTTGTTAGCCTTTCTCGTGTTATCAAAACCTGAACAAGAAAAGTAATTACCCTTCAACTCATTGGCCTAAACCAAAAATGAAATGCTTGTAAAATACCATCATGAAAAATGCAAATATATGCACTATATACATATATAAGCATAAAATATACAATAAAAGCTAATTAGATACGAACATAAAAAAATCCATACACTCAGTTAAAAATAAAAATCATTGTTGATAATGGCTAAAAGTATAGCTGAAAGTGTTCAGATATGGAAAACAATGAGACAATTTTTACAAACTTCATGTTCAGAAAAGAAAACACTTAATCCCAGTACCTTGTTATTAATTGCTAATGAAACATATATATATATATATTGTCATCCGCAGACAGATCTGTTTCTCTGTATCACATCTCATCAGTACGGTTAGACTCCGATTGTTTTTTAACCCAGGATTGAAACCCAACCGAATTGGCGTCAGTCATCGATTCTACCTCTGGGCTATGGGGATTCAGTGGAAGGCAGACTTTTTTAGCGCATATATTATCATTATACGCGCCCAATAGCTAGAGTGCTCTAATTCATTTTACTGAATGAGCGATGTGTATATATATATATATATATATATATATATATATTTATATAGTTCTTCAGAATATATATATGCATACGGAGACATGCATATATAAATATATATATACATTTATATACACATGTGCATACATAGATATTCTTTCATGCATAAAAAAGGCAGTTATGTATCTAAGAAGCACATGTATTTACAACAAATATACACATGTTACATATATATATAGATGTAATCTATGTGTGTGTATATATATATATATATATATATATATAGATGTAATATGTATGTAGATAGTGAACATACTGAGACAGATAAATAGATATATATATTGTCATCTGCAGAAAGATCTATTTCGCTGTATCACATCTCATCAGTACGGTTAGACTCCGATTGTTTTTTAATCCAGGATTGAAACCCAACCGAATTGGCGTCAGTCGGCGATACTACCTCTGGGCTATGTGCATTCGGTGGAAGAAGGCAGATTTTTAGCGCATATATTATCACTATACGTGCCCAATAGCCAGAGTGCTCTAATTCATTTTACTGAAAGTATATATATACTGTAATGGTTGTTACATTGTTTTTAAATTCATAGTATCACTACACAAAAAATTTCTCATGTTTCGAAGCCAGCCCATTATGTTTTGGCTTCATCCTCAGGTGATTTTTTTTAAAAATGAGAATTATCCATTTGAAAAAGCCAGTTTATTTGTGTTGGATTTGTTATTTCTGGGTGTTAGAGGGGTTGGTCTGTATTTTGAGTTCCGTTGACCTTTTTACCGGTCTTAGGATTAAGTGTTTGTTTTTGGCAGAGTTCATGATAGGTTAATCTATTAATCTTGAAAGGGCTGGTGCTGCTGGCAAATAGTGTGTTGTTCTTTGTTTTAGGGGTTGAGAAATGAGAATTTTTTTGTGTAGTGATACTATGAATTTAAAAACATTGTAACAACCATTACAGTATAATGCTCTACATTTGTATTGAGCACTCTTTATAAAAGTAAATGCATGAACAAAAAGGTAAATAAACCTATGAGTTCAACAACTTAGTTACAATATATATATATATATATATATATCACATCATATCATGGTCATATCATGTTGCGTACACCAGTTCTCGCTCAATCACTAAAGTTAAGCAACGTTGAACCTGGTCAGTACTTAGATGGGTGACCACTTGGGAATGCCAGGTGCTGTAAGCGTTACTGACGGATGTGCGTTGTGATGCAGTGGATGTTGGCTCGGAGGAGGAAATCGGTGAACAGAGTTCCAATTCCAGTCGAACACTTTGCATTCACTTACGCACTGGTACCCTTGGGAAAGGTATTACTCCATCCCTTCCCTCCAGTTATGGCTTAAATTACTGAGGTCTGCTGTTCATGCGATCTGTGGCAGACTTCTGCACTGATTGTTTGTTATCAGCAGCTCCAAAAAGTGTGGATGGTGATACACAAGCCACTTTAAACAATTCTTTGTGTTGTAGTCTAAGTTAGACGCTCATACGTCGAAACCAACGGGAGAGTCTATAATAATAATAATATATATATATATAGTATTGTGCAAAAGTATTAGGACAAGAACTATTTTATCTTTTATGAGGAATATTGACAGAAAATAAACAATTTAAAGTAATTTTATTTGATTTACTCAACAAATGCTTTAACAAGAAAAAAATACTTGTTACAAAATAAATTTAATATTTAGTATAATGGACTTTTGCTCTGATCACAGCCGTCATTCTGTCAGGCATTGTCATCACAAGCGGTCTTCAATGTATCTAATGGTATCTCCTGCCAAGCAGCTTGTATTTGTTCCCAAAGTGTGTCTTGCAAAGTAACATTAGATTTATCAATTTTTTTTATCCAAAATATCCCATAAATGTTCGATAGGATTGAAATCAGGGCATTGTGGTGGCCAATTCAAATTCTGAAGCCTTCCTTCCTCTTCCTTTTTAGTTAAATAATTCTTACAAAGTTTTGGCTTTTCACCATGTATTTGAATTTCAGTGAGGGTTTTAGGAAAATCACCCCCTGTCCTAATACTTTTGCCCACTACCGATAATGTATAAAACTCTTAGGACAGGGGTGATTTTAAACTTTATTTTGATGCCTCATAAAAGATAAAATAGTTCTTGTCCTAATACTTTTGTACAGTACTATATATATATATATATATAAATTTTAGATATTCTGCAATTTCATGGGTAATACATATTTTGCAGCCAAAACCTGCTGCTCGTCAGACACAAATGATACAACAGTTAATATTCAAAATCATCCAAAAAAGAATCACATCCAGAAACTCAGGTGCCCATATCGAGAATAGATACTTGTAACGTTAATCTACAGAAACATTTCCTTTCCCATTCACAAAAAAAAGAAAGAAAGAAAAAAGAAAATATAGAAAAATAATAAACGGAAAAAAGAGAAAGAAAAAGAAAAAGAAAGGAGAACAAACAGAATAAAGTGAAAGGAAGTTCCCAGCGTCTATTGCAATTCATCTGCTTTCTTAGAAAAATATGACATGGAAATTTAACATTAAATTTAGTTTTAAAGATAATGGGATGTATCTATGATATAAAAATAAATGGTAAATCATACTTTTTAATAAAATTACAATATAACTACTAGTAGTATTATATTATAAATATAATTATAATAATTAAAAAATATAAATTAAAATATATATATATATATATATATATATATATATATATATATATATTACAAAAAGGTGAAAGAACATGTCGATTAAAAACCCACTGTTCAAGCATTTACTTTTATAAAGAGTGCTCAATGCAGAGTAGAGCTTGATATTGTCATTTTGTTATTACAATGTTTTATAAAAGCATAATATCACTACACAAAAATTTTCATGTTTCAGAACAAAACTGTTTCTTTTGAGGTGATATGTTATAATAAATAGTGAAAACAAATTATTTTTGAAAATATAAGATGAGTTTCTGCTTATTTAGAAAATTAGGGAGTGGCAGTTGGAAGAAATGCATATAGGTGTGTCAAAATTATTCAATCAAGATTTAAAATTATGTAACAATGGAAATCAAAATATTTGGGTTATGAAAGTGGGCAGGATGGCTTAGATCTGGACATGTCACTTATTAAATTTGTCTGGGTAAGACACATAGTAAGACCTTAGATTTTTTAAAAGGATAGACAATAATTTTAATCAGGAGGTTATATATCATTATGTTCATATTTTGTATTCATTTCATAGTTTGGTTTTATTTCGAACTATTGTTCTCATCTTGGTTGACATAAATGTTATTATAGACACAACATTTTGACCCTCTGGTTATCATCAAATGTCCATTGATTGGCTAATATGGATTATCTGTTGATTATTGTGATATATTCTGTGATATATCTCAGAAATGTTATGGCTACAATAACATCTATATCAACCAAGATGAGCACAATACAAAGATCTTGACAATTACTCATCTCAGAAACGAATGGCTTACGGCCTATCACGTTGAATACACCGGATCTCACTCGATCACCGAAGTTAAACAAGGTTGAGCCTGGTCAGTACTTAGATGGGTGATCGCTTGGGAATACCAGGTGCTGTAAGCGTATAGTGACGGATGTGCGTCGTGGTGCAGTGGATATCGGCTCGGAAAGAGAAATCGGTGAGCCGATATCGAATTCCAGTTGAATACCCTGCATTCACTTAAGCACTGGTACCCTTGGGAAAAGTATTAATCCGTCCCTTCTCTCCAGTTATGGGTTAAATAACAAGGGTAGAACTTGGGGACCCTGCCCCTTAAAAAACAAATCCCAATGAATCTTGATACTCGAAAAGAAAAATGTATTACTAGACACAAAAACTTATATAAACAACAATAAATTTTTGAAAGAAAAAAGGTATTACCAGTAATAAATAAATAAAATTTAGTTGGCAATAAATGACCCACCGAGGTTGATTTGCCATAAAAACAAAACAACCAACCAACCAACCAACCAACCAACAGAAATGAATACAAAATTATAAAAGCAGTATGAACAAGCTATCATAACGAGATGTCAAAACCACCTGACATTGAATATAAAAGGTTCCAAAAATACACCACTAATGTTCTTCAGGACAGTGGCATATTAGTTCTAGGGATTGGTTATCTAAACTATATTATATTATAAATGGAACTTTCTCTGTGTGTGTGTGTGTGTGTGTGTGTGTGTGTGTGTGTGTGTGTGTGTGTGTCCGTTACCTATAGACTCCGAAATGGCTGAACCGATTTTCTTGAAAATTTACACAGTTGTACTATAAGTGTCTGCAAATGTTCTTAGTTAAGTTTTATGTCAAGGTACCCCCGATAAATATCGATAATAAAAGAAATCAGGTTATAGAAGGAGTGATCCAATTTTAATCAAATTTGATACACTCATAGACAAAGACATAAGAAACGATATTCAGAAGTTTCAAGGTTGCAGTTCTTACAATAGTGCAGAAAATCGATAATATATATATATAAAAGGCAAGATGTTTGTGTGTGTGCCTGTTTATCTGCATGTATGTCTGTATTTTTTCAGCCCTTTTATTTTAGTTTTTGCTTCAGGTTCAGCTGTAAGTAGATATAATTGTAGTTCTTAGTCTCAGTCATGATACCATTTACTCAGAGGACTTATTTAGCCTTCAAAATTCAGTTTACGATGAAAAAACTTATTTGATATCGATACCAGGAAATCAAAATTTGACTTAAATCCATTCATTTTTCATTCAGTCTACGGTTTCGCTTTAACTGGAAGCAACTATTGCTTTTTAGTCTTTCGTGCCAATGTCCAAAGAGTCTGAGCTCCAGGACCATGGATTAGTTTTAAAGCTTTCATTACACCCAAGTAATGGCGGGCTACACTGCTAGTACTATATATATGTGTTACTATCATCTAAAAGTCAAGTTAGCTCTGGTGAGTTCAATCCACACCAATCCAGCAGGAAGAAACAATGACTAATATCACAGAATATATCACAATAATCAACAGATATTTCATAGCAGCAAATCAATGGACACCAGACAATGACCGGGGAGTACATGGTCGAAACAATAGTTCAAAATAATACAAAGACATTATTTTCACAGCCTAAAGATAAAAAACAATTGAACATTATACATTGGAAATTTCAGATCATACATCCATGCAAACACATATTTTTTTTTTAATCATTTCACCCCAAGCAAGGCATTCCACTGCCACTATTGCACTTGGGGCTACATAGGGGAAGGTAAACAGAAAGTGTGGTTAGATATAGGAAATGTCAGAAGCGGGGGTGATAGATGGGTATGGATATGGAGGCTGGGGGTTGGGTGGATGGGAAGAGTGTTTGAAAGAATGGAAGCGAGTTAGTGTGTTAGGAGGTGTCTCTTGACTTTACATCTAAACTCCTGGAGATTGTAGCCATCAGGGAAGCAATCATGTGGAAGGGAATTCCACAGTCGGGAAGTGCGAGAAAAGAAACTGTTAGGGTAGAAGTTGCGGTTGCATTTTATTGGTTTCACTGTAAAAGGGTGGGATCTAGTTATGCACATATATAGTACGTTATATTTGTAGGTAAAAATGCTCGATATGAACGATAGGGCATGCGTAAATACAAAAGTAAATAATCTGATCAGTATGTAGTGGCGACAGTCTGTTTCAAACAGACTGTTTAAAACACCGTCACCAATCAGTGTCCACCCTTGTTGTGGATATGAGTGTGTGTGTCTTTGGTCGGTGGGTAGGTATGTGTGGCTGTGGATGTGTGTATGCTGTGTGTGTTTGTCTTTGGTGGGATTTGGGCGTGTATAGGAGCGTGTGTGTCTTTGGTGGGGGTGTGCACGTGTGTGGGTGGGTGTGTCTCTTTGGTTATGGGTGTGTATGTGTTGGATTTGGGGGTGGGGGTGAAGGTTTGGTTTTGTGTGGATGTGAGGGTGTGGGTGTGTGTGACTTTGGTGGGTGGGTGTGTGGGTGGGGGTAGGTGTGGGTGGGTGTGCCTTTGGTGGGTGGATGGGTGTGTGTGGGTGTGTGCATGGGTTTGTCTTTGGTGGGTGGGTGTGTGTTCAAATCAGTTTCACTTATTAGTAAAATTCAAGATTATGATTTAACTTCATCATTCCAAGCTGTTTTTCTGTAGACTGAATCTAGGTGAAGATGCTGGACAAATAAGCTCCTCTAGCAAAAGAAAATCATTCTGACGGTAGGCATCTCCTAGAATTATTTCCAGTTTCCTTCCAACAAATCATTCATAATTCTTCTGTTTATTCCCACAACAATTGTGTCTAATTGCCTGCCTGTCTGCCCTTCCCTGCCTTCTGCCCTTGCCCCCTCCTAAAAAGACAAGAGTATGGCTATAGAATGGTGCCTAAAGACTTAGTAACACATTCAGCTTTCTTGTGCGGCTGAAGACTATAGTATAAATCTATGAATTTCTCATAAGAATTTTTTTTTATTATCGTGTCACCCCAATCACTGTTGAGCAGGGGGTTACATAGGAGGTAAGTTATGAGAAAAAGTGACAGGTTACAGGGGGTGTCCGGAAGTGGGTAAGAGAAGGATGACAGTGGCCATAAAGTGAGGGATCAGTTTATATATTGATTGAAACGTAGAATTGATCCCCAACTTTATATCCCCATTATGATAGTATAGAATTTGTTTTATAATTATATCGCCCCAAGCAAGGCATTTTACTATCACTGTTAAGCAGGGGGTTACATAGGAGGAAAGTTATGAGAAAAAGTAACAGGTTACAGGGGGTGTCAGGAAGTGGGTAAGAGAAGGATGAGAATACTGATGAGAGAGAGAGAGAGAGAGAGAGAGAGAGAGAGAGAGGGGGGGGATGCAAGTTAGTAAGACAGGAGATGATTATTGACTTTACATTTGAATTCTTGGAGATTGTAGCCATAGGGAAAGCAAGTAAACGGAATGGAATTCCACAGGAGAGAAGAAGCTACTGGAGCAGAATTTATATTTACAACTTATTGGTTTCACAGTAAACGGTTGGGATCTAGTTGCTAATCTTGTGGCTCGAGTAAATTCATATATAGGGGGTACAGTGAGCTAAGTTCATCTGAGCAGAAGCCATGAAAGTATTTGTAGAAGAGACATAGGGAAGCCACATTGCACTGGTGAGAAAGTGACTGTATCTGAGCTGCCAAGTCGGGATTACTCACATTATAGATTCTCCACTGAATTTTGTCAAGAACCCCTATTCCTCAAAAACTAGTAACATTCAACTGCCAGCAAGCAGACCCTAAACTTTCCCCTATCATGATGGATGAGTGTTCTTGTTTTAAACATCTACTGGGATTCAAGTTCACTTCAGACATCAAGTGAAAATCAAATATATGATGTATTGCTAAAGACGCTAGAAAAATGCTTACCTCATTGTACCACACCAGTCAGTATCTGACTCCCCTCAACTATCTTTACAGGAGCTGGATCAAATAAAAAATGGAGTATTGCTGCTGTATCTGGGCTGGAATTTCATGTTTCTCACTTGCCTGTCTTGACAGAGTTAAAAAAAAACAACTACCTGGTCCTGTAGGTGTTTAGTTATTTCCCACCCTACAACCTCTTTCTCCACATATGAAATGTTGTAAAACTATCTCAACTCTGTTGCTAATTCTATGGCAAGTGTTCCAACATATTATATTCCTTGGTCTCACAAACCATGACCTTTGCAACTGGAACCCTCCCACCGCCATATACACAAGAATGAGTCATACTCATTTTTTCCATATTTCAAAAGTAATTTCCACTTGGGTATATTCTTCCCAAGAACTGCTGGTTTCTGGAATGGACTGGATGTTTTCACTGTCACTAAAAGGCTTAAGGTCACATCAGATTGAAAGACGAGTCTCCATACTATCACCATACTAGCAATGTCAAGTTTGGTCAGTACCTAGATGGGTGACTGCTTGGGAATACCAGTAGCTGTAAGCTTGGATGTGTAGGTAGTGTAATAGATATTGGTTTGGAGTTGTTAATTGGAAATCTGAGTTCCAGTATGAGAAAAGAAACTGTTAGCAAAGAACTTACAGTTACATTTAGCCACTTCAATTGTAAAATGATGAGACCTAGTTGCCAATCTAGTACTGCATTTAAATTTATAAAGTTGATGGACCAAAGAGAAAAGATTATTTGAACAATTACAGTGAAAATATATATAGAAAAGGCAGTGGGAAGCTATACTATGATGGTGGAAAAGGACTGAAACTGGGATGCCAGGTTAAGACCAATAACATTGCAGATTCTTAATTGGATTTTATCAAAACAATTATATTGCAAGAGTACCAGACCAGATGCAGCAGCAATATTCAATGCATGGATGAATGGTAGGCTTATAAATGTTTTAGATAGATTTTGGCAAGAAAAATTGTCTTGCAAATTGTTTTTGGTAGTGTGAAAAATTAACTACCTGATCATATTATTTTCTTTTCTCGTTATGTGTTCTATGGATTTTTGTCTTTGTTGCTTTTGGGATTGTTCAAGTGATGGGGTTTTTTTAATTGGTAAAGCTCTTTGTGATTTTGTAGTACCAGTCTGTAGAGCCAGAGGAATGATAAACTTATATAAGACTAGCAGTATAGCCAGGCATTGCTCAGGTTCAATGAAAGCTTTAAAACTAATCCATGGTCCTGGAGCTCAGACTTTTTGAACGTTGGCACGAAAGACTAAAAAGCAATAGTTGCTTCCAGTTAAAGCGAAACCGTAGACTGAAAGAAAAATGAATGGATGTAAGTCAAATTTTGATTTCCTGGTATCAATATCAAATAAGTTTTTTTTGTTATAAACTGAATTTTGAAGGCTAAATAAGTCCTCTGAGTAAATGGTATCATGGGTGAGACTAAGAACTACAATTATGCCTACTTAGAGCCAAACCCGAAGCAAAAACTAAAATAAAAGGGCTGAAAAAAATACAGACATACAGGCAGATAAACAGACACACACACACACAAACATCTTGCCTTTTATATATACATATTATTGATTTTCTGCACTATTGTAAGTACTGCAACCTTGAAACTTCTGAATATCGTTTCTTATGTCTTTGTCTATGAGTGTATCAAATTTGATTAAAATCGGACTACTCCTTCTATAACCCGAATTTTTCGATTATCGATTTTCAATATTTATCGGGGGTACCCCAACACAAAACCTAGCTAAGAACACTCGCAGACGCTTATAGTACAACAGTGTAAATTTTCAAGAAAATCATTTCAGCCATTTTGGAGTCTATAGGTAATGAAAACACACACACACAGACACACACACACACACACACACACACACAGACAAAGTTCCATTTATAAATTAGCTTAGATTTAAAGAATCTATACATTTGAAGACATTTTTAATCATTGAGCTAAGAAAACAGTTGTACTTGCTCCTGATTATTCGAGATATTTATGAGGATTCAGTTTCTCTCTTCAGATGTCCTCTGTGCTTTCTCACTGAACTTCTTTTTCATTCTTGTTAGCCTTTTATATATTTCTTCTACTCTTCATTTTCAACTCTGAACCATCATCATCATCATCATTGTCATCATCATCATCAGGATCATCATCATCATCAGTTCTATTCCCCCCCCCCCCACACACACACACACACTCAGCTCTTGACTTTCTTTCTGGAGTTGACATGCAAACCAATCACAAGAGTTCACTTAATCAGCCAAGTAGGTTTCTTTTATCCCAAAGATGGAAACTGCCTTCTAGCAATTTGTTTTATTCAAGGTAGCACATCTGTTTACAGCATCATGATTAATGTAGCAACTGCTTCTTTGAGGTCGCATGAAACAAGTTAATCAAAATTAGATTCGATCCAATTAAAACACAAGACAAATGAAACAAACAGACCAATTATCAGAACAACCGGCGTCCATCTGAGATGTGTATTTATTCTTGATTCATTGATTTTTGCTGGACAGAGAAAATTTTACATCAACAGCAGGGTGAGCGTTGATCAATTTTGTTTGCTTCTCTTCTATTTTCTATCTCTTTCTTTTTACTTCCTCTCCTTTTCCTTTCTTCTTTCTTTGCTCTTTTCATCTCTCTCTATTTCAGTTTACCATTTCTTTCTTTCCTTTTACTTTCTCTCCTTTTCCATTCTTCTTTCTTTGCTCTTTTCATCTCTCTCTATTTTAGTTTACCATTTCTTTGTTTTCTTTTACTTTTCTCCTTCTATTTTCTTCTTTCTTTGCCCTTTTCCTCTCTCTATTTCAGTTTACCATTTCTTTCTTTCCTTTTACTTCCTCTCCTTTTATTTTCTTCTTTCTTTGCCCTTTTCCTCTCTCTATTTTAGTTTATCATTACTTTCTTTCCTTTTACTTCCGTTCCTTTTACTTCCTCTCCTTTTCCTTTCTTTTTTCTTTTCTCTTTTCCTCTCTCTGTTTCAGTTTAACATTTCTTTTTTTTATTTTCTTTCTTTTTTCTTTACTCTTTTCCTCTCTCTTTTTCAATTTTACCATTTCTTTTTTCTTTTACTTTCTTTCTTTTTTTCTTATTTCTTTTCCTCTCTCTATTTTAGTTTACCATTTCTTTCTTTCCTTTTACTTTCTTTCCTTTTACTTCCTCTCCTTTTCCTTTCTTTTTTCTTTTCTCTTTTCTTCTCTCTGTTTCAGTTTACCATTTTTTTTCTTTTACTTTCTTTTTTCTTTACTCTTCTCCTCTCTCTTTTTCAATTTACAATTTCTTTTTTTCTTTTACTTTCTTTCTTTTTTTCTTTTTTCTTTTCTCTTTTCCTCTCTCTATTTTAGTTTACCATTTCTTTCTTTCCTTTTACTTTCTTTCCTTTTACTTCCTCTCCTTTTCTTTTCTTCTTTCTTTGCCCATTTCCTCTCTCTATTTCTATTTACTATTTCTTTCTTTTTTTCTGTTTTTTTAGTTTTGTTTCGATCTTTTATTTATTTATTTTTTTCTATCATTCACTCTTTATTTTTCATCATTTCATCTTTTCTTTTTTCCTATCTTACTTTTGGTTTTGTCTTTACCTTTTTCTTTTTCATTCTATCTTTTCATTTTTAATGTCTTTTCTTTTCTTTAATTTTTCCTTCTTCATGCTTTTCTTTCAAATAATCTTTTTCACAGTGATTTCTTTATTTTATTTTAAACTAAGATGCAGAGAGTGGAAAGAAACACAGCGGGCGATAAAAGTATAAAATTCAAAAAGTCAGAAAATGACAATTGACATGGCATTTACATTTTCCACAGGTGAAATGTACAGATCTATCTATCTATCTATCTATCTATCTATCTATCTATCTATCTATCTATCTATCTATCTATCTCAGTCTGTTCATATCTATCTATCTATCTATCTATCTATCTATCTATCTATCTCAGTCTGTTCATATCTATCTATCTATCTATCTATCTATCTATCTATCTATCTCAGTCTGTTGATATATCTATCTATCTATCTATCTATCTATCTATCTATCTATCTATCTATCTCAGTTGATATTGTATCTATCTATCTATCTATCTATCTATCTATCTATCTATCTATCTCAGTCTGTTGATATCTATCTATCTATCTATCTATCTATCTATCTCAGTCTGTTGATATCTATCTATCTATCTATCTATCTATCTATCTATCTATCTATCCTATCTACCTGTCTGTTGATATCATATCTATCTATCTATCTATCTATCTATCTATCTATCTATCTCAGTCTGTTGATATCTATCTATCTATCTATCTATCTCAGTCTGTTGATATCTATCTATCTATCTATCTATCTATCTATCTATTTCAGTCTGTTCATATCTATCTATCTATCTATCTATCTATCTATCTATCTATCTATCTATCTTGTGCTCAATTATTTCACCACATGCAAATCAATAGAATACACTAAGCTTCCAGAGGTAACTGAGTCTGAAAGAAACAGAAAGAACAATAAAAGAATAGTTTTCAAGGAGACAGATGATGGGAGCATTACATTTAAATTTTTGAAGATTGTAATGGTTGGATGTGCATTTTTTGCAGTTGATATTGTCTTGGGATGAGAAATTGGAGAGGCGAGTCTGAATTCCAGTTGAATTCATTGCATTCCCTTACAACCTTGGAAAAGGTATTAATCCGTCTTTTCTCTCTGAAGCTATGGGTTAAATAGCTAGACAGATGAAGTCCTATGGCCTTGGTTATCAACCACTCTACGACAGGAAGTAATGGCAACCTACTGCAATAAAATCTTCTGCCCAGTCAGTCATGTCTCTTTCAAGATATAATTGCCTAGATGTGTATCACATACGGCAATTAACTGACTGATTGAATATAATAGTTGAAAACATGATTAAGGCTTCTACTGGCATAAAGTGGGGGATCAGTTTTATATTGTTATGAAGTAATGAACTGATCCCCCAGTAATTACTACTTAATAATATAATGCATCTCTTCACACTCTAGATATGAGTCAAATAACAGGACAGATTGGGTTCTATAGCCTTGGCTGGCAACCAGTTTACCGCAGAAAGTAATGGCAACCTATGGGGGAAAATCTTCTGCCCAGTCAGTCATGTCTCTTTCGAGACATGATTCCCTGAGTGTGTATCACAGATGGCATTTAACTGACTGACTAACTTAAAAACCTATTTATTTGAAACAAAATTGCAAATTCATCTAGCACAATTGATGATAAAACACAAAGTAGACAGATGTTGATATCAATGGTCAATTGTTTACAAAATGTATTCAATATGTCGGTAATATTTGTTTCTTACTTCAGTTTTAATATTGACATTATTAGTTTTCCTTTTCATTTTTGATGAAAAACAATATTTTTATTTTGCATAGTTTATTAATATATAATAAAATCATGTAAAACAAAAAAGTATGGTAAATTAATTAACACCTTAGTTAAAATGTATTACCAGGTAAGTTGAATTAGCAGCTTTCTTTGAAAATTAAAAAATAAGATTTAAAAGAGAAGATTAACAAAAAATGCAACAGCAAAAAACCAAGGACATTTACATTATCTATGTATGGCTACTCAGATCTATCTATCTATCTATCTATCTATCTATCTATCTATCTATCTATCTATCTATCTCAGTCTGTTCATATATCTATCTATCTATCTATCTATCTATCTATCTATCTCAGTTTTTTAAATTTTTTAAATCTATCTATCTATCTATCTATCTATCTATCTATCTATCTATCTATCTATCTCAATTTTTTAAATATCTATCTATCTATCTATCTATCTATCTATCTCAATTTTTTAAATATCTATCTATCTATCTATCTATCTATCTATCTATCTATCTATCTATCTATCTCAGTCTTTTAAATATCTATCTATCTATCTATCTATCTATCTATCTATCTATCTCAGTCTGTTCATATCTATCTATCTATCTATCTATCTATCTATCTATCTCAGTTTTTTAAATATCTATCTATCTATCTATCTATCTATCTATCTATCTATCTATCTTTTAAATATCTATCTATCTATCTATCTATCTATCTATCTATCTATCTATCTATCTATCTATCTCAGTCTGTTGATATCTATCTATCTATCTATCTATCTATCTATCTCAGTTTTTTAAATATCTATCTATCTATCTATCTATCTATCTATCTATCTATCTATCTATCTATCTCAATTTTTTAAATATCTATCTATCTATCTATCTATCTATCTATCTATCTAATTTTTTCTATCTATCTAATTTTTTCTATCTATCTATCTATCTATCTATCTATCTATCTATCTTTTAAATCATCTATCTATCTATCTATCTATCTATCTATCTATCTATCTATCTCAGTCTTTTAAATATCTATCTATCTATCTATCTATCTATCTATCTATCTATCTATCTCAGTCTGTTCATATCTATCTATCTATCTATCTATCTATCTATCTATCTATCTCTAGTCTGTTCATATCTATCTATCTATCTATCTATCTATCTATCTATCTCAGTTTTTTAAATCTATCTATCTATCTATCTATCTATCTATCTATCTATCTATCTCAGTTTTTTAAATATCTATCTATCTATCTATCTATCTATCTATCTATCTATCTCAGTCTTTTAAATATCTATCTATCTATCTATCTATCTATCTATCTATCTATCTATCTATCTATCTATATCTCAGTCTATCTATCTATCTATCTATCTATCTATCTATCTCATCTATCATTTTTTCTATCTATCTATCTATCTATCTATCTATCTATCTATCTATCTATCTCAGTTTTTTAAATCTATCTATCTATCTATCTATCTATCTATCTATCTCAGTTTTTTAAATATCTATCTATCTATCTATCTATCTATCTATCTATCTATCTATCTATCTATCTATCTATCTATCTATCTATCTATCTAAGCATGAATAAGCTCCATCAACTTTGTCAATATATTTCTTAGTTTTACTTCACTTTTTTCCAGAAGTGTAAAATAGTAAATGTACATTGCATTAAGTTGATTAGCAACTGACATAGCACGATTATAACCTTTAGTGCAAAAACTACTCCACAACAATAAATAGACAAGAAATCTGCATGTACAATGGGGGATCAATTTTATATTACAATAAATATATAAACTGATCCTTCATTTTATGGCCATGGTAGTTTCTATACTTTTATATTCCAGAGAATGTAAATAAGTAAGGAGAAAAATATGGTTTCATACCTAATCAGAATTTGATAAATATTATGGGGAAACATGCCTATTCCTCAGATAATGGATTCTCCTTCCCATATTAATAAGAGTTAACAGGAAGTTAACTCGAGAAGTTCTTGGGAAGTTCATAGGAGTTCTTTAGAGTTCTCTTGGAGTTCAGTAGAACTACTAGGCAGTTGATATTAGTCGGTAGTTAGCCGAATACTAAGGAGTCAGCTTACAGTGGAAGATTACCAAGTTCCTAACATTTTTGGGTGCATTAAGTTATAGTTGCAATAGAAGGCTGACAAGGAGAATTCGATACTTAAATTGTGGGTGCATTTGGCCGGGAGGAAAGTCTTTGAACTTTCCCTGCTCCTTAGGTCAGTAAGTAGTTTTGAGACAGGGACAAGGAACAGGGAGGTAAGGGAGGCGATGAGCATAGTAACATCTGCGCGAATCCAGCTGCACACTGATGACTTTTGGTCATTTTCTTTTTTATTGCGAGAGTGCAAACATCTGGTCCATCGCTTTTGCTCAGTCAGTATCACAACAAAGTCAGTTAGCAACCGACATAGCACTATTATAACTTTCAGTACAAAAACTAGTCCATAACATATATTATCAATCTTCCTATTATCCAGCAGTGAATGCTGGGTAATTTCCTCACAGACGAAGAGAAAACTGATGGTAAATGAAATGTGGTTGAACATAAGGACGCTGAGAATATCATCGATGAAGAAACAAAGAAGTCCTAAGGAAAATTGAAACAAAAAAGACATTTATGCTCAAAATTGGAAAAAGACAGCTGAAATCTATTGGACGCAAATGAGAAGGCAGGTTGGGAGAATTTGAACCTCACAGGAAATACTGAAGGTGAAAGGAACAGAGAGAAGTTGCAGGCCACTGATCTGATCAGCTTCCATAAATGAATAGTCAAATAGGGAGGGGCAACAGACTAAAAGCTACAAAGAATAGGTGGTTGTGGAGAGCCATGATTGCCCTCATCCTGAAGTGTCACAGAACATGAAAGAAGATCATCGTAACAATTTCTAAGTTTGTTGCTGTGAAATTTGGCTCTGTGTGTCATGCTAAATAATTTTTCTCATGTGAATCTATCTTGCTTACTTATAAGTCTAGCATTCATATGTGCATTGAATATTTTCCTCATGTCTGGTATGGTGCTTTTGCTATACATCTCAAGATTCTTGACAAATTCCAAAGAATCTGCAATATTATTGGTCCTGACCTCCCATTTTGGCTACAGTTACTTACTCACAATCATAACATAGCTTCCATGTGCCTTTTCTATAAATATTTTAATGGTAATTGTTCTGATAAGCTTTACTCTTTCATACTGTGAATTAATGAATTTAAGTGCAGTACTAGATTGGTGAGTAGGTCTCATCATATTACTGTTGAAATTGCTAAATGTAGCTGTAAAATTCAATTCTAATTGTTTCTTCTCTCACACTTCTCTTCTGGGAAGCTCTTCCAGCTTCTTGCTTCTCTGTCAATTATGATCTTGAAAATTTTAAACACAATGTCAACTGTCATAATTTATATTTATTTCTGAGATGAGTAATTTTCAGGAATCTTGGAATTATTTGAAACTTTTGTTCTCATCTTGGTTGATATAAGTTCGAAATAATTCCAAGGTTATTGTCAAACGTCATGTCCTGTCTCCTTGAATCCTGTTCTTTTTATTGTCCTTTCTCTTCAGTAATGTGTTCTCAGTCTATTTCATCCCCGATAACTCCTTGCATCTTAGAGGCTTTATCACCTTGCTTGAGTTCAAATGATTAAAAATTTGTTTATAGATTTACTAGCAGTATAGCCCGGCGTTGCTCGGGTGTAATGAAAGCTTTAAAACTAATCCATGGTCCTGAAGCTCAGACACTTTGGACATTGACACAAAAGACTAAAAAGCAATATTTGTTTCCAGTTAAAGCGAAACCATAGACTGAAAGAAAAATGAATGGATGTAAGTCAAATTTTGATTTCCTGGTATCGATATTAAATAAGTCTTTTTCGTCATAAACTGAATTTTGAAGGCTAAATAAGTCCTCTGAGTAAATGGTATCATGGCTGTAACTAAGAACTACAATTATACCTACTTAGAGCCAAACCCAAAGCAAAAACTAAAATAAAAGGACTGAAAAAATAGACATACAGGCAGATAAACAGACACACACACAAACATCTTGCCTTTTATATATATATATTATTGATTTTCTGCACTATTGTAAGAACTGCAACCTTGAAACTTCTGAATATCATTTCTTATGTCTTTGTCTATGAGTGTATCAAATTTGATTAAAATCGGACTATTCCATCTATAACCCGATTTTTTCAATTATTGATTTTCAATATTTATCAGGGGTACCTCTACACAAAACCTAGCTAAGAACACTCGCTGACGCTTATAGTACAACTGCGTAAATTTTCAAGAAAATCGGTTCAGTTGTTTCGGAGTCTATAGGTAATGGACACACACACACACAGAGACACACACACACAGACAAAGTTCCATTTATAAATAAGTTTACATTAGATGCTATTGTCTTTGTTTTTTTTTTGTTTTTTTTCTAGAAGTTGCCACAGATTTTAATTGTCTTTTTTAGGCCATTAAGGCAATTTCAAGGCTCACCAAGAAATTATTTTTACATGGTTTACCATTCAGTTCCTCAACCATGTTAAACAGTGATTCTCTTGTTAAAGAGATAGAATATAATAAATGACATTTGGAGGTAGCATTGCACAGGAAAAAGGCTAGGCAGGATATTGACCAAAACATTGATAAAAACAATGTTGCTATTAGCTAAAAATATAGAAATCAAATATATATATATTCAAGTTGAATATATGGATCGCAATCTGACTGTGAAAGTGTGTGTGTATATATATATATATATATACTACCGGCCATAATTATTAGGCAACACCAGTTTTTTAAAAGAAATTATATATTTCATACTATTTTTAAGTGTATAATTCTAAATGAAAATAGAATGTTTCTTTTGTTATTATTACTTTGCAAAATTTTTACAAGGCAAATAGCGACAATTTACCCATCGCACCCTGTAGATTGAAACTATGTATTTCATACTATTTTTAGTATTTATTGCCAAGTGTATAATTCTAAATGAAAATAGAATGGTTCTTTTGTTATTATTACTTTGCAAAATTTTACAAGGCAAGGAAGCAAAGATGACCTCATCCAAATTACCCTAAATTTTCTTCATTTTTCATAAATGAAATTGCAATATAGGTATTTATTAAATATTTATAAATTCATTTGATGCACATGCTATTGCACAGTATTAACAAAAGAACCATACTATTTTCATTTACAATTATTCACTTGGCAATAAATAAATACTAAAATTAGTATGAAATACATCAATTTTTTTAAAACACTGGTGTGGCCTAATAATTATGGCTGGTAATATATATATATATATATATATATATATATATATATATATATTATAATACTTTAATCCAAAACGGAAAAGTAGGAAGGTAAATCCCAAGAACCTGATCCTAATTAATATTAAACATTTTTAATATTAAAAAATGATACAGGAGGAGAGTTCAATGTAATGAAAATTACAGCTCTAATATAAAATCAAATAAATTTTCAATATTCAAAAATGCTGAATGAACATTTCGGCATAAAATCCCTAAGAGAGATTTTTACATCACCTCAGCAACGGTCCTTCTTTCAAAATGGAAATAAAAATAAGAATAAAAAGAGAGAAAGATAAAAAGAAAAAGAAAAAGAAATAAAAAATAAAACAAAAAATGACAGTTAAGATTCAGAAAATTTTCTTTTTATCTTTCTCTCTTTTTATTCTTATTTTTATTTCCATTTTGAAGAAAGGACCGTTGCTGAGGAGATGTAAAAATCTCTCTTCGTGATTTTATGTCGAAATGTTCAGTCAACATTTTTGAATATTGAAAATTTATTTTATATATATATATATATATATTATGATGCTCTCACTCGTTAGTACAGTAATATATATATATGTCACGTTGGATACACCGGTTCCCGCTCGATCACCGAAGTTAAGCAACATTGAGCCTGGTCAGTACTTAGGTGGGTGACCACTTGGGAATACCAGGTGCTGTTAGCATTCACGGATGTGCGTTGGGGTGCGGTGGATGTCGGCTTGGAGGGGGAAATCGGTGAGCCGAGTTCCAATTTCAGTCGAGCACGCTGCATTCACTTGCGCACTGGTACCCTTGGGAAAGGTATTAATCCGTTCGTTCCCTCCAATTATGGGTTAAATAATTGAGGTCTGCTGTTCGTGCGATCTGTGGCAGTCATCTGCACCAATTGTTTGTTATCAGCAGTTCCAAGAAATGTGGCTGGTACTACACAATGCCTTCACCACTATAAACAAATCTCTGTGTGGTTGTCTTGCTGGAAAAAGGTTGGACCCTCATACGTTGAACGCGACGGGAGAATCCATTATTATATATATATATATATATATATTACTGTACTAACGAGTGAGAGCATCATAATGGTGTTCTCATGAAACTTTGAAGTTGGCATGAATCTGCTCAGTTAAAGTGAGAAACTTTTGGGGTTTATCTATGCTCTATCTCCACCCTGATATTGAGCACTTTATGACAAAATCTGCTTGCCAAAATACATTTTATCAGTAAAATTACTGAAAAAACAGCAACCTTGGCACTGAATGTTATCACAATTAAACACTATATATATATATATATATATATATTGAGTTTACAAAATATTTTAGCTTCATAGGTTGCTTTAACCTGATAAATCTCTTATGACTAAAAGACAAACAGAAAAGAAAAAATATGCAGACAAAAGTGACCCACTATGCCCCACTTTCATTAGATTAAATCGGTTAATGTAACCATGTACTTTTAAACTCTGCAAGATTGTAAGTGCTTCTCAGTTGTTTTGATGATTTTTTATTGATCTGCAATTTACCATCAAGATTTTGGAACCTTGCTATTCGTATTGGGCATGTGCAACAATTTGACTAGCAGTATTGTGGTAATGTATCTGGGTGGGAAATGAATCTCTTAAGTGATAGTTGGACAAGAAATGCAAAACTTATGCTGAATTCTGGTTCTTTTGTTCATTTAAGGGAATTCAAGGTAAATAGCTAAACTAGTATCTAGAATTACCTAAGCACTTTTTTTTAAAATCATATCACCCCGAACAAGGCGGTAACACCACTGATGTGCAGGGGGATACATAAGAGGGAAAAGATTGGAAAAGAGAAAGCCGGAAACCACATCCTAAACAGGGAAAAAGCGATGAGCCTCTTCACCTGTTCAATAGACGTGGGTGGAGTGTGAACCGGGCGATAGTTTAGTCTATCTACTCCAATTGAAAAAAAAAGAGTAAAAGAATGGAAAAGAGAAAACCGGAAACCACATCCTAAACAGGGAACAAGGGATGAGACTCTTCACCTGTTCAATAGATGTGGGTGGAGTGTGAACCAGGTGATAGTTTAGTCTATCTACTCCAATTGAAAAAATAAAGAGCAAAAGAATGGAGAAGAGTACAAGATTGGAAAAGAGAAAACCGGAAACCACATCCTAAACAGGAAACAAGGGATGAGCCTCTTCACCTGTTCAATAGACATATCAAGATTTTATGAGGAATTTTTGAACAGATGCACAATATCAAATTTTTCTATGCAAGTCAATGTTTATATCATAAAATTGGTATTAACCAAACAATTTTTGTCAACAGATACTGCGCGGGATCTGGACAAACAATGAGGAACATGTATATATAAAAATATAGTTTGTCATGTGGAGTTACCCACTTAATAATGGACTCTTTTTTTGCCTATGTTAACCGAGAGTTAATCACTCTCAAGGACAGAGCTGGTGCTACAGAGACAATGGTTTCCAGTACGACTTCAGTTCAGCTCAGCCTAGCCTGTCTGTCTGTCGGTCACTTGTAGCCAAGCTATTATTACTCTTTCTCTTTGTATCTCTTGTTGACGTAATATATGTTCTTGACCTACCACCATGTTGACTCATTATTTTATGGTCCCATACCGGGTCTATATCATAGTCTTATATTTTTATTGTTTGGCGGTGATGGTTGTGTAGAGCAGTAGAGTAGTTGGAGAGTGTTTGTGTACAAAAAGGAGCTGTTGGGAGTCATTAGCCAGTGTCTGTCTTGTTAGCCATAAAATTCTAGAATTTATATAGTCTTAAAACTCCCATGCAACCCATGTGGCCACACTTCTTCACCCATGCATTTTTGCTTTTTTGGGTTATTGCTCTATTGACATTATCCATAGCCAGATGTATCTGTCACTCATGCTCAGCAGTCAAGCCAGTTATCACTTGTATTTTTAATGCACTTTGTCAACATCATCTATGGCCAACTATATCTGTCAACCATCCTCATCCTTTGTTGACTTTTATCCATGGCCAGATGTATTGGCAAATCACACTTGGCAGTCAAGCTAGTTATCACTTGTATTTTAATGCACTTTGTCAACATCATCTATGGCCAATTATATCTGTCAGCCACCCTTGTCCTTTGTTGACTTTTATCCATGGCCAGATGTATCTGTCAACCACATTCTTGCCGGGCCATCACTTTTCACACTTGTTGTTACTTTTGTTGAGCTTACTTATGGCTAGATGTCCTGTCAATTACTTCCACTGTTTAAAATAATATATATCACCTGGAAGTGTACCTTTAATCGTTTCAAATTTATTTGATGAATTGACTGCTTCTTTCAAAAATAAAAGAAAGAAAAGGAACTCCAAGAATTCACCAAAAATTTGTTTGCCTTGACTACCAATATATGGTGATTCATTTCTCATTTGCATAAGTCAATCAGTTAATTGCCATATATGATACACATCTAGACAATCATGTCTTTTTTTATCCTTGACTGACTTAGCAGTTTCTCCTGCAGTAGGTTGCCATTTTTTCTCTGGGAGACTGGTTGCCAAGCAAGGATATAGAACACAATCTGTCTTGCTTTTTAACCCATAGCTGGAGGGAGAAGATATGTATTAATACCTTTCTCAATGATATTCATTAGGAATGCTTGTGTAGAGCAGGAGAGTAGTCAGAGAGAGTTCACACACGTGAAGGGGTCGTCTGGAGTCGGAAGCTAGTCTCTGTCTCTTCAGCCAAAAATTCTTGGCTTTATATAGTCTTAAAACTCTCACACATTTTTGCTTTTTCCGGTTATCGCTTTGTTGATTTTATCTACAGCCAGGTGTATCTGTCAATCACATCCGGTGGTCCATTGCATTACAAGCCAGTTGTTGCTTGCTTTTTTTAATGCACTTTGTCAACATCATCTATGACCAATTATATCTGTCAATCACATCTATGTCACTTTGTCAACTTTAGCTATGGCCAGATGTACCTGTCAATTACATTCATCCTTCAAGGTAATATATTACAAGCTAAGGATTTATCATTATTTAAATTATTTACATTTGGATCAATGTCCTCATCTTTATATAGTTTTCTTCCTTAATTAGTCTTCTCAGACCAACACATCGCACCAAACTCATTCAGAAATACTTAAACTCTCAACTATATACAACCACATCCACAGATCAATAGGTAAAAATAGTTTCAAGTGAGTGAAGTGTGTACCATCCGTCATCAAACTTCAATGGACTGTCATTACAGAATCACAAACAAAGAACTGTATGAGATAACAAAAACCACATCACTTGAGGACTTTAAACATTAATGTTGTATTACCAAGGAGGCAGTATGATACCAGAAGATATCAAGTACAAACAAGACAAACACAAATAAGACAAAACAATAATAATTAGAAGAGGGGAGAGTTTAAGTTGTTAGAGTCGCAGACAGTACAGTCCGATAATAATAGTCAATGATACTCCCAATTCTTGACTGCTATTAATCTTTATTTAAAATAGCTATTTTGGTCCACAGACCATTCCATCTTTGAGAGCACTGGAGGAGTTGGCAGTATAACACCATGATACCAGATGGTGTGTGTTGAAGCATCTACAGCACAATATCTGTGTTAATGGATATTAAGTACAAACAAAACAAACACAGACAAGACAAAACAATAATTAGAAAGAGACAAGAGGTTAAGTTGTTAGAGTCGTAGAGAGTACAGTCCGATAATAATCATCAATGACACTCCTAATCATTTACAACCTTTTGGTTTATCGATTGGGGTCTCTTCTTAGTGGTGTTTCGACTTGTCTGTTTTGGTAATTTATGCAAATTGGTCCTTCAAAAAATATTTACAACAAATTTCTTCTTATTTCAGCAACATACATGATTCTCTATTAATTTATCCACAAAACAGTTTTACCCGATCTTGTCAATAAAACTTAATAATTTCAAACCTGCAATAGATTTTACATTTGAATTTGAGTCTAACAACACTTTACCCTCTCTACATGTCCATAACAAACCTCAGTTAAAAGCTTACAGAAAATCTATCAACAAGAATGACCCGGTCAAATTTAATTTCCATCACTGTAACAAGATCAAAGCTGGAATATTTATAGAATTCTGTTGTATCACTGAGTTGGCAGTACGATACATGATGACATGCGCTGAAGTATTTACAGCACAAGATCCGTGCTAATGGGTATTAAGTACAAACAAGACAAACACAGATAAGACAAAACAATAATAATTAGAAGAGAGGAGAGGTTAAGTTGTTAGTCGTAGAGAGTACAGTCCGATAATAATCGTCAATGACACTCCCAATTCTTGACTGCTATTAATCTTTATTTATATAGCTATTTTGGACCACAGACCATTCCATATTTGAGAGTGCTGGAGGGATATCAGCTGCTCTACAACAATTAGCAACAACTAAAATGGGTAGCATATGTAACACAAAGAAAGAATTATAACATAACCAAAATTTTGATCTTCCACACAACCCTAAACAAAAGGAAAGGAAAGAAGCCTCTATCAGTACTACACAAAATATTAACAGCTGAACTTTAACAATGAATGCCAGATGTTTCTTTATAAGGAAACAGTTTATATTAACATTACCATTTATTGCTATTATCACAACATTTTGGCCATTGTGCCCTCCGACCTTCTTCAGGTGCTTGTCAAACTAAATAGCTTTTAGGGAATATTAATCTGAACCCTTTATTCAATCTACAAGACAAAAAGGTTCTTATTACACTCCCTATATCTGAGGATATCTCATCTTGTTCATATTTATTACTGCTCAGTTGTTGCTTTCTCTGTTTTGACTGAGACCAGGGACTGAACTTACAATTGCTATGTCATAATATAGCTCCATAGATTAAGTAATGGGTTCAGTTGTGTGTGTGTGTGTGTGTGTGTGAGAGAGAGAGAGAGAGAGAGTCAAACACATACACACATTTAAAGGGTTCAAAATTCCTATCACCTGAAGAAGGCTGAAACAGCCGAAACATCATGTTATCCGTTTCTTTCTTTTTAATTTTTATTAAGAATTTTTTTAAACAGATTTCCGACAGATTTCTGAAATGTCCATATCAGCAAACAATATATAAATTTTTATATATCAAGAACAATTTTAGGAAAGTCTATGATAAAGTAGATAAAGACTTTGTGTGATGCATTTCATCTTTTAGGTTGGTTGGTTGGTTGTTGGTTGGTTGGTTGGTTGTTTTGTTTTATGGCATATCAACACCTCGGCGGGTCATTTATTGCCAACTAAATTTTTATTTATTTATTGCTGATAATACCTTTTTCTTTCAACAATTTATTAAGTTTTGTGTCTAGTAATACTTTTTTCTTTTTGAGTATCAAGATTCATTAAGATTTTGTTTTTAAGGGCAGGGTCCCCAAATCCCACCCTGTTATTTAACCCATAACTGGAGGGAAGGGACAGATTAATACCTTCCCCAAGGGGTACCAGTGCTTAAGTGAATGCAGGGTATTCAACTGGAATTCGATTCTGATTTCTCTTTCCAAGCCGATATCCACTGCACCACAACGCACATGAGTCACTAAACGCTTACAGCACCTGGTATTCCCAAGCGGTCACCCATCTAAGTACTGACCAGGCTCAATGTTGCTTAACTTCGGTGATCGAGCGAGAACTGGTGTATTCAACGTGTTATGGCCGTAAACCTAATCTTTTAGGACTTCCACTTTGTCATAGATTTTCTTAAAAATCAGTATCATATAAGAGCTTTTCAGGTCCTGAATCAGGTCCTGGGCATGACGGTAAACTGCATCCAGCAGCAAGGCCTCTGATTGGGAGGTTGTGAGAAGCATGGAACCACCTCTTAATTGCTGTTGTTCCCAGATCCACCCTGATCCAGAGTGGTAGCACCTGTTAGGGTCCCAGCTATGGGTAAATAGTTATCTCCCAAAGTGGAATCAAGACATTATAAAAGTATAAAAATAGACTTTTATAGAAATATATACATAAAAATAGACTTTTATAGATAAATATACATTTTTGAAGGAAAAATATTACCAACAATATATTTTTAAGAAAATTTTTTTACCATAACACATTTTTGAAGGAAAAAAATTATTCACAGTAAAACATAATACAAAACTATAAAACATTTTCTGTTTTCTAAAATAAAAAAGAATAAAAACAAAAATCTTTTATTAAAATCTGACTAAATCAACCTTCTCACTACAAGCGAAAATAAAAAAAATACCTTAAAACCCCACTTTTTTGGCATTAAATGACCCACAGAGGTTGATATACCATTAAACAAAATGCAAACTCAAACTCTTCTGAATCACTTTCATCAGCATCTCTCTTTATTTCTTCCCCATCAAAAAAGTTATGATCCTTAAATATTGTTTACTCTCTTCATGACCTTCAATGGAACCCTCTCTTTCACAGGCAGAACATGGCAAGTTCTCATTTTCTCTCGCTACTTCCATGGAAATTGCTCGGACGAACTACATTCCTTGGTTCCGCCAGATCTGACCTTCACGGCTAGGACCCCTCATGCCACTTACTTTGTAGAACAGCGGTAGGCAACCTTTTGCTAACTTTGTGCAGACTTGGGGATATAAAATCAATCAGTGTGCCAACAGCATACATATTTTTATACAAGTCAAGGTCAATATACCTATTCTACAATATATTTTATATAGCAATCCCAACTTGGCAGCTCGACTCCAGCCACTTTCTCACCAGCGAGATGTGGCTTCCCTCTGTCTATTCTAGAAATATTTTCATGGCTTCTGCTCTGGCGAACTTAAGTCACTGGTGCCCCCAACACAAGAATTTACTCATGCAACCAGACTGGCAATAAGGCTTCACCCATTTACAGTTAGATCAACCAAATCCAGATGACAATTCTACTCCAGCAGCTTCTTTTCTTGCACTTCCCGCCTGTGAAATTGCTGTCAGTATACTTGCTTTTCTGACAGCTACAACCTTCAGGAATTTAAATGCAATGTCAATGCCCATCTCTCAGTTCTTTCTATACCACCCTGTATATCTTGTTCTTTTTCTTTCTCTCTACCTTTGCAACTGTCTTGACACCCGTGTTCCCATCCTTCTCTTGCCCTTTCTCTGACCATCCCCTGTAACTGGTTCATCTTTCTTGTCACTCTCCTTCTGTCTAAACTTTTACTCTTATGTAGGCCCCTGTGCATCAGAGGTGGTACCACCTTGCTTTGGGTGAAACGGTTAAAAAAAATCAAAGCTAAAATATCATTAGATGTAACTGTAAATTCTGTTCTATTCTTCTTCTCGCTTTTGGAACTCTCTTCCTGTTTCTTGCTTTCCTAGCAACTATGATCTTCAAACATTTAAATATTTATAAAAGTTTAATAATTAATAGTGACGGGGAAAAGAAAATATGAGACAAAGGAGGAAAGAGAAATGAGAAGATCAGAAGCAAACAAAAAAAAAAGAAATTAAATTAAGTTTTAACATGGTATAAATACCAATATCCACTTGTGTCAAGCCAAAATTTTCTTTCTTTGTTTCTTTATAGATTCAATACTTTTTTCTTATGAGAGATCAAACTTTATAAAGAGCTATGGGTTAAATAGTAGGACTTGTAGCTGGAAAAATCATTGTTAGTCTCAAAAGTTGTTAATAAAATCAGTCAGTCAGTTAAATGCTATACGTGACACATGCTTTGGGCAATCATGTCTGAAAAGTGTCGTGACTGACTGGGCAGAAGATTATCCCGCAATAGGTTGCCATTACTATCTGTGGTAGACTGGTTGCCAACCAAAGCTATAGAACCCAATCTGTCCTGTTATTCGATTCATGGGGAAGAAATGTATTATATTATTAAGTAATAATTAGTGGGGGATCAGTTTATTACTTCATAACAATATAAAACTGATCCCCCAATTTATGCCCAGTAGATGCCTTAATCATTTTTCTATTATATTCAGTCAGTCAGTTAAGAGCCATACGTGATACACGCTTTGGGTGATCATGTCTCAAAAGAGACATGACTGAGCAGAAGATTATCCCGCAGTAGGTTGCCATTAATATCTGCGGTAAACTGATTGCCAGCCAAGCTATAGAACCCAATCTATCCTATTATTTAACCCATAACTGGAAGGAAAAGATGGATTAATACCTTTCCCAAGGGTTCTTGTGCATAAAAACTCAAAATATGTATTGGCATTAAAGTAATCGACAGTTGATAAGTCATAAAAAACAATCAATCAATAAACCTCGGAGTTACTTGGCATAACCGAAGTTGGTGTAATGTCTCACATGTTCATTTTATTTCTTTTATTTTTGGTTTCTTTGAGATAGAATCTACTTTTATAATTATGGAATAAGTTGTACAGCACGGGTTTGTTAAAATAAAATATGTTACATTTGAAAAATGGTTATTAACATTTTAATTTGTTAAGGTACATAATTCTTTTTTTGCTTTGCACTCTCTGAAAAAATGAACCTTTTTTTTCCATTTGGATATTCCAGAAGAACACTGTAGAATGACTGGCTGAAATGTTAGGAGAATATAAATTAGAGCAATATGATGCTTAGTTTTCTGGAAAAAAAACTCTTGGAATGGAAGTCAGAATTTAAAAAAGAAAGTGGAATATGTTTGCCAAAAAAAAGAATTCAGTTAATTAATTTAATCAGGCATAGTTTTTCCACCCCCAAATGTTGTCATGTAACTATAAACATTTAATTTTAATCTTACATAAATACTTGAAATAACATCCTTATACAATTATAGGCTGTAATTATCAATTATAATTACTAGTAATGTTTATTTATTGTTTAATATCTTATACTTATCAATGATCCTCTTTAATAAGGATTAATAAAAAAACTAGCAACTTGCATCAAATTAAGTTGCTCAGAAAACAATGTCTGATTTTAGAATCAATTTTTAATCCTGAATTAATATATTTATACAGACAAAATTGAAACCCTATTATCTTCAAGTTTTTACCATCGTGTTACATGTTTATTTATGAGTTTATGATACAATTCTAAAGGTTTGGATACCAAGAAATCTTTAAATGCAATTTCTGCATCTTTGATTCAATAGAATCTGACCAATAGAATGTCTTTTGGCTTTCAAAATTGTCAAGATATTTGAAAAAAAAGGTAGTCACTGAGCGGTTGATCAGGGGAATATGGTGGGTATAGCAAAGTCTCATATCACAAGTTGATGAGCTTCTGCATTGTCATACTGGCAACATGTGACTGAACATTGTCATGAAGTAGAATTGAACCACATCAATTACACCAATGCCAGTTGCATTTTGCACATTCTGAATGTGTATTTCATCCAATTGCTGGCATTAGACTTCATCCATTAATGCTCTGGTCAGATTTCAGGAAGCAGTCATAGTGGAATCCCAAACAATCACCATGATCTTTTGTTGGATCAATTTCAATTTCAGTTTTAGAAATTGTGTGACTGAACATTGTCATGAAGTAGAATTGAACCACATCAATTAACCAATGCCAGTTGCATTTTGCACATTCTGAATGTGTATTTCATCCAATTGCTGGCATTAGACTTCATCCAGTAATGCTCTGGTCAGATTTCAGAAAGCAGTCATAGTGGAATCCCAAACAATCACCATGATCTTTTGTTGGATCAATTTCAATTTCAGTTTTAGAAATTGTTTGACCAATGAAACCATGGAATCAATTGTTTACAATTATCATAAAGGGTCCATTTCTCATAGCAAGTCTGTGCAGAAGTGAATGCAGTGAGTTCAACTGGAATTTGAACTTGGCTCTTTGATTTCACATTCCGAGCTGATACAGCACATCCGCACAAACAGTGAGACTGATCACAATGTGTGAACCTTTGAGAGCTGATATTTACTGGGTGGGTTTGGGCATGTTGAATCCTAAAGGATTAAAGTTGTTTATGTGAGGTGGATGGAGGTGATTTTGGGATGATAGTAAAAATATTTAGCCTGGATCTCTGGCGAAGCATATAAAGATAGCTCTATTGAAATAATGGGAACAATCAACAATGGAAAGTCCATAATGTGAAAGATATCCTGCATATCATTGGAGTAGATAGACTAAACTATCGCCCGGTTCACACTCCACCCATGTCTTTTGAACAGGTGAAGAGGCTCATCCCTTGTTTCCTGTTTAGGATGTGGTTCCCGGCTTTATCTTCTTTCACTTTTTTTTCTTTCTTTTCTCTTTTTCTTGTTCTCAATTGGAGTAGATAGACTAAACTATCGCCTGGTTCACACTCCACCCACGTCTTTTGAACAGGTGAAGAGGCTCATCTCTTGTTTCCTGTTTAGGATGTGGTTTCCGGCTTTTTTCCAATCATTCTATTCTTAAGTAGCCCCATGCTCATCAGTGGCATCACCGCCTTGCTTGGGGTGATATGATTAAAAAAAAAAAAAAAAAAAAAAGTCACTATTTGATCAAGAATGTGATCATTTGAATTTCGCTGATACAGTGTCAAACACATTTATCAAACTCTGATTTTCACTAAGTCCAGGTTGAACCAACTAATCAAGTTTCTTCACCTTACTAATTTTCTTGTGATTGTCCAATATTGTTGAAATGTTGACACTCATTACCTGAGACATTTCTCTGATACATTGATATGGATTTTATTCAATTAGTGTTTTCAGATACTGATAATCAATTGTAGACGGACATCATCTACCACCTAAATCTGAAGTGTGTAGGGATAATGATGAGGAAACACAAATGTTATATTTAATGAAACAAGATAGGGAATTTATTTACAATTTTACACAATTTGAAGTTTCAGTAGCTTGTTTCAGGACAAGTAATCAAACATTATTAAAAAGTTTGTAGTTTTGATGAATTGTCAAGAAAAGAAAATGTTCACATTAAATCATCAGACACAAAGTAAATTTCTTGAATGCTTAAAACAAATTGAGAGCATTTGTTTTTCACCTAAAAGTTTTACAGTTGCATTCAACATAAATAAAAAAGTACTTGATTTTAAGGTACTTGATTAGGAGTTAAACAGCGTACTTTGAAATTCTTCTGCTCTCATTAGAGGCTGATAATGTATTAGTGTGTAATTTGACACCTGGGTTGTTCCTACACATAGAACTCTGCCTTTTTTTCTTTTTAATGATGGTGAGTAGGTGAAGAGAAAGGAGGAGAGATAAAGAAAGCAGTACAAGGGAGAAAGTGAGAGAGCAGCAAATGTTGGTCACCGAGACATCTTTTTTTTGATTGGCAGCCTGAGAATCTTCTGTTACATTGTGACTGGTTGCTTTCTCTGTTCTCTTCTCTCCTTTCTTTATCTATTTACATCAAAAAGCAATTTGACATCAGCTCGTTACTTTTTCTCAGTTTGTAAGCTGCTACTTTTTCATTGGTTTAAGTAAATTTTCATATAGGCTCACTAAGCTTTGCCTTAGTCTTTTCATCAGCCTGGAACCAATCACTTTTTCTATTGGTCAAAATAAATTTTTGCACTGGCTTGCAAATTTGAAAATGGTGAAGAAAAGAGAGTTATTTTTGTTCCATGTTCATCACTGATCTTCAAGACTTATGTCCGCACTGCAGAATTTCAGAAACCAGTGCCATACCATTTGTTTACAACTGGATCCTTTAATGGTGGCAGCTGTTTGAGAAGCATTCTAACCAAGCTTGAACTCATGCAAAATAAGTAAACGCCTGTCTTCTTTTTCCATGTTCAAGGTCAGGGGTAGATAATGGCTAAAATTACATTCTGAAAGAGATTGATGGCTTCCGCTTCACCAGGTCCACTGCTGATATGCTAACGACCATCCCCGAGTATATATACCAGGCTCTTGACAAGAATGGTGAAGCCCGAACCGTCGCCTTGGATAGCTCTAAAGCATTCGATAGAGTATGGCATGCCGGCCTTCTACGGAAACTGCGAAGCTATGGCATAAACTGGACTTTTGTTGGACTTAATCCGGTCATTCCTCTCTAACCACACACTGAAGGTGGTATTAAACGGACATGCCTCTCAGAACTACCCTACAAACGCTGGTGTACCCCAAGGCTCTATCCTAGGTCCTACGCTCTTTCTAGTCTATATCAATGATCTCCCCGATACCATAAGATCACAAGTAAGCATGTACACCAATGATACCACAGTTTACTCTTGCCTCGATCAAAAAGCTGGTGTTGGTGACAAAGTGAACCTCACTGGCGAGCTTGAGAAGGACCTCCAATCCGTGGTGGATTGGGGTAAAAAATGGCTCATAAAATTCAATTCTTCCAAAACGAAGCTGCTGTCAATTAACCACCACAGACAACCGCACCTCCCTCCCATTAGCATGGAACAGGCTTGCCTCCCAGAGAGTAAATCACTATGCCTGCTTGGCCTGACACTCTCAGCGGACCTCAAGTGGAATGACGACGTCGAATCCATTGCTAAATCCGCAGCTATGAAAGTCGGCTCTCTGTGCAAGGCCCAGAAATTCTTTCCGCACGAATCTA
This sequence comes from Ascarosepion bandense, assembly GCA_037127315.1. Taxonomy (NCBI): domain Eukaryota; kingdom Metazoa; phylum Mollusca; class Cephalopoda; order Sepiida; family Sepiidae; genus Ascarosepion; species Ascarosepion bandense. The sequence continues at coordinate 434,441 of JBBBDQ010001264.1, forward strand.
TCCTGCAATTATATAAATCTACCATCCGCCCGTGTATTGAATACTGCTGCCACATCTGGTTGGGTGCCCTTCTATTCTCCTCGGGCTTCTTGACAAAATACAGCGAAGAATCTGTAATGTGATTGATACCGACTTGGCTGACCACCTGCAGTATCTCTCTCACCGGCGTGATGTGGCTTCCCTGTGCCTCTTCTATAAATACTTTCATGGCTTCTGCTCTGATGAACTTAAATCACTGGTGCCCCCTAGATGTGAATTTGCATGAGATACTAGATTGGCAACTAGGTCCCACCCATTTACAGTGAAACTGATGAAATGTAACCGCAATTTCTACTCCAACAGCTTCTTTCCTTGCACTTCCCACCTGTGAAATTCCCTACCGTATGCTTGCTTCCTCGACAGCTACAACCTCCAGGAGTTTAAATGTAAGGTCAATAGACACCTCCTAACACACTAACTCACACCCACTCTCTCCAACACTCTCCCTATGTACATCCTAAGTCATCTATCACCCTCCTTCTGACATTTCCTATACCCAATCCCTCTATGTAATAGAGGGATTACCCTGCGCTATATTGGCTGTGGCATGCCTTGCTTGGGGTGACACGATTAAAAAAAAAAATTAGAAAGGAAGACACTTTAATCCGTAATATTTTATGCAGCTATATTAGAAAAACAAAAGATTAACAATCAAATTAAACTTTAAGTCACAATTGGGAGTATCAGCTCAAGAAACATTTTTTTCCTTAAGCTACCAGGTTCTTCAAAAACTAATGTCCAATTTTAGAACCAACTTTTATTCCTGAATGAATGTAAAAATAGGTCCAAATAGAAATCTGGACATTTATGCATTTCTGTCTTCATAGAGTTACAAAGTTTTTATGGCTTCACAATATAATTTTAAAAGTTTGGCACCTAGAAAAGTTTGAATGCAGTTTCTACATCTTCATTACAAACAGAATGTCTTTTGGCTTAAAAAAAATTGTCATCATGTTTGAAAAAGTGGTAACCAGTAGGTAAGTAATCAGAGGAAGATGACGGGTGTAGCAAAGTCTTAGGCCCAAAGTCAGTGATCTACATTATTAACACGACAAAATGACATCAAAAAGTAGAATTAAACTTAGTCTATATTTCTGAGATGAGGTAGTATTTACATTATTCAGACTATTGTCCTCATCTTTGTTGCCATTTGTTCAATGTTTCGGCCATTGTTCACTCCATCCTTCTTCAAGTACTAGGAATTTTGAACCGAACCCTTTATTACAATCACTGGGGTATATCATCTCCATTCCTTACATAGAGCCTCCTCTGGTAGTCATGAGTTATCTCCCTCTAATCCTGTAAGTTACTTGTTCACCACTGCTGTAGCCTGGTATTGAACTCACAACTTTTTGGGTTAAGTCACAGGAACTAGCCAACATCTATATCCACTGGGCCATGTGTCATTAAGGACAGTATAGTCCCAATCCGCATATTGATAACAGAAAGATATTCTGTTGGTAGGAGGTTTCTAGAGGGGGAACAGGAAGAGATGTTTACAGACACCACCGCATAATCAGAGTAGCCAAGACAACAGAGCTGCATAGCATGACATGAGTCAGAGATTGAAGTAAAAAAGAGTTCTAGAAGAGAAACATGTTTTTATGGTTACTGGTGAAATATGCAGGTAAATCCACCATTTACATGAAAGATTGGGCAATTGAGAAGTTTGGACACCAGCAAGATCAGTGACAGAGTGTTTAAGCCACTTGGAATAATGAACATTAAATCACCAAAAACAAATGTATTTGCAAATGAACGTAGTGAAATGGCATTGTCTATATTGTCAAAATTACTATTGCACATCTAAACTTATTTATAAATGGAACTTTGTCTGTGTGTGTGCGTGTGTGTGTGTGTCTGTGTGTGTGTGTTTTCATTACCTATAGACTCCAAAATGGCTGAAATGATTTTCTTGAAAATTTACACAGTTGTACTATAAGTGTCTGCGAGTGTTCTTAGCTAGGTTTTGTATCAAGCTACCCTCGATAAATATCGAAAACTGATAATCGAAAAAATCGGGTTATAGAAGGAGTGGTCCGATTTTAATCAAATTTGATACATTCATAGACAAAGACATAAGAAAGGATATTCAGAAGTTTCAAGGTTGCAGTTCTTACAATAGTGCAGAAAATCAATAATATATATATATATATATATGTAAAAAGCAAGATGTTTGTGTTTGTGTGTCTGTTTATCTGCTTGTATGTCTGTATTTTTTCAGCCCTTTTATTTTAGTTTTTGCTTTGGGTTTTGCTCTAAGTAGGTATAATTGTAGTTCTTAGTTACATCCATGATACCATTTACTCAGAGGACGTATTTAGCCTTCATAATTCAGTTTACGACAAAAAAAAAACTTATTTGATATTGATACCAGGAAATCAAAATTTAACTTACATCCATTCATTTTTCTTTCAGTCTATGGTTTCACTTTAACTGGAAACAACTATTGCTTTTTAGTCTTTCGTGCCAACGTCCAAAGAATCTGAGCTACAGGACCATGGGTTAGTTTTAAAGCTTTCATTACACCCAAGCAACGCTGGGCTATACTCCTAGTGCAACATGAAAGGAAGAAGAGTGATACAGAAAGAAGAGATAGCTGACAAAATTCAATAGAGATAGATGGAGACACATATAAGAATGGTCTGGAGATTCAAGAGAAATCCCCCTAGCTGGAGGGAGATGTTTGCAGAGATAAACTCCCAGGCCATGCATGTGGATATGACAGCCCTTCCTAAAGAGAGAAAGGTAACCAGTAATTGATAAATCAGAGGAGGGGGCTGCTGAGTTAAGGTTAGTTTCACAGAGAGGTAAGATGTCTGGGGAATTTTTTTGATGCGGATCAATTCCACACTGCAAAAGTTGGTATAAATACCACAAATGTTAGAGAAATAAATATTGAGTGGTTTAGGTGTTTTTTGTTTGGTTGGCTTAGTTTTATATATTTGATTGTTTATGGTTATGTTTTGGGTTATTGGTAAGGAGAGACCTAGAGTATTAGCAGCAGTTGGTCATCAGAAAGCAGAATGGCAAACTATTGCGGGATAAATTTCTGCTTAGTTATGTCTCAAAAGAGACATGATTGCCCAAGCGTGTTTCATGTATGGCACTTAACTGACTGATAGGAGAGCCTATCTACTTCTATTGTAGAAAAAAAATAGTTTGAACTCAGTATAAGTCAGTATAACTTAATATAATCTATTACTGATTCAATATAGGATAAAAACCCTCAGAGCAATACTTCTAAAAAACAATTTTTTTTAAATAAACAACCAAAAAGTAAAGTAAATTACTTTAAATCTTCAAAAAAATTAACTTATTTGGCACTTGAATTGGCAAACAAAAGCTTTATGACATTACAAAATTTAACATACTAATTGTTATGTCGCCAAGTATAAATGAATAACTCAACAACAGAATCAGAATATAAGTTGTATTCCGCGGAAAGACGGTTAGTATGTACAGAAGTGATTAGTAATATTTACAATAGAAAGATACAAGAGTCCAATCCGTCATAAGATGTGTGTATACGTGATTACTTCCGGTACGCCACCGGAAGTGTGACTAACTCTTCACTGACTCGCACTGACTCTTCAGTAACTCATTAGAGACTCTCAAGTGACTCTCTACGACTCTCCTGTAGAGAATCCACTATTGCTATATATAGCAATGGAAACAGTCCATTTGTAGTCAAAGAGGAGCGGCGCCCTAACACTAATAAAATAAATATTATGACTGGAAACACAAATTTGAAAATATATTCTTGTCCAAATAAAAAAAATGTTAACTGCAGATAATAAATAAGAAAAAGATAAAAGATTTTCCAGTAGGCGGCCATTACTTTCTGCAGTAGACTGTGTACCAACCAAGGCTATAGAACTCAGCCTGTCTTACTATTTAATCCATAGCTGGAGGAGGAAGCAACGAATTAATATCTTCCTCAAGTGTATTTGTGTGGAAGTGAATGCAACAAATTCAACTGGATTTTGAACTCGGCTCTCTGAATTCTCATTTCAAGCCCATACCCACTGCACTACACCACGCATATAGAAATTGTTTTAAGTTAAATTTTGAAACAGATTAATATAAAATTAAGAGGACATTTTACCTATCAAGAATGCGTAATATATTTTTTGTGCAACTATTATAATATATTATAATATATTATAATATATAAAAACACAATGAAAAGATTAATGCTAAAATTGCACATTATTTTCTGAGCGACCAAATACGTCCCTTTTTTTCTTTTTAGCAGTTAATTTCATCATCCCTCCACTTCTTCTTAAGATTGTATTTAGTTGTTTTTTTTTTTTGTCTGATATGTTCATATTTACAAAGATACCGACAAAGAAAAAAATTAATTTAATTCCAACCAACAACCAGAGGCCTGAACGTATCTCCTTCAATTGCATCCATTTGCATTTTCTCGGGCCACCTCATGAGCTGAAAATAAACTCAACATTTACCAATGCAAATGTTAACAAATCAACAGATGTTAACAAATCAACCCCTTACTAGTTTCATGTTATTTCCTTGTTTCTAAGTCACAGAGTGCAATCTGCATTTTTTTTCCTTTCACCTTGTCTCCAGGAAAGTGCAGAGAAATCAATACGTGGTTATTCTATATCAATTCTTAATATTGCTTTTTTGCTCTAAAAGAGTGAATTTTCAGATTTCAACCTTACTTTTAAGTCTATTTCATAATTTTAAAGCTTAAATTACATTGGTTCTATTTGTTTTTTAGGTGGGTAATTTTTAAATATAAAATTTTGGGTAATAGAGATAAAAGTAACATCACCAAACACAACAAAATAACTTTCTTACTCTTGATTTTGTAACTTTTAAAATCAGTTTCACTGAATCTATTCTGAAGAGATTGTACGAGAGAACCATACCATGTGACAAATAGGAAGAATAATGAACTAATCAATTTCTTCAATTTTCTTGTTCAAAATTCTTAAGCTTGTAGCCTCGAGAAAGCATAGTCAGCAACCCAAAAATCAGTAGATGCACTTGCTTCAGAAGGATTATGCCTTTGCTACCAGCAATTTCAAAGGAAATATCCTCAATCATATAGAAATGTTTAGCTGGTTCATTTTTCTCTTTACTCTCCTCTTATTTAATCTTTTACTCTTGTGTAGCCCCCTGCCAATCAGTGGCGTTACCGCCTTGCATGGGGTGAAATGATTAAAAAAAAAAAAAAGCTTACACACACATATGTGTGTGTGTGTGTGTGTGTGTGTGTGTGTGTGTGTGTGTGTTATGGAAATTAATGAAATTGGTTATAAACAACCGACAATTTGAAATTATTTGTTTTGAACATTATTTTTGATTGATACTCATATTTAAGTAGATATTCTGTTTATAATCAATCAGTATATATATTTGTTTCGACTGGCCTGATTATTTACGATAATGACACATATTTTCGTAACAAAAATTTATCGTAAATAATCAGGCCAGTAGAAATAAATATATATATATGACTTTAAACAGAATATCTACTTAAATACGAGTATCGATCAAAAATAATGTTCAAAACAAATAATTTCAAATATATATATATATATATATATATATATATATATATATATATACTAGCAGTATAGCCCGACATTGCTCAGGTGTAATGACAGCTTTAAAACTAATCCATAGTTCTGGAGCTCAGATTCTTTGGACGTTGGCACGAAAGACTAAAAAGCAATAGTTGCTTCCAGTTAAAGCGAAACTGTAGACTGAAAGAAAAATGAATGGATGTAAGTTAAATTTTGATTTCCTGGTATCGATATCAAATAAGTTTTTCATTGTAAACTGAATTTTGACAGCTAAATAAGTCCTCTGAGTAAATGGTATCATGGCTGTAACTAAGAACTACAATTATACCTACTGAGAGCCAAACCCGAAGCAAAAACTAAAATAAAAGGGCTGAAAAAAATACAGACATACAGACAGATAAACAGACACACACACAAACATCTTGCCTTTTATATATATATATATATATATATTATTGATTTTCTGCACGATTATAAGAACTGCAATCTTGAAACTTCTGAATATCATTTCTTATGTCTTTGTCTATGAGTGTATCAAATTTGATTAAAATCGGACCACTCCTTCTATAAACCGATTTTTTTTTAAAGTCGATTTTTGATATTTATTGGGGGGTACCCCAACACAAAACCAAAAAAGTACAACTGTGTAAATTTTCAAGAAAATCGGTTCAGCCATTTCAGAGTCTATAAGTAATGGACACACACACACACAGACAAAGTTCCATTTATAAATAAGTTTAGATATATGCATTGAACACTTTTTTATACAACTGTATGATGGTCGAATTTAATTATGACCAAAAATTGGTTAATAACAATTATTACATATATATATATATATATATATATATGTAGTGAGCCGAGTTCAAATTCCAGTTGAGTTCCTTGCATTCACTTACACACAAAAAAGGTATTAAGCCATCTCTTCTCTCTGGTTATGGGTTAAATAATAGGACAGTTTGGATTCTATAGCCTTGGCTGGCAACCAGTCTACCACAGAAAGTAATGGCAAGCTACTGGGGGATAATCTTTTGCCCAGTCAGTCATGTCTCTTTTGAGACATGATTGCCCAAAGTGTGTATCATGTATGGCACTCAAACTGATAAGTAGTAAAGCAATATATTGACCCCAACACAGTCATTTATTTTTTAGTAAAATGAAAAAATCCAACTTTGAAATCCACCGTAAAAAGGTTTATGGCCATATCACGTTGAATACACCGGTTCTTGCTTGATCACTGAAGTTAAGCAACATTGAGCCTGGTCAGTACTTAGATGGGTGACTGCTAAGGAATATCAGGTGCTGTAAGCATTTAGTGATGGATATGCATTGTGGTGCAGTGGATATCGGCTCAGAAAGAGAAATCGGTGAGCCAAGTTTGAATTCCAGTTGAATACCCTGCATTCACTTAAGCAGTGGTACCCTTGGGAAAGGTATTAATCTGTCCCTTACCTCCAGTTATGGGTTAAATAACAAGGGTAGGACTTGGGGACCCTGCCCTTAAAAACAAATCCCAATGAATCTTGATACTTGAAAAGAAAAAAAGTATTATTAGACACAAAACTTATATAAAAAACAACAATAAATTGTTGAAAGAAAAAAGGTATTGTCAGCAATAAATAAATAAAATTTAGTTGGCAACAAATGACCCGCCGAGGTTGATGTGCCATAAAAACAAAACAACCAACCAACCAACCTTCCCTCCAGTTATGGGTTAAATAACAAGGGTAGGACTTGGGGACCTTGCACTTAAAAACAAATCCATAATGAATCTTTTTTTTTTTTTTTTTAATTGTGTCACCCCAAGCGAGGCATTCCACTGCCACTATAGCGCAGGGGGTTACATAGAGGGATTGGGTATAGGAAAGGTCAGAAGGAGGGTGATAGACAACTTAGGATGTACATAGGGAGAGAGTTGCAGAGAGCAGGTGTGAGTTAGGAGGTGTCTATTGACCTTACATTTAAACTCCTGGAGGTTGTAGCTGTCGGAGAAACAAGCATGTGGTAGGGAGTTTCATAGGCGGGAAGTGTGAGGAAAGAAGCTGTTGGAGTAGAAATTGCAGTTACATTTCATCGGTTTCACTGTAAAAGGGTGGGACCTAGTTGCCAATCTAGTATCTCGTGCAAATTCACATCTAGGGGTCACCAGTGATGTAAGTTCGTCAGAGCAGAAGCCATGAAAGTATTTATAGAAGAGGCACAGGGAAGCCATGTCATGCCGGTGAGAGAGATACTGCAGGCGGTCAGCCAAGTCGGTATTAATCACATTACAGATTCTTCGCTGTATTTTGTCAAGAAGCCCGAGGAGAATAGAAGGGGCACCCGACCAGATGTGGCAGCAGTACTCAATACATGGGCGGATGGTGGATTTATATAATTACTTGAAAAGAAAAAAAAGTATTACTAGACATAAAACTTACACAAAAACAACAATAAATTGTTGAAAGAAAAAAGGTATTACCAGCAATAAATAAAATTTAGTTGGCAATAAATGACCCGCAGAGGTTGATGTGCCATAAAAACAAAACAACCAAACAAACCATCTTAAAAACATCCCAACCACAAACAAACGGGAAAAAACAAAAAGACTTGATACAAAGGATGAGATGGAAAGGATATTTCTTCCTCCACCAACACAACTTTTCGAATGAACACGATACCTATGGCTTTAAAAGCCACACCTTACATAAAATGGATACAAAGGTTTGAAAATGAACTGTTTGAAAACATATATATATATGTGTGTGTGTGGGGAGGGAATTATATATAATTTTTTATATCCTAGAACAATGTTAGGAAAATTAATGAGAAAGTGAAAAAAATGTATCATCATTTAGGATTTCATCGGAGTAAAGTGATGTTGACATTGATGTAACTACATATGTATATGAAAAAGAATGGATGCTGAAATTTTAAATTTTTTCTTGAATATGTGTCTGGGTATATGGATGAGTGTGGGTGGTGCAGTGTTTATCAGCTCGGAATGTGAAATCGGAGAGATGAGTTTGAATTCCAATTGAATTCATTGTATTCACTTATGCGCAAATAACCTTGAGAAAGGTATTAATCTGGAGAAAAGAAACTATCAGAATGGAACAGATGATTGCATTTAGCTAGTTCGACTGTAAAAGGGTGAGAACGAGTGGCCAGTCTAGTAGCATGCTTAATTTCATGCAGTCAAAGCACCGATGATGAAAGCTCATAACAACTGCCATGAAAATATTTGTAGAAAAGACAGCTAAGGAAGTCATGTTATGGCAATGAGAAAGTAAAAGATGTTGAGATGCCAGGTCAGGACTGATTATATTACAGACCCTTCATTGAATTTTGTCAAGAATCTCAAGATATACAGTAGGAGCACCTGACCAGATATGGTAGCAATATTCAATGCATTGACAAATGGTAAATTTATAAAGTGGCTACTCTGCTCATCCCTTCACCTTTCCTTCCTTCTTCCCTGTCTCAAAACTACTTTCTGATCTAAGGAGTGACTACATTAAAGATATTCCTCACTTACACGCTCCCCACATTCCTAAGCCTTAAATCTCTTTCAGCATTTTATTTGCCATGAGCATTTTAACTTCCGTTGGACCTCTATTCAAGTATTACTTTAATTGTAAAAACATTAATTGATATGTGTATATATAAATGTTATTTTTCAACTCAAATTACTTTTCTTGATTTTATAATCATTTTATGACTTATAGTGGGCTATCGCCCGGTTCACACTCCACCCACATCTATTGAACAGGTGAAGAGGCTCATCCCTTGTTTCCTGTTTAGGATGCGGTTTCCGGTTTTCTCTTTTCCAATCTTTTCACTCTTTTATTTTTTTTTTCCAATTGGAGTAGATAGACTGAACTATTGCCTGGTTCACACTCCACCCACATCTATTGAACAGGTGAAGAGGCTCATCCCTTGTTTCCTGTTTAGGATGCGGTTTCCGGCTTTCTCTTTTCCATTCTTTTTACCCTTACGTAGCCCCCTGCGCATCAGTGGCGTTATCGCCTTGCTTGGGGTGATATGATTAAAAAAAAAAAAAAAAAAAATCTACCACAAGGCCAAATTCCGTTAACCTGCAACAGTATACAACTACCCTTCACTAGAATGGACTCCCACTACAACGAGAAAATAATAGATAAGCAACCCACTTTAAACCCAAACTGTCCTGCTATTAAACCCATAGCTGTAGAGAGAAACGATGGATTAATACCTTTCCCAAGGTTATTTGCTTGTAAAGTGAATGAAATGAATTCCACTGGAATTCGAACCTTTTTCTCTGATTTCTCATTGAGCTGATATACATTAAACCACAAAGAACTAGTCAGTTAAGTGTCATACGTAATACATACTTGGGAGATCATGTCTTGAAAGAGACATAACTGACCAGGCAAAAGATTTTCTCGCAGTAGGTTGCTATGACTTTCTGTGGTAGATTGGTTGCTAACCAAAGCTATAGAACCCAATTTGTCCAGCTATTTAATCCATAGCTGAAGAGAGAAGCAATAAATTAATACCTTTCCTAAGTGTTAATGAATGCAACAAATTCAACTGGAATTTGAACTTGGCTCTCTGATTTCTTATTCCGAGCTGATATCCACGGCGCCACGACGCACATCCCAAACTAACCTTAGCTAAAAAAGGTTAATTGTTGTCTGTTCTATATAACTGTAGTTTTTGCCATTTCTTACGTACACTCATACATCATACATTAAGCCCCTACCTTGAAAGGCCCTTGGGCCTTGAAATGTGTAAAAAAGTAAAAAAAAGAGCACCTTCTATGCTAAAAGAGTAGTAAAGCAGCTACAGATCAAAAGCCTTACCACCAACTGAAACTGCATGCCAACTTCTCAAAGCTATTATATTTCCTTTTATCTTGAAAACTGTCAGCAGAGCTGTTTGCTAAAATCTATGAATCCTTTATTTTTATGAAGCATATGTTAATATCTACAAACATTATAATTCTGCTTGTGCTTCCCTCAGTTAGCACAACCGTAATGCCCTGCCAATATCTCATAAATAATGTACTATTCTGTTGTGATCATGTTAAAAGAACGAAAAGAAATACGAGAGACGCTATTTAGTTTCAATGAGAAAAAGAAAGAAAGAAAAAAGAAAGACAAATTGGCAATTGTGGATAAATGTTCCCACAATAAAGTGGAGTGTGAAAATGACGTTTTTTGGCCATGACACTAATGTTTTTAACTACCTTCACTACTCGGCAGTACTTATTGTTTTAAAAAGTGATGATTCAGTCAGTTAATTGCCATACGTGATTCACGCTTGGGCGATCATGTCTCTTGAAAGAGACATGACTGACTGGCCAGAAGATTATCCCGCAGTAGGTTGCCATTGCTTTCTGTGGTAGACTGGTTGCCGACCAAGGCTATAGAACCCAATCTGTTCTGCTATTTAACTCATAGCTGGAGGGAGAAGAGATAGATTAGTTACATTATTATATTAAATATAATTAGTGGGGGGATCAGTTTATTACTTCATAACAATAGAAAACCGATACCCCACTTTATGCCCAGTAGAAGTTTTAATTATGTTTCCAAGTAATATATTCAGTCACTCAGTCATGTGTCATATGTGATACACGCTTTGGGCGATCATGTCTTGAAAGAGACATGATTGACTGGCCAGAAGATTATCCCGCAGTAGGTTGACATTGCTTTCTGTGGTAGACTGGTTGCTGACCAAGGCAACAGAACCCAATCTGTCCTGCTATTTAACCCATAACTGGAAGGAATAGACGGATTAATACCTTTCCCAAGGGTATTTGTGTGTAAGTGAATGCAAGGAATTCAACTGGAATTCGAACTCGGCTCTCCGCTTTCTCGTTCCGAGTCGATATCCACTGCGCCACAATGCACATATTGTAATAAAACCTGACAAGTTCTGGTCATCCAGATTTTGGAAGGCGAAACTATGAACTGTTGTCTCATTGTTTTCAAGAAATATTTGAAACACATGAGACAGCAGACTGCATGTACCTGAAAATCGCTAAGATTCGCTATTCCTATAATCTGGCAGGAGCCAAAAAAATACTCTGATGGATTTTACTTCTGCTCAGTCAGTGTTGAGGGAATAAGACCAAAAGAACCGCAGATCTATCTACTATCTCCAGTCTTCATTCTGCTATTCAACCTGTACCGCATTCAGATGATTTACCAATCTTAGTTTTTCCCGAAAATATGTCGAAACTTTTTGAAAGTGACGAATCTGATGTTGATGTAAATGAGAGACACAGCGAAAACTATCCTGACTATGTCCCCGAAATCTTGCCAGAGCTGATTAACCAAAATGAGCTGAATAACTTGTTTTGGGACTTATATCTAAGCAAGAAATCATCAGAACCTTTGGCCTTTAGTCTCAACAAAAAGTACCTGTTCACAAAAGCTACAAAGGTAACATTCTATCAAAATAAGGATGCCGAATTTTTATCATTCTTTAATAAGAACACAGATCTTGTTCATTGCAATGATGTTGAGAGTGTTCTTCTTCAACTAGGCGTCCATAAATACGATCCTAATGAATGAAGATTGTTCAGTGATATTTCAAAAGGAGGGATAACAATTCAAACATGTGGACCCTAAAAGTAATTTTTTTTATAGTAATAAGATATAGAGGAGTCATAAAAAAATGACTTCAAAGGAACATACTTTTTATCCTGTTATTTAATAGTTGTTGTCAAACAGGAAAGAAAATTAGCTCTAACAATACAGGTAACCATTTCATTTCCTTCAAACTGTACACATATATACATTTATGTGTATTCATGTATATTTTAATTTAATAAAAGTCCTAAAAAATGTTTATCCAAAATTAAAAAAGAAACTATAAATAAAACAAAACTTTCCAGTCTATAATTTCCATAAATTTCAACAAAATCTTATAATTATCTGATTTTTATGGTTTAAAAAAAATTAACATTTTTTTCTTGTTTCCAAATCTTTTTTTTTTTTTTATCAGCGATCAGGGTAGGGTTTGAGTTTTGTTTAATGACATATTAACCTCTGTGGGTCATTTAATGCTAAAAAGGTGGAGTTTTAAGGTATTTCTTTAAATGTTCAGTTATAGTGAAAAGGGTCATTTAGTCAGATTTTAATGAATAATTTTTTTCTTCAAAAATGTATTGTTGGTAATATTTTTCCTTCAAAAATGTATATTTTTCTATAAAAGTCTATTTTTATTTATATATTTCTATAAAAGTGTATTTTTATACTTTCATAATGTTTTGACCCCAGTTTGAGGGTTAACTATTTGCCCATAGCTGGGACCCTAACAGGTGCTGCCACTCTAGTTCAGGGTGAACTTGGGAACAACAGCAATTAAGAGGTGGTTCCGTGCTTCTCACAACCTCCCCAATCAGAGGCCTTGATGCCAGATGCAGTTTACCGACATGCTCAGAACCAATCAGGGTAGGGATTGTCCAGACTGAATGTAAAGAGAAAGTATTACTGCAATGTATTATTTCAACTTCAGTCAAATTGTTTATGTATGTGTGTGCTTGTGTACATTAAATGTCACAAGTACATGTAAGTCACTCATGCATAACACAGACATTCAAATATATAAAGTTATATACAGACTGTGAGTTATAGACAAAGAATAATCTCCTTTATGATATAGAATACAATTTTCCATTTTAGCACAATTATTGAAAGCTTATTTACTATATTTATTATCATTATGATAAATTACCAACACTGCTGCAGGAGCATTGGTATATCAAGAGAATACAGAGAACTATTTAATATTCTTTCTTAGAATCAAGAACTATTTCAAGTTTAAAATCTGCAGAAAAATGGAACGTGAAAAACAGGGTTCTGATTGTTAGACCTAACCAACCCATTTCTAAAAAAAAGGTTAAGAAAATTCACTTAGTTTTTCAAGTTCTTTAAGTCTATATTCTTTCATAACTTTTATTTACAATCACTGTTTTCACTATTTCCATCTTTTTTAAATCTACTAATTTCAAGAATTTTTTAATTACCAATCCCTTTCTCTCCTCTCTTCATCCTTCTTGCTTTCTCTTATTTTCTTCTTTCTTAGTTACTCTCTTTTTGTTCATATATTCCTTTTCTCTTTCTTTAGTTATCAACATCTCTTTTTTTTGCCTCTTACCTTCTCTTTATTTTTCTCATCACCTGTTTTCTCTTTTTTAAAAACTAAAGTCTATTCAGTCGTCTTCTATTCTTAAATTCTTCACTTATCATCTCTCGTCTACTATTCTCTTATTATTCCCTTTCCCCATCACTCTGTGTGTAATAGATTGCTCCTCATCTTTCTTCTCCTTACACACTCTGTATTAAGCTTTTTATTTTCATCTCTCTCGCTGTCATCGTCCGTCTTTAATTACGTCATTGCTTTCATGGTTCAACACAGAGCGCCGGAAGTTCCCATAATGCTAGCGCCTATTCCTTTTCTTTGACATGCGCACTGCACTGCCGGAAGCCAGACATATCCATACACAGGATTCACGAGAGGAAGCAACGAGGAGATGAGCTCTAAAATACCTCGCAAAGGTAACAGAAGACCCCATAAAATTCAGTAAAAACGATTAATTTTATTTTAATCACATCATCGGCACCCATTTTTGTTTTCATTTGGGCCTTTAATAAACGCGTTGTGAATCATCTGACCGACCCGATAAAGCTTTTCCCTCGCTGACCGCCTTTTTAAGCATTCATTCATTCTTTCTATCATTTAAGTTTAAAGTTTTTTTTTTCTTTTTGTAATAAAAGGGTTTTCTGATGTTTAAATAAAAAGTAAAGATTATTTTATATATGTTTAAATTTCTTATTTTGTTAATGTTTCGTTTTGGTTTTCTTTAAGATGTTTTAATTTGAAATAAAATTAAAAATGTTACCTTGTTTAACGTGTCTTCAAAATAAAAAAAAAAGCATTGGAAGGAAATAAATGAAATCTATACATATATATCTATATACACACGTATAAATATATATATATATATATATAAATATTGTATTAAATAATTTTATTTTCAGCCCTGGCACTCCAGGCGAGGAAAAAACGGACAAAGGCCAAAGCGAGATTTAAAGAGGATAAGAAACGCTCGTAAGTTTTTGTACCAAAAAGAAAGAAAAAAAAGAAGAAAAAATAACATTTTAAATATTTAAATTTAATTAAAAAAAATTAACATCAAAACTTAATCATCAAATTTATTTTTTGGGTTGCGATGAAGGTCATCATTTAATTTTTAAAATACATTAAAAAAATAATGCTAAAAAAAAATCAATTCTTTTTTTTTTTTTTTTTTTTTCCACTGATTTTTAAAATTTTTTTCTTTTGTGTGCAAATTTTAAAAATTTGATTCATTTATTTTATTTTTATGTTTTTTTAGGAAAAAAAGAGAAAAGTTTTACTTTTTTTTTTAAAATCAGATTTTTCTCCCTCTCCCGCCGCAATTAATTTGCCAATAAACTAAAGGTTATTTCGGGTTGTTTGATTGTTGGTAGTTAAAGTAATAATTTTAAACTTAATTTTAATTTTTTTTAAAAATAAAAATGCTTTAATTCAAACTTAGACATTGTTTTTACTACGTAGCATTTATTTTATTTTTTACCAGTTGCTGTATATTTTTTTTTAAAAAAAGAAGTAACTAAGCCACTTAAATAGAAAAATATTTTAAAATCTCACTTATCGTTCCCACAAAACAAAGTTTAAAGTTAATGTTTGGTTTATAAAAGCTTTTTCTCTAATATTTGCACACATTGTATAATTGAAAATTCCCTTTTTTATGATGAAATAAAAAAAAATCTATTGTCATTTTGAAAATTTTGAAGGCTGTTAGTGTTTGAATTATTTCAAATAAATTTGTATTAAAAAGTACAAAGCTTTGTTGTAACTAATTGATTTTGAACAGCTAATTTTAAATAAAATGTTTTTTTTAATTTGATTTCTTAATTTTTATCTAAAGTTTTTTGTTCTGTAATTAGTCATCATTTTTTTGTTTTTTTTCCTTGAGTGAATCGTTCACCAAGAATAAACTAGATTCCCTATTATTAACGGCTTTATGAAAAGCTCAGACATAATCACGTAACAAGTTGTAATATTTAAATAAACGGTCACTGAATTTGTGTCCAGTTAAGAATAAAGAATAATAATTACTTTTAACTTTAAAAAGGATGATGAAGCCGTAGAGAAGCACAATCGTGTTTTATTTTTTATTACATCGTCTTTAGTTGTTGGTATTTTATTTATTTTGCAAACGAATATTGGTGTTTTAAGTTTTAACTAGTGAGTGATGTAAATATGGCCTTACCTGACTAACATCCAATGTTTTATGCTTTTTTCTTTTTTATTAATCGTTTTTTCTTTTCCTTCAACTTTTGATTCCTTTCTCTATCTTTCACCCCTTCTTCTCATTAAGTTTACTTATATGTAGATGTCACCAAGAGAAGAGTTGGCTATTACTCTTCTTCTTCACTGTTACACAACTCTTATTGGCGCTACTTTTTACTTTGCCTCATATTGCGCTGTGATTTTTTAAACCCCCCCCTTTTTTTTTTAAATATATGAAATAATTTTCAGCTGATAATGTTTTCTGTTTGCAATTAGTATTTTTTTTCTTTTAAAACATTTTTTTTTAGTTTTTATTAGTTAAGTGCATAAAAGACATTTCATTGATTCAAGAAACGAATTTTATTTGAATTATATAACTCTTAGAATTTTTTTATTTTACCTCTAAATTAAAATGATTTTTACTACTTTTTGTTACCAAAAGTTTTGCCGATGAGTTTCGCTGAACAAAAAAAAGAAGCGATATTCTTTTATTTTTAAATTAATTTTTTTTATCATATATTTCTACTAAAAAGAAAACTATTTCGTCATAAATAAGTGTTCTCATTGGGAAATCAATAAGAAATCCTAATTTTTTGATTCGGTCTATCTTTTTATTTTATTTATTTTAATATCATTGTCCGCGACGAAAAGATTTAAAAAAAATAAAATTTATTTTGTTTTAAAGATGGAGTGGGACATTTAAGTGAATCCATCTTTTGTCTGTTTGCATGACAATAGCAACGAGTAACCCACAAAAAAATAAAGAGTCCTTAGGAAGGAAGGAGGTTGTTAATATCAGGCCAACGGTTTTTTTTTTCTTTCTCTCTCTTAGAAAAGAAAGGTCCCGTTGCTAACATCATTCATCTATGTGTGTGTATATGTCGTCACTAATAATGAACAGTTTAGTTTGTTATTTTTAGTAATATTAAGAAGAAATAACGACTTTAAAAAAAATTAGTAAACTTAGCGTGTTTGACTTTTTTTGCACGATTTTCTTTAATAACGGCTTTTATTAATGGTCTTCAAGTTGCCGAGAAACTTAAATTGATATTTGCTCATATTTTCTTGTTTGTTAAATTTATCTTTTCCAACCAGACAATAATATTCTTCATGCCGTCTTTTAAATGTTAAAACCTTTTTATAAAATTTTGTTTTTGTACTACTACTAGGCAGTTTAAGGAATTTTGTAGAACGAATGTCTTTGAGCATGGATTTTCTTTTTGTTTTTAAATGAAAAAAAAAAAGTATTGGTGAAGGAGTCATTGAGCAGACAAGGAGGCTCCGGCTGTTGCCAGGATCTCTCCTTCCACTTTTCCCTCCTCCAGTCTGTTCTTCATCCTGCATCTAAATTCT
This sequence comes from Ascarosepion bandense, assembly GCA_037127315.1. Taxonomy (NCBI): domain Eukaryota; kingdom Metazoa; phylum Mollusca; class Cephalopoda; order Sepiida; family Sepiidae; genus Ascarosepion; species Ascarosepion bandense. The sequence continues at coordinate 451,702 of JBBBDQ010001264.1, forward strand.
ATTTTTAGATTGATTCGAGATTATTATTATTTCTTATGTTTATTTTTTATATCCATGCAAGATTTCCTTTCTTTTTATTTCTTTGGGGGGGGGGGTTCGAAAGTTGCCACTCTTGTCGTATCCCTCATCCATACCACACAGTGATGCATCTTTGAGAAGTTTTACTGTTGAAAGGTGTTGTCTTTTTTATCTTCTTCCCTTAAAAATTAAATACACTTAAGAAATACATCTCAACTCTCTTAAAAAATCGGCGGGAGTTATTAAAAAATAGATGTGTATTATGAGTTTTATGACTACCTTATGTTTACAAGAGATTAAATAAAATCTATGTAAAAAAAAAAAAACCCCAAAAAATCCTCCAGTTATGGATTAAATAGCAGCATAGTCTTGTCTGGCAACCAGTCTAAGGAAAAGATAAGCCTCAATTCTAAACTGTAGAGATGGTGACAGGGAAACAACTCTATCTTTCCCAAGAAAGCATGACAATTTACAGATAATAAAGTGAGATCTAGAGTCATGACTGTCTACATCCTAATGTAACATGGCATAAAAAAAGTTGGGTTTGTGGTGGCAATTCTATGTACTTTGTTCTCTCAGGACGTAAGCATTCATAGCTCTCTACAACTTCCTATTCTTTGTAGCTCTAAGCAGTGTTTGCTTTTTTTTTTTACTATCTCATACAGCATTCTGTGATCCATTTACACAAGACCCTTATGTAGGTTACTTGCTGTTTACCTGTCGTTGCATTCAATGTCCTGTGTGTCAAATTCTCCAAACTTTATTTCCTCATTGTGTCCTATATATTAACTATCTTTTTGATTTGAAGCGTCCTTTTTGCTTCCCTAAAATCTTCCTTGTTCCTCCCATGCTCCATCCATTGTATACTCAGCATTATCATAGATCATCTCATCTGTTGCCTCAAGCATTCTCATCATTCGTGAATAAATTGTCTAATATCCACAGCCTTATAGAAGGGTTGATATTATATAGCAGTTCCAACACCCTTTTCTTTGTTTCTAATGAAATATTACTGTTTGTTAATACTTTGTTTCGATTTTTTTTTTTAATTGTATCACCCCGAGCAAGGCGGTAACGCCACTGATGTGCAGGGGGCTACGTAATAGTGAAAAGATTGGAAAAGAAAAAGCCGGAAGCCACCTCCTAAACAGGAAACAAGGGATGAGCCTCTTAACCTGTTCAATAGACGTGGGTGGAGTGTGAACCGGGATTTTGGAAGGCATCTTTGACTATTTCAATGCACTTTTGGATTTTGCTGTCACATTTTCCATTATCTGTTAAAATGCTTCCCATATATTTAAATGTGTGTGCTTGCTTGACATCTTTAATTCATATCTTGCATCTTAGGCTGTTTCCCTTGCTGACGACTATACATGGTGTCTTACAACTGATAATCTTTTCGTCCCACTTTCCTTTATTACCTTTTTTTAGGAGTTTCTGCGGTTTTACTTTTCTGTGTGTGTCACCAACACTGTATCAGCTGTGTTTTTTTACATAAAAATTTTGCTCACCATCATTAAATCCTTGTAGAACTTCTAGTTCTCTTAAGAATGATTCTTTATGAAGGCATTTAACTAAAAGTCATAAACCTAAATCTGGTGATAGGACACATCTTTACTGTCTACCCACTTTTCTATTTTTGCATTAGTCAGTTAAATGCCACATGTGATACATGCTTTGGGTGATCATGTCTCAAAAGAGACAGAACTGACTGGGCAGAAAGTTATCCCGCAGTTGGTTGCCATTACTTTCTGCGGTAGACTGGTTGCCAGCCAAGGCTATAGAACCCAGTCTGTCTTATTATTTAACCCATAACTGGAGGGAAGAGGGATTAATACCTTTCCCAAGGGTATTTGTGCATAAGCGAATGCAAGGAGTTCAACTGGAATTTGAACTCGGCTCCCCAGTTTGTCAATCCGAGTCAATATCCACTGCACCACAATGCACATCCTTTTCTATTTTTGCATACTCAACTGATTTTCAGTCCACATGCATGCAGTTTGCTCCCAGCATGTGTCCTACATTATTGTAATCTCCCCACCACCAAACCATCTCCAAAAGGCTTTTTTCAAATTGACGTTATCAAAATAGGATTGAGCAAGTGACATTTGGTGTTTGGATTGAATTTAATAAAGAATTATAAGTGTTGATTGATTACCACTATTTTCTTATTTTTACAAAATTAAGACTAATAAAATTATCAATGTCCTGAAGCAATTAAATTTTGTTTAACTATTCATGTAATGCATGATTTTGTGTATTATGTGACTCCCAAATTTTCATCCATAAAAGATTTTATTTATGTATCATGTAGGCTTTTTTTTTTTTTTTTAGAGGCCAAATTACAATAGATTAACCTTTTTCTTCTTCCATCTCTTCTAGTTAAACCAATAAAAGACAATGTTAAAAGTATCGTTAGTAATGTTATACGTGTTGCATAAATGTGTGCAGTGTTAAATACCTGAACGAGAAACTCCAATATGTATATACATAATGATTTGGGATAAAACTTTTTTTTTTTTTTATATCTTTTATAAATGTTCGTTTGCCTTTGTATGCTAAAATAATAGTTCAAGTAATAGTTTCTTTTAGCTAGTAAAAAAACAAAAGTTTGCCTTAATCAGCTGATTTTGAAATTCTAGATGGTTAGTCTAGAATAGCTAAACATCTTGTAAATCTAAACAATGCATATGGTACATGACTGCTATGGTTGGATTTTATAATGAGAATACATACAATAGTACTGAATACATAAAATAAAGCATAATTTTTTAAAAAAGATCCATTGTTTTTCTTTGGTAATTAACTGCAATCAGCCAATTTGAAAAGCAGAGACAGTCGTCTCAATCGGCTAAACATCTTATAAGCATAAACAATGGAAAAGATTCATATTCACTAAGTTTGTATTTTATAATACAGTACAAATATGTAAATGTTACATGCATTATTATTGGAAACAGTTAAGTAAAACGTCAGTTTTATCAAAATCATGTCTATTTTAAATACAGCTGTCATTTTTAACTACAGCTAATAAATATAGCAGTTTGGTCAATGGCGTAGCCATCCAGCAGTACAGATGCTAATTTCATATCTCATGTATAATGTGACCCTTTTAAAATTAGGGTGTCTCAACTGTGACAACTGCACAATATAGTTGGGTCAGTTGGGCACTGTCTGAGAAAAAGATCCCCATGATGCATTTCACTCTGCCAGAAATTTGAAATGGCATGTTGTACTGGTTGGCATTTGTGCTGGAAGTTTCATTATGATTGTTTCAGAGAGTTTGAATGTCAATTTAAGGACAGTGTAGAAGATTTGGAAAGACTTGGACGAGTCTAATAGTGCTTACAAAGGTACAGCAGCTTAGAAAACTCACTCTTATTGTTTAGATAAGAACTCCTGAGTTTGTTGGTGAGGCTCTCAGACACAACACTGAGGTCTACATCAAGTGCCTTGAGTAGGTAGTGCTACCCTGGATCAAGTGGGTGACTGCTAGAAGACTCTGTCTGGCAACAAAACCTGGTCATGGTTATCGGTTAATTTCTGCAACCTTTTCACATCTGGTCATCTAACTCCTCAGACTGCAGCCCATTTGATTAATATTTGATGTTCACTTGAGTGAGAGACCAACAAAACTCCTTGTAATACCAAAGATAGATTGAATGCAAGGATTCGTGCAGAAGAGTTGCAGCAGATTCCAAAGTCATCTGGAGGCTGTGGTTGAAACCAACGAAGGTTTTATTGAATAATTTGATGTTTTAGTATTTCAAGATATATTTACCAAATTTACAGTACCACTTTCATTTTTGTGTAATTTAGATGCTAACTTATTTATATATATAAAAGGCAATCTGGGAGTCTGTGTGTGACTAAGCTATGCACGCTTACATTTTTTAAGTTACGCCATTCAAACTTTCTAGGGACACATATCTACAGGGAAGCCAGGTCGACACATGCTTTTTGAGTTTAAGTTCAGCACTTTTCCCTTTTGCACTTTTTGACAATGAAGCTGATTATTTACATTTGCTCCGTAAACCATCTAAGATGGTTGCTAGATTACATCACAGAAATTAAATCACATGTCAAATGCGACTTAAAAAAAAATGAGCCTTTATATTTAATTTTTATTCCGCCGATTTAAAAATTCATTTGGTCAAGAAAAAAAATGTGAATATTTTTCCCTGTAATTTTGAAACAAAAGAAATATTAAAAAAAAAAAAAGTGTTTTTTTTTTTTTTGTTTGTTTTTTGTTTTTTTTTTTCAATCAAAAACAAAGTATGTAAAAAAAAAAAAAGTAAAACAAGTGTCTAATTTGTGTGGCATTAATGTAACTGTTTCCTCTAAAATTAAATGTCTACATTTTTAAATATTTTTTTGAAAATTTCTGGACTGAGCATAATAGTTTTTATATTTCTAATTTCAGTGAACCAAAATAAATGATTTTTATTTTTATGTTAAATTTATTTAGTCAACAAAAAATGTAAATATTTTTCCCAGTAATTTTGAAACAACAAATGCAATGTTGTTTACGTCACACAAAACATCAAATCACGTTTATGCAAAACAAAAAAAAATTTTTTTTTTTTTCCTACTACTAAAATGTTCTGAGTTGCACGGGCAATGCCAGGTTATGATGCTAGTTAATATATAAAAACCACATTCATCATACAGTGTAATTCATATTCTTACAATGATAACCTCGGTATAAAGTACCAAAAGTAGGTATTTATGTAGAATTTGTTTTTTTCCTGTTGGTAAAATTTTCTGGACAACAATCTTAAGACATACTTTCATAGCGTAATTGCTTAGTGTTAATTAAACTTTTCTGATAATTCATATTGCACACTGATTAATTGCTTGTAAATTGACCGGTGATGAACACATCTCTAGCTTTGATTTACTTGCCTCATGAAATCTCTGTAAATGGTATGGATGGTTGCTTTTTTTTTTTTTTTATTCTCTTTTCAAAATAATCAAAAAGACTTTGAATTGTTATGTGTACATATGATTGAAAAATCCCCCCCCCCCCCCATTTTATATATATATATATATATATATATATATATATATATATCAGATGAATTGCCTCTCTTGTGATTTAGTTAGTTTTTACTTGTCTAAATTTAATTATGAATGCTGAGCCGATTGTTTTCTGAATATTTTGTGCTGGTTGGAATTCTCAATAGTTGTGAAGGCTTAAGTCTTATGAATCTGAATAACTTACGTTTTTTTTCTTTTTCTGTCTCTTTTTTTATAATCTGCCTGTTGGTCACTGAATGGAATTGTTGGGAAATTCAGTTGAAGCATTAATTTGGTGTGAAATAAACACTTGGCAGTTTATTTTTGATAATTCTTAACAAAAGGAATAGATTTAAATACATTGATGGAATCATTAATAAATGTTGCTTAGCAATTATTTGTGCATTTTTGAATGTGATGAGGTACTTATATTTAACCAAACATATATTGTTAAATATAACAGACAACAAATGTCTATTATGTTTAATCATGGGCTGTTCTAGACATCGTATTTTGGCTTTAGTTTCTGGCAGAAATAAAGACAAATTGTCAAACATTTGGATATTTTTTCATTACTCTGGTTCTAAGCTTTCGGCTCACATGAACCATCTTCAGAGTGGTTGCAGGGGTGTTAACATAAAGACATCCATCAAAGATGATATATTTTTTGTGTTGACAAAACATTGCTATGCAACGATAAGTCACCAAATAGCAGACACAAATTGTAAATTAGTAATGTGGTTCTATGATGTCACGCCACGTGAGAGACCAAATATTAACAGAACCATGTTTAAATGTAATGTGTTGTGACTAGATTGAAATGTTATTTTGAGTGTTGCTTTGATTTAATGTAGATGGCTATGTTTTTCTAAGAAATGTTTTGTGTGTGTGTGTATATATATATATATATACACACACACACACATACTGGGGCCTAAATAATGATTGTTCATCAGTTGAATAAAATATCTAGAATTGTTAATCTGAATAATTATTAAGTGATATGAAAATTTGCAAGGTTGAAACTTGTGCACATTTTTTTTTCTTCCTTCTCTTGTTTCTCTTGATAAAATTTGGTTGACAATAGCATCTTGTTGAAATGGATTTTACACATATGAATATTTTTGAATTAATCTCATAAGTAACAATGTGGGTTCTATTTGGGGAAAACTTGTAACTAAATTATAGAAAGTTGCTTCAAATATTTTTGAATATTTTAAAGGGTTTTGAAAAGCCAAACCCACTTTCCAGAATATGACCAAATGACTAAACATTTTTTCTTTCTTTTTTATTACCTTTTCTTGATTGGCCTGAAGTTTTCATCACTTCTTTGTGTATATTTGAAGTAATATTTGCATAAAAAGGTTCACACTCCACCCACATCTATTGAACAGGTGAAGAGGCTCATCCCTTGTTTCCTGTTTAGGATGTGGTTTCCGGCTTTCTCTTTTCCATTCTTTTTACCCTTACGTAGCCCCCTGCGCATCAGTGGCGTTACCGCCTTGCTTGGGGTGATATGATTAAAAAAAAAAAAAAAATGTATTAATTGAATTTCTAAAAATCTATATGATACAAATTAATGATTACCTTTACAATTTTGAGATAAATCATTTCAAGAAATTTTGTTTTTTACCATAATATTCCAAGCTGTCCATTCTAAAGATTTCAAGTATATATAATGTTTAGAAAGAGGTTTTTTGTTTCTTTTTTCCCCTTTGATAGTAAAACAAAAACAAATGGTTGCCATTACATTGATTGGATTAACCCATTCAAAATGTAACTAGTGTTTCCATATTTCTATGTTCAGGCTGCTCTCAATATTCTTTTTTGCAAAGAAATCTTCACTAGCTGATCTTGTACTTTGTCCACAAAACCTATACAGGCAACCGTTCTTAGTTTTTTGTTTCTTTTATTTGTTTTTTTTTTTTTCATGCTTAATCTTTGAAGCATGTAAATATTCATCATATCTATTACTTTGTTCTTTATTTCATATATGATCTACCATAGCAGAATTTTCTACTTCACTTTTTAGATTTAACTTTTTTTTTATTCTTGAAGTCTTTTCGAGATGGCTGGTTTCTTCCTTTGTTGGATCTACACGTGGTGTAATGAATAGTGGCTCAAAAGGAGAAATTGTTGTATTCAATTATGCGTAAATACCATTGGGAAAGATATCAATCCATCTCATCCTTCCAGCTATGTGTTAAATAGATTTCTATCAGAAAAAGCCATCATTAATTGCAAGAAAATGTTGATACGAAATTCACTTATAAAAAAAAATATTCTTACAGTCTGAAACGTGTCCATTTCAGATAGCCCGCAATGGGTTGATAAGCCATAAAAAACATTGTTTTTTGTTTGTTTCTGCCAACATTTACATGTAGTGTTATATGAGCAATACAGTTTTCTAATAAGAGACCAAATTTAGAGAATTTCAGAGTGATAGTGTAGGAACTGTTTTTCATACATTTCCGACTGGAATGTTGAGAGACTTGACTGTTTTATGGTAGCATCTGCCCAGACATAACATGAATGCTAATAATGGAACTTGGTGCTAATGGAATATTCCAACTTCCAATAAAAACAGGGGATCTGATGCACATGGGTTGTCGGTTCTTAAGAGAGTAGTAGTAACTAGGGGACCCAAAAACAAAAAAAAGAAGCTCATGCCAGAAATGTCCAACCGAGTTGGACAAACTTTCTGTGAACATACAGCATATATGTTTTTTTTTTTAATCTCGATATTATTGTGGTTTGAAAGAAAGGCGCATCCAAAAAGGGAGATAATGTAACCTCTACATAGATGAATTGAGGGGGGGGGTTTGAAGTATCCACTCTGAATTACAAACTTGTCTGGGTTTGAATAAAGTGGGTATCACTAGATATTAGCTAGTCGGATTCTGTTGAACAAGTGCACCCAAAAAGAACTCAAGACCATATTGTTCACGAAAGAGCTCCTAAGAGCTACTTGGTCAGTGCATCATCAGTGAACAACTTGACTACGAAGGCATATCCAAGAGAATTTTGATATTTTCATTGAACTGTTCACGTGAAAGCCCGACCTGAGTTTTGGCACCTATTTAGCTGATTTTCCTTGTCTGGTAGCAACAGAAAATAGGTGAATGTGAAGTTCCCATAAAAGTAGTTTTGAAAGTCACTAAAAAGTAATGGGAAGAAATAGTGCCTTTAAATTGATAATTTCCACTGTGAATAGTATCTGAGACTATTGCACAAGCTTTTCTCTGTTAACATTCTTAAATGACTAGTTGGTTCAGGGAAGAATTCTTTGATATTTTAAATTACAGCTCAAAAATGAGCACTATCGATGTATTAGCAATTTTTGGTGTCTCTCTGAAAACAGTGTTAAAAAATTTTAGCAAACCGACTACACTTTTCTGGCTAGACTTGTGTTGTAAGGGGTCGGGCTATTCGAGAAAATTTGGTTATGTAAAAGATTGGCATGTAGAGGAGTTTCTTCCTCCCAATCCTATTTTCTTGGAGTTATCAACCATGCATGATTGCCACTTCCGTTCAGGAACAGCCTTCATCTGGAGAAAAATTGATCAGATACTGGCGGTCAAATAGTGCTTTATCCTCAACTGAAAATGATGACAAACCATTACTTAGTAGTTTGAAGCTCACTTTTTTTTTTTTATTATTTCCTCCTTGTATATCTCACAAGTCCCATTCTTGAACACACGTGTATACATATCATTAGGAATTTTGAATATTTAGGTCTTTTGTTGATGAAGGGGTATTATGGTGGTTGGTATGACAGTGGTAGTCAGTATGAATGTAGTAAATGAAAAATGTTTGATTTGACCAGCTATTTCTGGAAGCATCTTCTCATTTTTACCAATCCTAGAATTTTTTTTTTCTTTTTTTTCTAAAGCTTACTCATTTGGCACTAGTGAGGGTGGGGAATCATATCTTCATACAAATTCTATACCTGAACAACTCTGTTTTGGCTAATAAATGAAAGGCTGTTTTATTTGAACATTAAACTTGGCATTTTAAACAGGCTGATAATTCTTTAAACTGAAGCTCATTAGTTAAGAATTGTTCTTTTTTTTTGTTTTTATTTATTTTTATTCCATGTTCTTTCAGGATGTTGATAATAGTTCTCTACAATTTCCTGTCTTTTGTATCTCTTAGTAAATTGTCTTTGTTATCTCTCCTAATCCCTGCTGTTTACCTCTGCCCCTCTTGCCTTCAATCTCTTCTGTGAATGTCAAATTCTCCAAGCCCTCTTTCCTCATTATGTGCTCTAGAAATTTAAACATTTTAAAGTTGAGTATGTGTCCTTTTTGTTCCTATTTTCTCTAAAATGTTGTCATTGCTTACATGTTCTGTCCATGGTATTCTCAGCATCCTTCTGTAGAATCACATTTCTGTTGCCTAAAGTCATTTCTCAGCTGAAAAGTTTTGTTTCTTTAATTCAAGTTTGAAGATCATTGTAAAAGGCATTTTCAGCTGCTTTGCAAATATTCATTTTCCTCTGTATCAAATTTTCCAAACCCTCTTTTATCATGTTCTCTAGAAATTTCAACTTTTTGAAGTTAAGTATAAATATCCTTTTTGTTTCCATTTTCTCTAAAACTTTGTCATTTTTCACATGTTCAAGCCATGGTATTTTCTGCATCCTTTTGTAGAACCCCATTTCTATTGCTTTAAGTCTCTTCTTCATTTGTGGGAAGAGTGTGTCCAGCATTCACTGCCATATAGATGGTCTGATATTACCAAACAGTTCAGTACTCTTTGTCTTTGTGTCTAACAAAATTTTCCTGCTTAATACTTTGCTTGACTTTTTGAAGGCATCTTTTGCTATCCCATTGTGCCTTGAGATTTTAGTCTCACACTTCCCAAAAAGAAATGACATTTGAGTTCTTTAATTTTATATTAGGCCAGTCTGTTTATATGTATTGTAGCTATAATTTCTATGACAATTTGATGTTGAAATCTTGTTTGTAAATTTAGGCAGCTTTCTGTAAAGCAACTAACTTTTCTTGATTACTAAGTCAATATTATCTATTTTTTGTTTAGGATTTTGATTTTGCACATAATTTCCAATATGAATCAGAATGGACCAAAAAGAAATAACTTTCTCTGAATCATCTTTACAATTGAGTTATTAGCTTCAAATGTTTTTACAAAGTTTTTATTTTTAATTCTTTTACAAAGAAAATGGCAAAATATGAATCTGACAAAAGTCAGTCATACTGGATTCAATGCTTGGCTTGGGCATTATCCCTTTTTGGAGGAATTAAAGATTAAGTAAAATTTTAACCATAATTGTTTTTTAAATTTTTTATTATGGCCTAATAGTATTAACTAAAATTAACTTGAATATTGTCAATACGTCTCCATTTAGCTGGAGCAATTGCATCATGTATCTATTTAAAAATATGTGCTTCAAAAGTTTTTTTTTTTTGTCTTAAGTCTTAATAAATTAAAATAGTTAACATTTTTGCAATTAAAAGGTTTAAAATAATGATTAAAAAAGATTTACAGCTGATTGCTTGCAATCTATGAAGATTTTAAATTAGTTTTTGATTCTAGATTTTCCATTTGTTCTGTTATAATTTGTAAATGGGGAAATCATCTACCCCCAGTAAGTCTTGATAATCTACTGAAAGTTAGTGAATTATTTGCTGGGTATCTTTTATGGTTTAGCCCACCCCACATATAATCTGCCCTAATATATGACATCATTGCAAATAACATACAAAATCAGGCAAACGGTGAAACTTTGAAAGCTCATATTTCCAGTTTGGACTTGAGCGTTTTGAATGCTAAAGGGTTAAATCACATATTTGTTAAAATATAATAAAATCATTTCTCTATGTTCTGATCAAATAGTAAATACTGCACTTGGTTTGTTATTAAGTTAGCTGTTTAATTGTTATCAGGGTTTTTCAGATTTTATTCCTTCATTGTAAATTCTTTCAAAATGGAATTGATCTATAGGTTTGCGTAAAAAGTACTACTGAATGTAAATAAATTTAAAAAGTGGAGTCACCAAAAGGTGACTTTTTTTTTGTCCAGCTTCTAGATCTTATTGATTACATTCAGTTTTTACTCTAAAGTTAGTCTGCGTGTTGCAGGAATTAAATCATAATCACCAAATAGTATTCCTGCTGGAGCTATGACTGCCATAAAGATTATTCAAATGATAAAAAATGAGTCAAATAATTTTTCCACATTTTTGTTTCCCTTTTAGAATTTGCTAATGCCATTCTAAAATGTAAAGTGTGTCCATTAAAAAAGTTAAATTGTGTTGAGATCTGAACTTCTTAAACAAGTAGCAGGGAAAAATCTCGTGATTATGAAACGTACATGCAATTACACATCAATTGTTTACTCTTAAATTCTTGTTTCTACTTAATTTTTTGGTTGAGTTATTCTAGTATTCATAGACCTTAATGTGCTATTTGTGAAGTTTATTGCTATCATTTAGTTGTGTATACTAGATATGTATACCGTTTAGAGTTTTTATAATAGGAATATCCAGTAATTTTCCTAGTCTTTCTCGTTACTGAATACCATTTTTACAAAGATCAGCTTTATCTTCAAACTGCATAGTTTGAAAATTTGCTTTATGTTGGACAGTGTCCAAGTATACAAAAGCTTTTTATTTCGTTATATAAAGTGTGACTTTTGTCATTTTCAGAAACTGAAATGTTAATGCATTTAAAAAAAAAATATCATGTAAAGAAATATTTTTGCTTTCAGTTATTGGTTATTTCTATGTAATAGATTGATGTAAGGTGTGAATTTTGTATTTTATGTAGTATTTTAGTAAATAAATATCAAAAATTTACTATTTTGGATGGATATTTTTTTATGTTAGTGAACAGGAAAAAAAACCCTGAAACTTTCAGTTCAAAGAACTCATTGAAATAAAATATTGCTTAATATATAGAAAAATAGTAACATTGTCTAATAATTAAATAAAATCCTAATTGCAAAAAGGTAGATTTTGCTTTGACTAACATTCTATTTACTCTAATTGTTTTGTACTTTAAATTTTACTTCTCTCTTTCTTTACACACTTGTCAGATTTTATTATGCAAGGGAATGTTTTTAAAATAAAATTGGTATTATTTTTCAGATATATTTATGAGTAATATATTTCAGCTTACAATAATTATCCTTATTTAAACTATTGATAATATCGTATATACTCGTGGATAGGTTGCACCCTTAGTTTGAGACAAAAAATTGGGTATTTGAGTTTGACTCGCAGATAGGTCACACTGGAATCTGTGAAATTACACTGCACATTGATAAAAATAAATATAAAATATTTACTTTCATTTCAAAAATCTACTTACAAATATTGAAACATTTTTACCGGCATATTTTCAAATATAAACAAAATTTATTAAACCTCAGCAGGATATATCCAAATACGCATGCTCGATACATGATAGAGAGCAAGGTCGTACACTGTTTTGTGTTAGTATGATCAAGGATCCTAAATATTGTATTATTCTTTTTATAATATTGAAACGTTAAGCTTTGCTATGAAATCTTGGAATACCAACTTACGCGGAGCATGAAAACGTAACCATAGCACGTGTAAAAATATGTCTGAATACGCATGCTCGATACATGATATAGGGCAAGGTTGTAATTCAAGATGTAAACAAACGTACGAGGATTGGAAATTGAAATATTATGCAATTTTATTCTAATAAATGTATATATTTCTAACAGCATCAGATCAGTATAAAGTAGTGAATCGGTAGGATTCTTTCATACATGATTTGCGCAGAGGACAGTTTTCCAATGCTTAGCATACGCATTCTGATACTTGGAGCTAGGTCACTGAGTGTTACAGGTATTTGGAGTAGATAGGTCGCACCCCTATTTTTTTTTAAGAAAATTTTGGTAAAAAAAAGGTGTGACTTATCTGCAAGTATATACGGTAACTTGTTCTGGGAGAGGTAGGTTTATGCAAGTCCTCCAAAAAAAATCCAGCATAAATTTTTGGTTCTAAATAAATCAAAAGATAGAAACCAAAGAAACATTTGGTTAATACAATGTCCCATACTTGAATATTATTTTACAATATGGTTTCCTTGACATTCTATAACGTTTATCTGTTTTATTTGTTGATTTCTACTATTTTGGTGTTAATATTATTTGCAGTAGTTTTTATTGCTTCCTAAAGATCTTTGAATAGTTTTTCATTTTCATATACATCTCTCTTAATAATGAACCTTGAGTTTTCAATTAAATCAATATCTAATAATATTCCATTTGTCACTGAAACTTATTTTGTGCAGGATGTACAATATTTAATGTGAAACAGCATAATCTAGAGAGCTCAATTGTAATGAGATCATAATATATTAGTCATCCTCATACAAGCCTGTTTCACTGTATCACAACTCATCAGTGTGGCTAGACACATCCACTTGCTGTGTGTGTGTGTATATATATATATATATATATATATATATATATATATATATAGCATGCGGTGTGTATATATGGAAGAATCCAAAGGAGTATCCTTTACATAAAGTGGTAGAATAACTCTCTAGGAAAGCACTAAATATATATGTATATAAATGTATATAGAGCAAATATATGTAAAAAATTAAGACACATGTTATTCCATGTTTAAGTGGAAGTATAGGCCTATTTCAGGCAAACCTTCACCAGCTTCCATCTTTATTGTACAGAAGATTTTACATGGCTCGTGTAAAATCTGTACAATAAAGACGGAAGCTGGTGGAGGTTTGCCTGAAATAGGCCTATACTTTCGCTTAAGCATGGAATAACGTATCTGTCTTAATTTTTATATGTCTATAGCAATCTTATTTGGAAGTCTTTTAGATCACTTATTTTTCTCTCTCTCTCAGTACTTTAAATCCACTTTGTCAAATTTTTATTTGCTGAGAATCTGGCCAAATATGGTTTGGATGAGAGTGCACATTAAGAAGACAAGACTTTAAAATTTGAGAATCACAAAGACATCTGTCATGGTTAAATATTCCAAATTGTCTGTTTCATGATTTTAAAATGAATTTGGTTTTAGATTGTGACAAGGGGTGTTTTCTCTTTACTTTGATTGTCCTCTCAATATCTTGCCATCTCATGTTATCCTACTATTTTTTAAGTGTTAATCTTTCATTTATTGGAATTTATCAAAAATGTAACAAGGAATCAGGGTTGGTTACATGACTAAATCACAAGGCCAAAATGATCTAAAGGAATTGCGTCTCCAAAGGTTGAATGACAGATTCAAAGAATCTTTTGATCAAGAGAGATTTGTAGATACTATTAGCAAATACCATAATTCAATTTCCAATATTTGCAAGTAATTTTGATAAATTGCAATTGTAATAAGCACATTCCACAACAGGAACTAAGCTTGTTTACCAACCAGATTACTTTAATGCTTGCTTGTAACAGAGCTTATCTTACATGATACCTCCAGTTTTCTGTTGACTGCTATTGTTACTTAGATCCTTTGCCATTATAACAGGGAACTTGCAAAAACACTTACTACATTTTTGACAGTAGGCAAGCAGTTTAAAAATGACTTCTTTTGTAATTTCTTTGAACTGTACATTTGATGTCAAACTAGGATGTTCTTTTAAAATTTGAACACATCTTTTCCAAGTGATTATCTTTTAATGTATATATGAAAAAGACACAGATGAGCTTAATCTTTTTCATATCCTTTGAATAAGATATAAAAATAAACTAATCTGTGAAAGGAAGATTTTAATTCTAAACCACATAATCTAGCCCTAAGTTTTAAAGGCAAAAAGCTGCTGTTTAAGACGTAATTCTAGTCTTAGAATCTGACAGATTGATAGAAATAAGTTTTTATAAATTATCTGAATTCAGGTTGGACAGGTTTATTTTTTAATGGTATATTCACTTTATAATTACTTTCAAAAATTGTATACAAGTCTTGGTGTTTTTTAAGCAGCAGCTCCCCCCCCCCCAACTTTGTGTGTGATAATGCTTATTTTGACAATGCTTTTGAAACTTTAGTATTTGGTTACTTTTTGTGTTGCATTTTTAGCAATTAAAAAAAAGGCTGAAAATATAGTCATTATAACATGTCTTATTGTTCAGATCTCCATGCCCAGCTTAGTCTTAATCCCACTTTGGCCACTCTTACTCCTCCATCTTTATTGTTTGCCTTTATATTCAATAAATCCATGGGACAAATTGCACTTGTTGAATCTTCCATGCTTAGGGAAGTTTTCATATCCATTAATATTCATCAATCCTATTCACCTTCGTGTTGTTTTTTTTTTCTCCCCACTGAAACAGTATATGACTTTAACACTACTAGGGTTAGTGATTCAGCTTTTAACTGTTAGAGAACCAAATGTCTTAATGCTTTGACTAGGCCATGTGTCTTTTGAGTACAAGGCCTAATGGATTAAAGTTAACAAATTAACATAGGAACTTGTCTATAAAAAAAGCAGGGATCTTGTATTACCACTGGAAAAAAAATTTTTTTGTAGTAATGTAGAAAACTTCAAAGTAAGCAATTAAGTTTTCAAAGCAACTGTATATCTATATAATATTTATGAGGAAAGGCATATTTTCAGATTTCTATAAAGCTTATTCTGTTATGGTTCAAGGTATTTTATAGTTGGTTGCTTTTTAGGATAAAGGCAGTTCATTGCTGTCAAACTGAGTTTGGGCCTCATGTTCATTTTGTTTCTGCTGCTCTATTGTGGCAGTCATTTTAGACTTTAGACAACTTTATTACTTTTACATGCCAGGGCAAGCAAGTACATCAAACTTGTAGGACTGCTGTTGATTAACAAAAGTTCAAGTGAAAAATGAAGATGGAAACAAAGAAACTGGATCAAAGAATTGGATTAGCAAGAATGTATGTGCTTATAACTGATGAGAAAAATAATGTACTGTTTTTTTTTTGTTTTCATATAAGACAGGTTTCTCTGTTACTCTGGGAACAGATGTAGGTTGGTCATACATTGCTATGTATTTACAGTAGTATCACTGCTGATTATTTATAATTTCTCAGGTGTGTGTCAGATCTGACAATTTTCTTTTTCATTATAGACTACATAGCTAGCAGTGACCTCTTTTAAACTATCAACATTTCATGGAGATGTTTTTAAGACTGTGTTCCCTCTTTCAAACACCACTACTTAAAATTGTGCATTGGAATTTTTTTTATATCTATTACATTGATAAAATTTTAATTTTGTTAATTTTAAACCAGTGTTTTTGTTTAAACTACTGATATTCTGTTATGACTAGATCTTTTGTGTTATCGGCTTTTCCAATTGAGGGATTTTTTTTAATCATTTGTCAATATTTTGCAACCATAATCTGGGAAATGCTTCTATCATGTTAAAAAAAAAAAAAAAAAAGGTATATTCACTTTCATGCTCAAGAGTCTGACACATGAAAGAGAGTTAAAAGTTAAAGTATATTGTTTACATCATTTTTATTCTATATTGTCCTGCGATTACTGTTTAATGTGAGACTCCATAAAGTTCAAGGGTAGTAAAAGAAGTAAAGATTACAAATTAAGAACACATCAAATTCATTTTGTATGGGTAGAGGCCAAATCAGGTAGAATGTTACTGACTGTTCTTTTTCCAATTTTTTAAAAAAAGAATATTAGTCTGTTAGAGAAGTTAATTTATGACTAAGGCACTTGACTGGTAAAATGTCATTTAAGCATGTTGCTGAAATCTTACATAAATGTGGAAACTTGTAGGTAAATTTTCAACCTGCAAATTTAATTTTCAATTTTTTTACTGTTAAAAAGTTTGTATTTTGTAAATTATGAATTTTAAAAAGCCTTGACTGTCCAACTAAATTCTGCTTTTAAAATTGCATTTTGTAATTAAAATGTAATCTGTTGCAAATATTGAAGTTTGCTAAATCTTGGTTTACTAAGGAAGTAACTCATTGTAATCACTTTTTTTATATCATGTTTTACAACTTGTCATCTGACAAATGAATATCTATAGATGTAGCTAACAAGTCTTTAATTCCTCTCCTCTTTCTCCAATGAACTGATATGTTTTCCTTATCTTGTGGTACTTTTGTACTGATTGTATTTGTGTTAAAAATTAGTATGCAAGCTAAATCTTTCTCTTACACCTTCAACATTATTATTGTTTATAGCTTATTTAAGAAAGATCATCTTTAAAAAGAAATTGATGCTATTGGAATAAAGTGAGACTTAATGTGATGAACCTTATAATATTAAAATTTTAATTTGTTCGTAAATCAAAACTAAATACTAGTGTTTTTATTTCCTCTCTTACAGATACATTTGTTGAAAGAAACCTTCTTGAAAAATGTTTAATCAAATTTAATTTCATGGAGATAATTTTATTTTAGATTTTATACAAATGTAGAATGATTTGGTTATTGTAGGTCCAAGCTAAAACACCATCTTAACACTATCAAGATGGCTGGCACATGTGGATAACATCAAAACAAGCTCAATATAGTTAGATATATATCATGTTTTTGTTGGTTTCAGTTATATATTGAACAAGGTTCTCTTTAAATGAGGTAGTGTAAGTTTATGCTTTTTTTTTTTTTTTTTATACATGATTGTATTTTATTTATATATATATCTCATCAACAACAAATAGAAAATGTTATATGTGTAAAATATGTCATGTTTTTTTTATTAAAGGTTAATCAGAATGTGATATGGGGAAAATTTTCTGGTATATTTTTTGTTTGATTTTCATTGGTTAAGCAGACTTCTCAATCCCTTGACGTGTCAAGTAATGTCTGTGTGTAGAATTTGTGTATGTAAGTATTAGTTTGTCTATACATTATTTAGTGAGATGTGTGTGTC
The DNA here is from genome assembly GCA_037127315.1 of Ascarosepion bandense. Lineage (NCBI taxonomy): Eukaryota > Metazoa > Mollusca > Cephalopoda > Sepiida > Sepiidae > Ascarosepion > Ascarosepion bandense. The sequence goes on from JBBBDQ010001264.1 coordinate 469,577, forward strand.
TAGTAGGCATTGTTTATATTTGGTGGTTGTCCACATGGTGATTTGGGGACATTTTTATGTCAATTGTGGTCATGGTAGTAAAATATGTTAGATTCTTTTCTGAATGGATTTATGACTTTTTTCTTTTTTAAGTCATTTTTTTCCTCCTTATTTAAAATAAGTTTTATCTTGAAGAAAGATTTGAATCTTTTCGTAAGTAATTCTCTGATAATCTTTCAGGCCATATTTTATTAATGCTGGCTATATTGTGTAATTCATATCAAGAACATAATTCAGCATAGAATTTTCTGATTTTGCACTTGAATATAGAAATTTTGTTCTGTTTTTCTCCTTCCAATTCCATGACTATAAGTCTTGATTTTAAACAGTCACCAAGAACCCAACATGCTGAAGCAGTCACCTATGAACAGTTTGTGAACTCATATATTCAACAAAATAAACTGTTTGATCTCCTGACAGTATGGATTAAAAACATTAAACCAATTTTCTGGATTGGGTGTAGACATCAGTATGGCATGTCTTGATATATGATGGGTATTAGCTACAGAATCTAAGGCTGGCTTGAGATCTGATCTGTAGAAAATTTTACCAAATACCTTGTGCAACTGTGCTTTTGATTGAATACTGTCATTTAATATGTAAACATTTCAAAAGATCATGTACACAATGATTCTTTTGCATTTAGATACAGACATCACATGGCGTTCCACTACTAACAGGTCGTCCTTAGCTACCCTTGTGATCTGTATCTCTTGATATCTTTGTTTTTTAAATTCTTTGATAGTGATATTCCTTGCTTAAGGTGTGCATTGGCACATCTAAAGCACTCACATGAGAATTGTAATTTGTGCCATTTTTAGCGTTTATTTTAGGGCACCAGAGTTAGATGTAAGGCAATGCTCATAGTTTGCAGTCAGATATTACTGCCATAAACAGATAGTTGTGAAGATTATACTTAACTGGAACCTGCTAACCATAGATTGAAATAGACTGATTCTGGAACAAGATGGACATTGATAACAATTTGTTATAGTCATGTACATAGAAGTAAATTTGTCTGGACAGCAGGCATTTGGTGATCACTGTTGACTACTCTTCCTGTCCAAAATGTGTAACAGCAATGCAAATGGTTAATGTTTCTAATTCACTAGTAAACCATTTTTGTTACCCCCCCCCCCCCAGTTTTTTTTTCTCCGTAATATTTTGTATACAAGTTTCTTCTTGCAACATCAGACTTATTTCAGATGACATAGAATGCTTCTACTATTCCATCTTCTAACTGTAAGGCATCTGTGCTTAACTGAGAGAGATTTCTAGGGATGATTATACTTTGTTTCGGCCATGCATCAACATTAAATATTGAGACTAGTAAATCAAACCACTGAATATTAACAGATTCTGCAGAGTATATAGAACATAGAAATGTGAAGAGAACTTAAATTGCTGCTAAAGTTCACAACCAATGAGAGCACACTGAGGCTGCAACCCAACTCAATTGAGGTGTCAGGACAGATTGCTGTTTTCTGAACCAATAAACAGAGCCCATTTGAGGTGAAGGCAGAAAGTTTCTGTCTGTTCCAACTTTGGTGACTCTCTACTTCAGTGGAAGTTATCAGCTTTTTGATTCATGTTATCTTCATACAGGGAAATGCCACAGTAATTCATCATTAGCTTCTCTACTCTTCCAACTTTTTAGGTACTTTTTTTTTAATCTAATTTTCTGACAGATAAACACAGTAAGAAAAAAAGAGTGTTTTTGGGGGACATCTGTTGACATCCCAGAGTGTGTAAAAGCTGTTTAGAATGCTTTTAGGTGGAGCACTGCTTCATCCTAATTGATGTTTGCCTGCAGTTAGGACTTGCTGATAACTTAGCACTGAGCAACCAAAAAAAGATTCGGGTAGATGCATTTCAACCAAAGAATTACCATTGAGAGGATAGTTGGTAACATTAAAGATGTTGGTTTCACTCTCATGTATAAATTTTTATCAATTTCAAACACTAGGTTACTAAACCTTAAAACTATCTACAGAGTTTTGTAAAATTATCACCATTACTAGTAACAGTATACAAATTTAAGGTCTCTGCTTTCTTGAAACTCTGTGTAGAGGGTTCCAAATATCATTTAGGCTAAGAGCAACCATGAATAATAACAATCTCTTTGGAGATAACAAATTCCAGTGTTTCATGTCAAATTGCTCATCAGACAGATCTGTTCGCTGTATCACAGCTCATCAGTACGGCTAGACATCCGATTGCTTTTAGCCAGGATTGAGACCCAACTGAATTGGCGTCAGTTGGCGATTCTACCTCTGAGCTATGGGTGCTTGGTTCTGCTTTGTTGTTTTCTCTTTTGAGTGTGCTTCTTTATCTGTTTTCAAATTGTGATTATTTACTAATACTGGCTCAAGAAACTGATCATGGCCAGCATAAAATAGTAAATTTTCTTGTCACACAATTGGCAGAGATCTCCTTACAGAGGGTTTTTTTTTTTTTTTTTTTAAGCTATGAATTATAATTTTCAATGGTTAATCTGTGTAGAACTGAATGTTTTATTTCTTTTAATACAATCAGTGACAAGTATCTTGTTGTGGTCCTCATATTGATGGGGACAGCTAAAGGTAAGTTTAACACTCAAGATGCTGACAGCATTATGAAAACAAACTCAGCCTCATTACATCTAAATATATATCACCTTGTTACAAGGTTCAGTAACTTAAGGTTGGCACTAGATGTGACCTTCTCTGAAGCTGTTGAATACTAATGTCCTTATCTATTCATCTTTAACTACCTAGAGTTTGAAAGTTGTTTAAAATTATGAAATTCATTTTCTGCCTGACTCTCAGAGACAGGTTTCTTTTAAGTTGGTTTGGGAGAGCTGCTACTTACTGTAACTCATTCCTACTCACAAGCTGTACAGGTTGATCTCTAATCTATATCTGTATAATTTGATCCAATCTCAAATTAATCTAAAATGTTAAAAGCAACAAAATATTTTTTTTTATCAAATACTATTACGGTAAATATTTTTCTAATAAAAGGTTTTTTTTTATATACCTTTATTATTACCAACTCTAGAGGGCAAACAACAAAAAAAGAATTGTAAAACTATGGAATCTAACACTTTCAGTTGAAAGTAAAAAAACAGAATAACCAAGCATATGTTAATAATTTTCTCTTTGCAAATATTTTGTTTTTAATATGGACTATTTTATAGTAAAAGTAATACCAGCTGTTACCTTTCTGTTAGCAATTTAGGTAGCCTTTGTCTTCAAGGTTGATTTTAGTTTTACAATGTTTTTTTTTGTTTTGTTTTCAGGAAAACTAACAAATTCAATGTATTTCTAATGTCAGTTTGTTTATCTGTTGTTGTTTATGGTGGTTAATTTGAGAAAGAAAATGGTTGAACTACATTTCTTTCCTTTTTTTTTTTTTTTTAACACAAAGGATGCTGAAAATGTTTACTAAATGTTATGTTTGGTCACTTGCAGGATAAAAGGAACAAATGATTAGCTTATATAATCTTTCAATGAACCAAATTCATTGCAATCATAATAGCAGTTGCATTGTCACTGCCATAGAATTGGACTTTCATGAAGTCTATTCAGTGGATCAGTTTGATGCTTGAGGGGTAATGATGCCAAGTGTCTTAATTGTGACAGGTACACACACTTATATCTGTCAGACAGGGAATGGTATTTAACCAGTTCATGCTCCTTCACCTGTTGACAGAACCAGGCAAATTCACTGACACCCTTTGTGAAAGTCAGTACAAATCACATCCCGAATAAATGAATTCTCTGCCGTGAACAGGATAGTTATACTGTAAAGTCATTTGTCATCTTTTTAACTCGAATCAGTTGGTACCAGTTGGGAGATAATACCATCAAAACCCGTTCTAATGATATAAATGTAGGCATGTAGTCTTGAATTGGTTGATTGTTGCTTTGCAGCAACAACAGTACAACTTGAAGACTGACGGCAGACCCAAGACAGTACTGATGCATATGCAGTAAATATAGAGCAGGGTGCCAGATTTTTAATTATTTCTACTGTGGCTGGAGAACATTTGTGTTTGACAGGTCATTTAACATTGGTTAAATGAAACCTGAAATCTATTTCATATCGCATTTAATTTTGTCTCATTCATGCTGCTTAATTCACATAATTGTATTGGTGAGATGAGCTTGAATCCAAAAGCAAAAGCCCCTCATAGATGGTATGTGCGACAGGAGATAGCGATCACTGATATATGCTTGTGGGGGCCAAAAACTCGAGAACACTAACGAGAACATACAACATCTTTGTGTGAAGTTTTTCAATAAAAATAATGTCTGGTTAGTGTAGTCAATTGATTGTGGTCTTTAATCTTGTTTGGCATTAAGACTACAACACAACTATTATTTGCCTATGTTCCATCACCTTGAGAACACTGTGCCTAGGTTTTTCTCAACATAAAACATTGTAGCCTATTGACATTGACCACTTAGCCAATTTGCATCAATGTTGGTATGACAGAAGTGACATAAGCCAGTCCACTAATTATTGTCTCAGTGCTGACCTGCAGTGCAGAGTTAAAATTATAGCTACTTTATTGTATATTTTTTGTAGTAAAAATGCTTTTTTTTTTATCACTGAGTTTAAATTTTTAAGTATTCTAGTTGACAAAATCATCTAACAGCAGGTGGTTGCTGCCTTTATCTTCTTTGCTTCCTGACTTGCCCAACAGTGACCTGTGATTATTGACTCATCCAGTTATAAAACAGCTCTCTCAGACCAGCATAAAATTAAACTAACATTGTAGAAATGGAACTAAAATCATATGATCCATATAAAAAAAATCAATGTGCTCCACATCGTTGTCATTTATAAAAATCTATTCAGTGAGTTACACCTTCAGATAAGTCAATGTTTTCACAATATGGATCAGATTTTCAGAGATTATATTATGAGTTTCAACTTGTAATATTAAAAAATATTAACTTGTTTTGGGATGTCAAGTTTTATAATGTAAACAAAGTTTAACATTTCTAGATAAATCCAGAGAGTGTAAGATATAGAAACCTATTTGATTAATACAATGTAATCATGTATCTAAATTTATTAGATGCTAATATATTCTATATTTCTTATCAGTTTTTCAAGATTGATTTTATTTGAACATTAACTTCCTGCTTTAACATTAGTTGCGCTCATTTTTATTGCTTCCAAGAGATCTTGTTTTCCATTTTAGCATCCATCTCTCTTAATGATGAACCACAAGTTTTCTAATGATTTAATATCTGCACAGGCTGTGATTGGGATCATTCTTATTAATTTGGTGTCTCTGAAATTCTTTTGCTCAAGTTATGCAGAATACGAATATCCTCTTTAATCTAAAACTTCTTGGTTGTGACCTATGCCCTCCCCCAAGAAAATCTTGCCAAGGAACTTATAATAATTTTCTACATTTATCTTGATGTGTTAATCAAATCTAATGAGATCTATATTTTTGCTGCTTACAATAGTAGCTACAAAATATTACCCCACTTCCTTCCTGTTATTTCATCTTCTGTGTTGTATTCATGGACCTTTTCAGTGAAGGACCCAACCTATTGCCAAGCCATAACATTCATCTAATGTAGCTCTGCTTTCGTCACTCAAAATTACTGTTGAAAAATCAGCTTTCAATTACTTAAAATTTTCTCTTTATAATGTTTAAAGCTGGTAATTTGGTTGCCAATGTTTGTTTACATGCATGATACCAACCGCTTAAAATATTTTCTTGTTGGTAAATCCATTGTTTTGCTTCTGACCCTCTTAAGTTTTCTTCAAATCTCTGACTTCTGAAGTTACTGTCTTAGATTTTCTTTTTTTTTTTTGTACATGTTTTCAACTTATTTTTGATAGTTCCATAATCAAATGTCAACTTCTTTTTATAAATTTCAATGTGTTCCCATCACTCAATAACTTTACAAAATCTTATTTCTCTATTGTGATTATATCTTTCTTACAAACCTTTACAAATATGAAATTTAAAAAAGAAATAGCAGCTACCCTATTTTTAATAAAAACCATGCTTGAGTTGCCTAATAAAATTTACTAAAGTTATTAATAAAAACATAAGTTGAAATTTACTTGATATAATGTTCATATAAATATTAGTATATCTTGAAAATATTAACATTGGGTCATTAATACCAATTGTTAAAAAAAAAAAAATTTGCAAAAAAAAAGAAATGACAATTTTTTACATAACTAGTTAAAATCTGTGAACGCTATATTAAATCATTTATAATTGACTGTAAAAATAGCTGCATTGCTTGTAAACAAGAGATTGCATGTCCTCATAGACTCTTATCGAAGTTATTTTTATTCAATTTTAAATATGTGTATAATTAAATGGTACTTCTTTGTTTTTATGTTAACAGAAAAAGAAAAAAAAAATCTCAATTTTCCTCCTCTTTCCCACTTTCTTTTTTCTGTCTCCTTTGTTGATATGAAGTTGAACATGAAAGCTTTGTTTGTATCATCATTCTACAAATATCTTTCTCTATTAATTGAAGAATTTTCCCCCCCTGTGTGTAAGGTTTTTATTCAGGTTTGCTACTATATTTGCTGCCCACCTCCCATTTTTTCCTGGGAACTTGTCACTTGATCACCACCTAAAATTAGCATCTGAGATGCTCTGATAGCGTATGATTGTATTGTGTACGCAAGTTGTTGTCATTTAATTTGTTTTAATTCTACTTTTCTCACCATGTAAATTTTCAGGGCTATAGTTTCCCCACTCCTGGCCCCCAGTCATGCTTGGCAAAGTGGGATTGTCGATTTCGATGTTGGTCAGTTTTTGTATTTCATATATGCACATGACTTAATTCATTAGGATGTGAGTAACTTGCATTTCTTTAATGGTATCTAATCAATTAGCCAATTCATTATATCTTTTATGAAACTTTTTTCTTTTCCGGCTTTTACAAATCTCGCATTTAAGTTGTAATGCAGCTTCACTAAGCCACTGATGTATTTCTTTTCTAATTGTAATATTCATTTTGAAAAAAAAAAAACAGGCATTCTTTTGAGGTTTAAAGAAATTAACTCAAAGATATCTGAACACTTTTTCCTAAATGTAGATCCCCAATGTTACTTAAGTAGGTTTCCAATTTTGTGGACTTGTATAGAATTTTTGTTCATTTATATAACATGAAAGCAAATATTGCTATAACAGTGATCAAGTTTTTTTGTTTTTTTTTTTTCAAGTATCCACTGATACCCATTTTAATTTTTACCATAAAAATCTTTCAAAAATAAAAATTGCTAGATCAAAATTTGTATTTTTAATTATTAATCTCTTGGTACTGAGGTGGGTATTTTATTTTTTTAATTTTTAATGAAAGCAACAATAAATTAGATAACTTTTCAGATAATTTTTGTATCTGTAAAATATAGCTACACTTGCAGCATAATGTTGAACTTTTTTTTTTTTTTTAGCTTAAATAAGACATGCTAAAACTAAAATCTATTTTGTAATCAAATCCAGTTTATATTGTATTGAATGCATCCAAATGATTCAGTAAAATGTAAATGTTAGTACTGTAAATGTTTTAATTTAAAATATATCATGTTCTGGCTGGCAAAAAAAAGACTATTCAAGAAAATTAGAAATTTCTGGAGGTAATTTCTTATGAAGTTTGCAGAAGCATTTGCCAGATTGTTTATTTTTTCAAATTTTTTCATTGAATATTCACACATTTTGATGTTTTAGTAATTTTTCTTCTATTGTAGAAAGCCTCAGCATTTTTTAAATCAGAGAAAAGAAAGGGAGCCTAGGATTAGTTTTTGTTGATAATAAAAAGATATTTTACAGTCTTTTCTTATAAATAAATAAAATAGGATTATAATTTTCTGTACAAATTATTTTAACAAATTTTGGTGTTACTGTAGTGTAAAGTCTACCTCAATGTATCATCTACCCAGGTGCAGAGCAGAGGTCTATCGTACCCCTCCCTTTAGGAGCACGCACTCAGGTAAATTGAGTGATTGTGACTGGCTGCTAAAATGATGATTCTCAAGAAAATAGGAGTTGTTGGTGGTCAGCTGTTCCAGTCACATTGTGATCGTTTTTGCTGGAAGCTGATGTGAAGAAAATCTGATGATCTATTCGTGCCTTTCCTAGGAAATATATATGATGTATTGAATTTATAGCATGTTTGTTTTTTACCTCTCTACCTTTAATATAAATAGTATATAGATATATGAATATTATAAGGTTTAAATAAATATGTATACAAATACAATGTTATGGTTTGATGGTGCGATAGACCTCACATTATAGAAGCACTCAAATTTCCCTGTGCTTATTTGTTGAATTTTACCCTTCTGTCATTTCTCAGGGAGTGCTGAAATAGTTCCTTGTCTGACCAAAAAAAAAACTTTCTGAAAAGATGGTTTGGTCAGATTTTGGGAAGGGGGATCTTCTGTTTGCTTGTACATGTATATCATATTAGTTACTTGAACAGGTTGAGTTTTCACAACAAAAAAGAAAAAAAAAGAAAACATTATTCAAGATTTTTTTTTTTTTATTGCATTAAATTTTGAATTTTAGTTCTAAAAATGAAACCAGATTTTTAAACATCTTTAGAATGAGTCAAGGTAAAAAAAAATATTTGCTGTGTATCTGCTTTATTCTCATGAATAATTCAACCTTCAGTCGGTTAACTGATAAAACATAGCATCTTCACGAATGTGATATTTATGTCTTACAATTTTACATAATCTTTTTTGCTTTGTCCTTATCTTTCTAGCATGAATTCATCTGCTTGGAACATAGTGGAAATGGTGGTCCTCTCAAGTTGAAGTGAAGTGTGAAAAAAATAAACTTAGGTGCTGTTTATTTCAGTGGAATGTTTGTTGAATTGAAAAAGCATTTTGTTTTTATATTTGAAAACAAAGATTTACTAAAGGCTAAGATGTAACGTGTGTAGGTTTTAAGTCCTAAAATCTTTCTAGAACTACAACTAAGTTCTATTCCTTTCTAATTTTATGACAGTTGACCTTTGTGATTCTTTTTGTAAGACATTTTTTTGTTTTTCCTTATTTAAAGTGTCACAGCATAATTGTGCTGGTGTTGATGGAAATATATAGTATGAAATGTTTGATATGTGTAATTTCATCTGGATGAGATTTATTCTAATTTTGTTTGATATGAAATATCATTTTATCCTCACATAGTTGTTTCCAGCACCCTACATACTCCCTTGTTTTTCTAGGAAGCTTTACATTATTGAAATCACTTGTCCCTGATATGCAAATAAAATGCACCAAGTTATCATTATTACAGGTTTTGTGGGAAGATAATGCTTTATTTCAATTTGAAAGCTTTGACTGGGTTGCTTTGAAGAATAAGCAGAATTTTTCCATGTCTATGACTAGACTGTTACTTGACTATGAAACGCAAGGCTATTAATAAGATTTAAATCCATGACTAGTCCATAGTACTTGATCAGGATCATCTGAAATGTTTTATTATTAGTCTTCTGCTCTAATGCTCTAATACACACACACACTTTTATTTATTTATTTTTTTTTTTATTAACGACTTTGTCTGGTGTGGGGAGTGTGTGAAAAGTAATGATTTCACTGACTACTCTTATTTGTGTTGACTGTGCCACTTAATGAACAATGTTAGCTTGAGAGAAGAGTTTGGCCTATCCAAGCAATTAACAAGTTTACAACAACTGTTATTTCACTGTTGATTATAATGCCTGGTTATATTAAACAACTTGTAGAAAATTAAGGATTTGTCCACTGTTTTAATCTTAACTTCTTAGGCTCCCATCATTCCACCTACTTCAAGGATTCAATAAGATTGTTAGCTGTAGTCTGAATTTTGACCTCTCTTTCTCTTGTTGCTAGGTTGAGAAGGTGGTATGAACAGATGAAATACAGGATTCCCTCAATTAGTGTGCTAAAATTTATATTTACAAAAATTCAATTAGTTCATTTATGATATTCAATTAGAGTACTGAAAATTCTTCTGTTTAACCATAGTAATTGAAAAGTGATTTTTTTTGTTTTCAGTTACCAATGTACACATTAGCTGCACTAATAAAGGGATTCCTGTAGTTGAGGTTTAATAAGCTGTGGTGTTTAATGTGATGGCTATTTGGGTGCTTTGTGTTTACAGGTGTTTATCTTCAGATAACCTCCCTAATCCATCCAAATATACACCAATTTATTTGGCTTAAGAAATTCATGCAAACATATATTTTGCATGTACTGATAGAATTTTATCTCTTAAAATATACAATATTTAAAGACTTCATAAGTTCATATCAGGAAGTTCTCTTGTTGAATGTCTAAGTCTACTAGCATATAATGGAGAAAGAAGAGTCCTTGTAAATATGTCAGTATCTCATTGATAGTAGTGATCCTCTCTGTGGGATTTTTAGGTGTCTGAAAATATAAGAATGTGAGAACAGACAAAATTATTTCACTACTCTCTGGCTCTTTAGCCTGGTCATCTCTGGCTGTTTTTTCTATTTGCCAAGACAAAGGAATTCATTTCAAAATTCTTTTGATTTCTGATTGGTTCCCAGGTGTAACTCATTTGGCAATCCCTTTTTCTTCTACGTTTAGGAAGGATGACATTTTTGCTCTCTTTATCTCTTTTCTTTTTTTTTTTACTTATGGCAAAAATGGTTTACTAAACTCAACTTTTTATTTTTCTATCACTACAAAGTACTGAGGGAGTAAGACCAATATCTTTGCTGTTTCTCTTGCTCGGGCTATATAACTATGGCTTTAATTAAAATTATCAACCCATATTGCAATAATTCTTTGTAGTTTTATTTTTGGTTTAATTATAAGAGAACGGTGTAAAGTTTCCAAAAAAGTAAATGTTTTTTTTGTATACATGAGTTTAGATAGTTTTTAATTCTATTTTTTAATATCCTAAATTCAGTCAGTCAGTTAAGTGCCATATGTAATCGAAAGAGACATGACTGACTGGGTGGCAGATTTTCCCATAGTAGGTTGCCAACCAAGGCTAAAATCCAGTCTGTCCTATTATTTAACCCATAGCTGGAGGGAGAAGAAATGGAGTAATATCTTTCCTTAGGGTATTTGAATGCAACAAATTTAACTGAAATTCAAACTTGGCTTTCCGATTTTTCATTCCAAACCGATATCCACTGCACCAACCAACGCACATTCCAATATCCTAAATTACTGTTATCAAATTTTCAACATCTGTAAAAGAGAAATTTAATTTAAAAAATCACTACTAAAAAGAGTAATTATCCATAGGGAATATCCAATGAAAATTAGTTCATTTAACAATTACTGGGTTTTGACAAAATGTTACCCTTTTTTTTTAATATATTAAAAAAAATACATTTTCTTTCTACCAGGTGTCTGAACCTGTTAACACATTAAGAATAAAAATTAAAAATCCCACATTACTGACAGATGAGCAAAGATGACAGATTTTTTTTTCACCTGTTCTCGACAGATTTTAAAGCTTTCTGTTCTTTCAAACCATTGTTATAAGAATCATTAGAGTTGCTGCACATATACCTGTTTATATTATAACTACTACTACTGCTCTTGTTATTTTTTTAACAATGTTCACAAGACAAGAGCCACTCAAGAGTGACATTAAAAGGCAGAGTTTATGATGCTAGGGAAAGAAGGTTACAGTTATTCTTTGATTTGACCAGGTTATGCTTGTAATGAAGGGCTGAGCATCCTCTTGGGAGCCTGTTACAATTTGTGGAGAGAAGCTGCTTGAGTGGAACTTACATCTCTCTAATTGAATATAAACTACTTGGCTTCAATGTGCATAACATGGTGAGTCTTAGCCTTGAAGGTCAGAACTGGTGGAACTAAGGATAGATTGTCTGAAGACTTTCCATGGAAATAATGATAGAGCAGCAAGGGGCTTGTGATGTTTCGTCTGTAGGGTGGGAAAAAATTTGTCACTGACTGAAATATGGAGATGCTTTTGGACTCTACTGAGACTGGAAAAATGAAGGCTGGGCATCTCCTGACCATAAATGGCGGCAGTACTCCATTTTGGAACTGACCTGGCTCTTATGGGAGATAGCTTGATAAGCTGGGCATTTATAGGAGCAGTTTATTAAAGCTCAAATATATCTTTGATATTATCAAGAAGCAGTGTTTAGAACAGTCAGTTAAGTGCCATACATGACACACTCTTGGATGATCATGTCTCAAGAGACATGACTGGGCAGAAAGTTATCCTACAAGGCTCTAGAACCCAACCTGTTCTGTTATTTAACCCATAACCAGAGAGAAGAGAGATTAATACCCTTTTGCAAGGGTATTTGTGCATAAGTGAATGCAATGAATTCAACTGGAATTCAAACTCGGCTCCCCGATTTCTCATTCCAAGCCAATATCCACTGCATCATAATGTGTTTAGAAGAGTTGTGGCTAAAAAAATATTTGGTTGATCTGTAAATAGTCCCATTGTTAGTTTTCAGTATCTGAGATACTGAATCTGATTTGCTGCTACATCAACATCCTCTCTACTGAGTAGTTGTCTTATTTTATTTCTTGATAACATCTCGAAGATACACAGCTGCATTTTTCCCCTTGCTTCCTTAGCTGCTGTCGCCACTGCCACCTCCTCCTCCTCCCTTTACTACTCCTTGATTTTGATTGTTTAGTCATGTCTGCTCATTTTAAGCAAAATTCCATTTGGATGTTTGGTAACTTGTGTAAAAGTTGAGAATTGAAATTCTTTCTTTCTCTACTTTATTATAAACTGCATCCTAACTTTTTTTAGCTTCCTCTCACCTAAATTCTATAACATAATTCTTCTTATAACTCATCTACTTTATTATAGAAATTGGCCGAGGAGCATTCGGTAACCTTTGTAACTTTTTCTCTATTTGACTTTTTTTTTTTTTTTAACTAGGGTGCAAGGTCAGGCAAGGGCATTTTTTCCCCCTATTAAAATAGAATTCCTCCCACACCTTTTTTTATGTTGGGATGGATTAAACAGAAATATAAAAAAAGTTCTGAACAATTTTTTCTTTGTAATTGTGCTGCAGGGTAAACTTTGTAGAGTGCCAGTTTTGATAGAATTCTTATTTTAGTGCCTGATTACTTTGCAGTGGACTGTGAAGATCTACTTCCTGTCTATTCTTATTATTTGATAAGTGGCACACTTGTGTAGACTTAATACTTAGACAGTTGACATACCTAATGCTATCTAGGAAACACTTTTAAACCTTTTCCTGACTATTTCGTTCAAAGTGTAAGTTTCTGAATTGAAAATTATCGCTAGTCATATTGACGCCCAATGTTACAAGGGCTTGAGAATTTTTTTTTTTCTTGAAATTTTAATGTGGTAAATTTGTCATGTTTATCAGTTGGGTCTCTTGGAGATAACATAAGAATCGACTTGTTAATTTCTTAATATTTTTTTTTTCACATGCTATCCTCATGTTGTCTACTTGGGCTACCTGCAATGTTGGCAAAAATTACTCCCTTTTATACAGTGTGTGCCAAGAGATCGAGTAACAATTATCTTTTAAAAAAATGGGTACATATATTCAACTTAGAAACTGTTATTAAATAAAACTGCCTTTGTCCTTTAAGTTGGCCTTCATGCAGCTAATTTAGGTGGTTTCCATTCATGTTGGCCATCATTTGTGAACTGATGGGCTTTGTGCCTTTGGTATTTTGAAATCACTAGTTAGACTCCCACTTGACATTGCTTCACATAATCCAGGATTTATTGTGGTACAGAAGACATAACATATTGTATTCATCCTTCAAATTCTTCCTGAGTCTTGTTTTGGTATAGTAGGCTTGTTCTTTTACCCTACCTCAAAGAAAAGAGTTATGGGTTGTTAAGTCAGGGCTCCTGGCTGGCCACATATATAAAATAGGGTGTTACTTTTCAATCACTGTGTGTGTATTTTCTACGTCTATAACACGGCTCAGTTTCATGCTCTATACAATCATCATCATCAGATACATATGAACTGATTGTTTCTAGATTTTAATTATTATTCTTGGTTTTCGCATTATCTGCCAACTCTAGTAATAAAAGTTTTTGATCACAGCAAAATGAAATATAAAGGCCTTAGAAAAGAGTAAACCATGTAAGTAGAGCATTTTCTGATAAAACAAGGAAGGCAAATATAAGCCATAACTATGTAAAGGTAACCTCATATGGTTTAACCCACCTTTTAGCCATAATGTCCAAACAAACATTGGAAGAATTTAAAAAAATTTAATTTACAAGTATTTTAACCATTCCCCTACACTAAAAAAAGATTTTCAACAAAAACAATGTTAAGGTTAGTTATAGTTGCTTTAATATATATATTACAACATAAAAATGATATTAAATAAACACCTGTCCAACCTGCAAAATAATAGTAGCTCTACTAAAAATAATTGTAACTGCTTAAAAAATATGATCTGCCCACTTAACAGTCACTGTAAGAAAACCAATAGAAATACTGATATTACAATCATAAATTGACTTTAAGTGATAGTAAATAGCGGAATAGCACCACCCTCTCCAAATATTTTTGATAAAAAACAAAAAGCTATTACCTGGGTTGTCATTGCAATTTTCATTTTTTAAATTTTTTATATATGTACTTATTTTTTACCTTTATTTTGTTATTTTATTATTGTTTTTATATATTTTTAAATGCTTTTTGTTCCCCAAGAATAATATACTACAAGTGGTCTCCTTTGAACTACACGTATATCCTTTGCCTTTAACAAAATTTACCCTTTAATATTTAACTTTTATAATTTTACTTTCGAATTTCATGTTTAAGTTTTGGTCTAAACCAAAGTAAATTATACATTGATTAAATTAGAAAATAGCATCCCAGATTTATAACAACCATGAATAACATGAGAACCAAAAATTAAAATCTAGAAATGGTCAGTTCACAATATGCACTTGATGATTGCATTATGCATGAAACTTGTGCTATAGATGTAGGATATGTATATTTGTAATATATTCTTCATAGCTCTGTTAGATTACATTGAGCACTTTTATTAACACTTGTGTGTATATCCATATGTATGCATATTGATATTCATTCCTACCCCTGTGTGTGTGTGTGTGTGTGTGTGTGTGTATGTATGTATGTGTATATATATATATATATATATATATTTTTTTTTTTTTTTTTCTCTAATATTTTTTTCTCTAATTTTTCTCCAATAATTTTTAAACTGATAACTCTCTGTAATTGGCATTTAGCTCGCTTCTACCTAAAAGGTTTAATCAAACTTAAATAAAAATTTTTAAATCTTATATTGAAACACATTCCTTCTCGCCTAAATACCTCTTCAAACAGCCCAAAATCTTAACTTTAAAAAGTAATTTAACTCATTTAGTTGTCTATCTTTATAAAATATGAACTCCTATTCCTCCCCTTCCTAAATATACCATTTATATATTTGTTTGAATATTACAATATTATGTTACCCTTAATGTATGTTTGTTTTTACCTTTTCTTTTTCTAAATTCTCTAAATTTACTTTATGGTTGCTTTCTTCTAAAGCTTTCTTATATTTGCTGTTTTTATTATTAAATATTTCCTTATTACTGGAGTTGGATAATCTAACTTGGAATGATTTATGTAAATTATCTAGAATGTTATTTGGGTGGGGGGTTGATTCTTTACTAATGTATCTATGGTTATATAGATCTTTGGTATTCAAGTTCAAGATAACATTGAGAAAGTTGATCACTTTAGTGTTGGTGGTTGTGATAATATTTAATTTGGGATCTTTGAAAAACTTTATCAGTTTCTTTCACAATTGGTCTATATTTCGTGGACTTCTTGTACAGAGAAGAATTGCACTTTAATGTTTTCAGGGCCTCACCCTGAGTTTTCTGCTTGGATTTATTTCCATAGCCTTTTCCATGTTTGGATATGATCACAAGGCAGTAATTGTTTAAAATCATGCTTTTCCTTCTCCCATATGTACTGCTTTCCTGGGCTGTTGAGCTCCATGTATACAAAGCAGATGGTTATGAGGCACCAGCTTATCTGCCTTTGTCTATTCTCCATCTGGAAGTTGGACTTAGTTTTTCAGAGGCTTTGAGACAAATGTCGCACACACACGTTTTATAGAAATTTGTCTCCACTGTCACCTCTGCTACGGAAACCTTTGGAACATATATAGTGTATATAAATGTTGGTGGATGAACAGTTGTGTACCAGGACAATTGCATACCTTTAATTTTTTGAAGTTACCATATTTTCTTAAGAGTTGTTAATTGCAAACCAACTTTTAATTATTCTAAAAAAAAAAAAAAATGCCAAAAGATACTTAACATAACTGTTATCAAAAACAAAACTGCAAATAAGAGAATCATGGCACTATTAGATATGCATACTCCTGAAAACAAAATAAAATTCTTAAAAGATAGTTCACAACATTCATAACTTTTAATTTGTGAAACTACAATAATTTTCAATTTTTAAAATATTTTTTTTTAATTTGTGATTATTACCTTTGCTTTTTTTTTTTTTTTTTTATAAATTTTATGGTAATTGCCTTTAAAGGTTTCAAAAAATTATGAGGTACACAATTATCCAGGGATGCAACTGTCCTGGTACCATAAACATTACATACATTGATTTAAAGGTTAAAAAAAAATTAATGGGTTTTTTTTTTTTTTTAATATATAAAACATTAGAAAAACACTAGAAAGCAAAATAAATTATAATAAACAAACCCAAATATCAAAAAGTTTAATGTTAGGAAAATAATATTGGCATCTAAAAATGTGAATATAAATCTGGGCTTAAACCCCAAATCCTTGGCAATTATGAAATCATTATTTAACAGAATAAAATAGTGTTGCTTTTTGACAGCCCTGACACTAATTTCACAAAGATGAACTTGAACACACTCATAGAAGAGAATCAACTCAATGACAGTATTAAATTTGAAGGTTTAATGTACAAAACGGGTGTATGCACAAATAGGTAAAAAGGCTTGCAAATATAGTTACATTGGTGGACTTAACTTCTAGAAGAGTGTCCAGGGGTCTAGTGGGATTTGTGGCCTCATTGCTTCTGGACTTCATTGACACTGAAAAGAACGGCTCCAATATACGTGTGGTCACTACAGCTGTTACTTTGCCAAAGAGGGAGATTTCAGATTGGAATTTACCGGATAACTCCAAGATGGACCCTGTAACCAGTTCATTATGAATTAGTAATAGTTTAAGCACAAAATTGAGCTTTGAATGGTAAAGTGTTAGCTCCCTTTACTATCACTTTCAAATTCTTAAAACACCTAAACTATCAATTGATTTAAAAAAAAAAAAAAGTGAGTAGAGAATGCAAAGTTGATAAATATTGTAACTTTAGGTAAGCGAAAAACAGAATAAGACACAATCTTCAGTTTAGTGGGAAAAAACAAATAACTAATGCAGAAACACATGGGAACTGGAAAAAGTTGAAAGAAAAAAAAATAGTTTCTTGTAATTATTTCTTCTTTTTAAAGTTTTTAAAAATATCAGAATCTGTATTTCATAAAAGTGGATTTTCTTAAACATAACTTCTTCTGGCTAATGTCTTCATTTTTGTTACTAAAACATTTCTGCCACTGTGCTTTCTGTCTTCAAATATCTGTCAATCTGGCTAACTTTCAGGGGACTTTTGAATGAAACTCTAGGTTTAATCTATGGGGGATAGATTCTTCTTGTTCCCTGGCCCATGTCCCTCATGCCATATGTAGGAATATCTATTTTCAAGGCAGGCTGTACCTAAGCAGTATTATCTCTACTATAAAATTAGGGGTTTGAACCCACAATTACTATGCAACCAAGTTCATAAACAAATGATTTTAATACTAGGTTATTGCCTCTGGGGACAATCCTGAAGCTAAAACTTGAAGCCTTAAATCAAATGTTCATATTGCATGCCTTGCTGTTTCTGCTGCTTTTATTGTGCCATGTCCATTAACATTTCTTATTCTTTGTTATCTGAAACGCCGTATCTTGGAGAAGAATAGTAAGGTGTTTTCTCACTGCATTCTCTATTGTTTTTAATTCTGTGTAATACTACTATTACACTGACAGCCACCCAGAGTTAGAGAGCCCCACTCTATCCTGTGGTTGGGGAGTAGAAAGAGAAGTAACCCACATGTCAATCATGATGATGCTTTTCTTTTCAGGTTTCTTTTGTAATATCAAATGTTCCATCATCTGATGCAATTTTGATTTTTCTCATTCTCTCTTTACACATTTCATTACCATATTCAGCTAGCTACTTTATTTTTTTTTTTTAATCTCTTGTTTCTTTTTCCATACAGCTTAGTGCATATAGCAAGCTTAGTTGACAGTCGTGTGATTGAGAGAAATTGTCTACTATTCAAAATCTCAAATTGTTGCTTTTAGAATTATTCAGTCAATATATCAGAAGACAGAATACAGTTACATTAGTTTAGTTCAGAGTAGACGTCTTTCCAGGACAACTTGAATGCATACATTGACAAGATTCTTATGTACTATGAAATATGTATAATTTAAAAAATGCTTCCCAAGGCTTAAAAAAGTGATATTGTGCTATTTTAAAGATTGCATATTGTTTGCCTGAAAAGAAAAATGTAAAATTACTTGAATATCATAAATATTTGCCAACCAAAAAAACTGATGTAGGCATGTGCAATCTGGTTAATGAAATGTCAAATTTTGCTGATATACAAGAGTAGCTTCGTTTTTATTACTTCTTAAATTAAAAAAAAAATATTTTTCACCATATACTTATTTTATGTCTTATTTTGAAAATTGGTCTCTTTTATAGCAACTTGTTGATTTTTATAATTTTCATCAGCTTTCATAACTATTTTAAAATCCTTTACTTCTATGAACAACAAAAATATTTGCTATTAAATTGAGTCATCAATTTTTTTGCTTGATCAAAAAATCTGATCATGACCAAAAAGTTTTTCTATTTGAATTCTGTTCTGGTGTGACTGAGAAATTAAAATATCGTACTTTACTACTGTGGGTAAAATAGTGGTAAAAATACTATTTTGTTACAAATATTTTTCATGTGTAAGTTGAAATTTGCCTACTTAAAATCTTCAATAGTTAAGATAAGGCATAAACCTTTGTTTCTATTAAAACAAAAATGGCTATGTTGGGATATTTTATTAAAATCCTAAAAATTGTAAAAGCATAAATGCTGATACAGCCAACAACAAAATTTTTTTAAAAGAATAACACTTTTCATTCTCATAAAACAAATTGATGATTTTTAGAACTTAGCTGATAGTCCTTTGAAAATAGTCATTGTTTACATCGTCACTAGGTAAAGAATTCCAGTTGTCTATCACTCTTAGGACAAAGTTGGACCTTACCAACTGACGGTCTGAGTTTTGATGAAAAAAAAAATACATTGAAAAAATTGTTAATGGAAAAAATAATTAACAATCTGAAAAATTTGAAAAATATATTACGAAATTTTATCTTTCAAGAATTACCTCCCTTGATTAACTATTTATTTCACTTGTTCTGATGCTAGAAAAGGATGTTGATTTTTTTCCCAAAATATTAGTTTTAAGTTTGTTTTTTGTTTTTTCGACAATAACTTTATAAAATAACATATTTACCTTCTTGTTCTATCTTTTTTCAATCTCTTAGCTAATTTCATAAATTTATCTTCCTAAAATGTTTTTTTAATCTCTCTTAACAAAGAACTGCTAAAAGGAATGATATAAAACCTGAGATGAGTGTTAATTAAATAATGTAATAATCGATGACTATAATGAAAACTTCCAAAATAGACTAAAAAATTTCACTTGGTTTAAAGAAAGAAGAAAACATGAAATATGCCATTTTTCTTTAATTAAGGACTCTTGTCAATTGCTGTTTTTATTTGGTCTAATTAAGAACAGTAATTGTTAGAATCTCCAGTTTGTAATTTGCATCTTGGGCTGTTCCTTTTGCTGACAATGATGCACATTCTATCTTGCAAATGATGCTTACTTTTTTCTTACTTTCTTTGACTACCTTTTGTAAGAGTTTTTGTAGTTTCCTTTCCATATCCACCATCAACACTGTGAACTGAATGTCTTGTGTTAAGATTCTGGCTGCCACTAATGAGTCCTGGTAGTATGTCTAATTCTCTCAGAATTACTTCACAATATTGGTTGAATAAGTCTGGCGAGAAAACTTGTTCTTGTTTTTACACTCCTTTCTATTCTCATTTGTTGAATTCATTGTCTGTATACAGGTGGTTTGCTGTCAGTATAGGTTCTGGATTATTCTAATAATCTTTCCATGTGATGGTTGCCTACCTGTTTCAACAGTTTTTTGTGGTGTACTTTATCAAATGCTTTTTACATTATTTATAAAATGAATGTACACATCCTTTTACTTTTTTATCTTTCTGATATTATTTTCTGCATAAATATTGCATTCTTGTTCCACTGTCTTTAACAAAACTGTACTGTTCTTGTCTTATATCTGGTCTAATTTTGCTCTGCGCTCTTTTCGTCAGCATTTGAATAAGTTTTTATATGGTTTATTAGGCTGATTTTCTGATGGAATTAGTATATGTACCTGGTTTCTCAGGCAAGGCATGATATTTCTGTGTAATGCCAGATCACAATACATAAAATACAATGAAAGAGTTTTCTAAGGTAGGTATTCTATCTATAAAGTATTTTTTTCTTTCTCTAATACTGTTGTCCAACCTTGGATTTTATATATCCTGTTGATGAGCATGTCTTTTGCCCTGATTTCTTTTTCTTTTTCTATGTTTTAATCTGTGATACTCATTATTCTTTCTATTTCTGCACATTTTTGTTGAGCCATTCCTCTTTAGCCCACATGCATTTCTTATTTAGTTTTTTATGCTTTTTTCGATATGTGCCCTTTCTGGGCATTGTTTTTGCCTCCTTTTCATCATGTTGAGAATTTCATCGGTCATCCATTTTTTTTTTTTTTCTCTAGTTTTCTTTGGGATGATCTCAACTGCTGATATTACCAATACTTTCCCATTGTTAATATATTTCTACCTCACATTAGTCATTTGAGAGTCTGTCATATTACAATCTGGGAATGTTTATCTGAGGGAAAGTACAGCATTCACATCCAAACATGTATTGGGGTAATGAAAGATGCCTTCCAAAGCTAAGCAAAGTATTAAAATTAAGAAAATTTAATTAGAAACCGTACTGAACAGTTGTGTGCTTTCAGCTCTTTTATATGGCAGTGAATGCTGCACAATAAATTCACAGAAAATACTTGAGGCAACAAATGGTCTATAGAAGGATGTTGAGAATACTATGAACCAAACATGTAAGCAACAACAAAGTTTGGGAGAAAATAGATACAAAAAGGACACTTATAATTAACATCAAAAAGAGGACACAGAATTTGTAGGATGCATAATGAGCAAAGAGGGGCTTGGAAAATTTGACATGTGACAGATTGAAGGCAAACGGAACAGGAAAAGAACACATAAGCTAGTGAGTGTGCTTGTGTAAATGGATGGCAAATCGGGGGTTTAAGAGAGACAGTGAAAAGACGATTTATTAAGAGCTACAAAGAACAGGGAGCCATGGTTGCCAACCAACATCTTGAGGCAGAAGAATTGTTAGACTTATTAGGTTCTTGGAAGAAACTCTTCGGGTCCCCCCTATGTTCAGTCCTGATGCATAATATTTTGACAAAAGTTTGATTTTTTTTTTTTTTTTTGTACATTTAATGAGTTATTTCATTTTATTCATGATATTTTAAGTTTTATGTTGTAAACTATCCAGTTTTCATAATAAAACAGGTGACATTTGTTAAATTGTAAATATAAATATCAGTTATATAAACTAGTGTGTAAATAATACATCTAGTCAACTAACATAATTGGAATAAAAAGATTTTCCATCGTAAATTTTGATATTATGTTTGGTGATGTTATCAAGCAATGTATAACACTATGATTGGGTGTAATTGGTCACTGAATGTACATGCTATGATTCTTGTCATGGTAATTGATAAAAAAAAAAGAAAAGATAAGCACTATGGACAGGTGCATACTTGTTACCTGGTAAAACTCACCACTCTTGTGTTTAGATATGATCTGCTGAAGTTTCTTTTGACTTGATTATCTATTAAATACAATCAAACTGTCACACATTTTTGCCTTGCTCCCACAAAAATGTGTTTGTTTACTGATATCAAGTCTCTTTGTGGCTGTCTGCATCTCATATGAGTGGGACTACATCATACCTAATCACAAATGTTGTTTACTGTCAAATCTCAACTTATCTATCTGAGCAAAATCTCTAACATGAAACTTTGCTTATCGCAATTCACAAAATCATTACAAATAATTTTGTTTTTTAGTTGCATTTTTATCTTTACTATATATATATATATATATATATATATATATAAAAATAAAAAACATTGCTTATTTTTCTTCCACTTTTAATATCAAAATTTGACTTTAATGCATGCTGGTATGACATTAGTCATAATAAGTTAAAACTAAACTAATATTAGAACATTTTTGTCAAATCAAATTGAGAAAGCAAAGTTTATTCTCAGTAATATAATCGGATATGTTAAATTTTGTATCTTTTAATTTTTATTTTCAGATTGACATTATTTGAAGTACCATTAAAGCTCTCTTTTTTCTTTTTTTTCTTTTTTTAAATTTTTTTATGGATGTTAAATATTTTGTACATAATTGGAATTGATGAAGATTGTCATCTTTGTAAACTATTCTTTTTGGCAATGATGGTTCACTTTACTTTTGTAAGAGTTGTCTCCCTTACATTGTTTTCAATTAGCCGTTAAAATATTTACAAGGAAGATTTTTGATATAAATTAAATTTCCAAACACATTCTCAAAAGCTGCTGAAAATATAGTTAATAATTATTTTATAAGTGGGTAAAGTAGGATTTATGGAATCTGTATATTTCTAGCTTGGGTTTAGTTTTTTGCCCAAAAAGCACTGGAATGTATCTTTCATCTTCCAGATTAAAATTTAAAAAAATTAATCTGCTTACAGAGATCTTAAAAATTTTGTTCATGACTGTTATAATCAGATTTCTGAATTAAGCATAATTTCTTTTGAACATTTAGCTGAAACATTTCACTTTATGCTAAATTCTTAATGGTATTAGTAAAGACTCGCTTCAGTTTAGCTAGAAAAATATAATCCTATTGTAAAGAAATTGCAGAACATTACTTATATATTCTCTTAATCTCTAATTGAATATTTCAAGAGTAATCAGTTCCTATCAATGCAGTTCACTACCCTCTTATTTTCTGAAAAAAAAAAATGAACATATGCTTCATTACAACTTTTACTCTCATGACTTTCAAATGAAACATTAGGCATGAAACATGAAATTAGGCATGTAGGGCATCAAATTAATAGAAATGAATTTGAAAACTTTGCTTCTTTAAAGAATTTAGATATTAGTTGAAATGTTTACTTTTGTATATTTTTTTTACTTATCTAATGGATTAAATAATTTAATGTGTATTAATTTTTAGTTTGATGAATTAGCTGCATTCTTGCTTGCTAATTTTGTTGACACAATTCACAATAGCACATAGTTTAACCCTTTATTGCATTTTATGCTAGTGTTTTTATTTTCATCCAACTTTAATTTCTCTCTGGCTGTTACAGTTTTCTTTCTTCTAATACCATGATCTTAACCTATTATGCTGTCTACTGTTTTTACTCAGTTAATGACCATTTTATATTAGAAATTAAGCTGTTTAGTAAAGGTTGCTCACTATCTCTACTCTGGGTAAAAAAAAAAAATTATGATGTGGCTGTTTGCATATTATGATCATTTCTTTTGTTTGTTTTAATAAGAATTTGTTTTTATAAAATTCTGGAGAATATATGTGCCTGCTGAAGTAAAACCTAAACTATTTGTAAAACATACTCTGTTTATAAAAATAATTCCTCCTCAAAATAATCCAAATGTGGGACTAATAATTAAATTAATGTTGTTAGTATATTTGAATTGGATTTTTTTTTTTTTTTTTTTTTTTTTTTTTTTGAACAATTTAATTTGTTAACGCTATAGTTTTTAAGTCTTGTTTGAACTCACTTGACTGAGTGACAAAAATACATGACAAGACTCTTTGTGAGTAAACTAAGTTTCTTACTCTCATAGTCCTAATTCTTGGTATTGCCAGTAATCCTGCCAAATAATATTAAGTCTAATTATTTAGGACCTGTCACTTGATAATATCTCAAATATTAAAATTTTCTTCTAATACTAATAAAGAGTGACCCTGCTTCTTTGCTTCACAATAATTGTTTGTAACTTTAGGAATATTTACTTATACACAACTGAGTATTGTAACATTTTGTTATTCAGTATCAAATGTCTGATGTCTTTCATAAATGTTCGCTCAGTTGGTGGGGCTTTAGAGTCCACCGACTGCACCTGTGCAGGAGTTAAAAGTCCCCCTATATGGGCACCTGTTTGCCGTGGGTAGAAATCAGTGATGCTCAAGAACAGAATCCTGATGGTTGAGGGTTTTCAGAGTTGGGCTATACATATATTCCTAAATTCCAACAAACCACTTTGTCCTCTACTTGAGCTAGATGGGTGGTCCAATCAACCATATCAATCTCTAAGTCAGACAAACTAAAACAAATTGTGCTCACATTTTCCATATCAAAGAGTAAACTGACTTAGTAAGCACTGGCTGTCAGCTGGGAATCTGACATGACTGTTTCAATCTCTGAGGAAAGCCCATATATAGATGGACGATCTCGGATATAACAGGTGCTTGGAACCCTGCCCATGTTTGAGTATACCAGTCATGGTGAGGAGCATTGAACTCTCACTGTGTTCACTATAGGAAATTAAGAACAATAATTTTGTCAAAATAAGGAAGAACAAAACAGAACATTACAGACATAAAAAGAATTTCCATTTAAAAATGATAGGATTATCGATACCAACACTTGTATCATTACTTTTGATGCATCAGAACCACGCCATGAAATAAAAATTGGATATTCAGTTTCCAAAGTAGAAACATGTATTCCAAACCCATTAAGAAGCTTCCACTGCCAAAAATATGGACATGGTAAGAATAAATGTTCAAGGATAATTGGTATATAGAAAATATGACTAGAATGATCCTAACCACGCAGATCGCATACCCGAATGAAACCAAATGTCTTAATTGTAAAAACATCCTATGGTAACTTTCAGAGACTGCGAAACCTGGAAAAATATATTAAAAATTTAAAACACCCAAAAATTCACTACTCAGAAGCAAGGAAAAGCATCAAAACAAACTCCAATACACTAACATATGAAAAAATTACCCAAGCAGCATCAAGCTATATCTGTGAAAATCTAATATCAAACAAATTACAAGAAACACAAAAATATTTTTAATCCAAGAATTTAAAAAACATTTAAATTCAATTGTAAACTTGGAAACAACTTCTATCACTGAACCAAAACTATTCAGTGTGAATCCAGCCTAAAATTCAATGACAGCATGCTGAAAAAGATTTCAAATGAAAAATTACACAAACAGAAAACTGACAGAACAAAAACCGGTTAAACCACAATACAAAACAAAAGTAAATAAACAGGATGACAGCCCATATAATAAAGATAATAAATTTTTAAAAGAATGTAAAATATCCAAATAATCAAGAACCTGCAAATGCTTGACAAAAGATAAGTTCACTAACAATGAAAACAAACAGTATCAATTCATTGAACTAGATCTTCAATTTTTATTCCTTCAAAACATAGACTGAATAAGATTGAAATAGAAAGGCTAATTCGCAACTTCCCACCCTCTGGCTCCTAATGGTAGATCTTAATGTGAAGCTGAAGGAACCCCAATTAAACTGGTAAAATTATAGAATCTCGACTAGAATCATTTGATCCATGTGTTCCTTATAATCAAGTTCACAGAAAAGTCGCTTTTAATACTTCCCCTGATCTTCAATTATATGTTATGTTCAAACAAATTTGGCTTGAGTCTGTCATCATTCCAGTTCCTAAACCCAGGAAAACCATTCCAACAATCTACCAACCCATTGCACTAAAAAGCTGCATTTGCAAGATGATGGAGAGAATAGTAAATGTTTGACTAATATGAAACAATCTCTTATCTAGCTACCAAAATGGATTCCAGAAAAACCAAGGAACCAATGATCAACTTGTATGGCTAGAATTCTTTATTTATGATGGCTCTGTTCAAAATCATCATGTGGTATTAATATCCTTTGATATTGAAAAAGCCTATGACACCAAATTGAAGTTTGGTATTTTAAAAGACATGCAGGAAGTGGGAGTATCTCAAGGTAGCATTTTATCAGCTACATTATTTATTCTCAAAACCATTGAATACAGAATTGAAAAATCCAAATATGTAAATGATCTCTCAATATCATACTCATCACCAAACATGACACACATATATATATATATATATATATATATATATATATTTTTTTGAATTTGTCCAGCGTCTGTAATATTTAAAAAAATTTTTTTCTTTAGTTTCTTTCTTTTTCCCTCCCTTCCTTTTATCTCTCTTACCACCTTTCTTCCGTGTTGCTTAAACTTAGGTCGATTTAACACGGCTGTCTGTTAATTTTTAGTTACATTCTCCCTTTTTTTTGCGAACCCAGACGATGTCAATTTTTTCTTTTCTTATTTATTTGATTTTATTCTATCTTTTTCTTTTTCTTTTTCGTTTCCTTTATTTTTATTTTTATTTTATTTTATTTTATTTTATTATTTATTTTTTAATTTCTTTGCAATCTATTTAAAAAGGAAAAGTAGACTAATTTTTCTCCAGTTTCTGAAAGGTTTTTTCTGTTGCTGAGGTGATGTCGTCCCCCGTGGGGATCTTCATATCGAAATGGCCATTCAACATCTTTGAATTAATCCTTTTTTAATATTATATATATATATATATATATATATATATATATATATCCAAGTGAATAAAGAACGAAGAAAAAAAGTTTTACAACGTCCAAAACATTAATTTAAAACTGCTCAATATATAATATATAGAGCTGTGAATATTTATTATAAATTATATTTTAGAACATGTACAAATTTTTTTAAATATATCCACTACAAATTGTACATTTGTTTTGGCATTGAAACTACAATGTCTCTTCAGGTGGTGTGGACTGGAATGGAAAGCCTCTTTTCTTATATTTGGTGAGTTGTGTGTGGGATGTTGATGGGGGTTAGTGATAAGGGAATAAGTCTTGGGGATTGTTTGGATTTTGAAGAAAATGGTGTGGGTAGTGGAATTAGTTAATGAGTGTCTGGGAGTTTTCTAGACAGATTTAACATTAGCAGTTAGAATGTAGATTTTTATTATCTTGCGACTAGACTATATCCTTTGGATTTCTTATGGGAGCAGAGTAGGGAGGTGTAAGTGGTGGAATGCTTATTTTGTACAGAATATTTTTGTATTTAAGCAGAGTTTTTATAATTAATCTAATTTTGTATATTTAACCTTACTTTAGAATTTAGGAAGTCGATTTTTTTTCTATAGAATTTTTAATTTTAAAAAAAAATCTTTTTTAAAAATTAGGTCACAGTTTGTGGTGTATGTAGGAGTGTTAGTACAGTGAAGGTGTATCATTTCTAGGGGGGGTCCTAACTCTGGTTTATGTAGTATTTTTTTGAGCATGATTGTAAGGTTAGTTCTTTAATGTGCTTGCAGTTTACTCTGGTTTAAAAGCTTGTTGCTATTCATATATTTAATGATTTCAATTTTTTTCTTGAAGACAGAGGAAACATGGTTCCTTTATTGATTTAGCTGTTCTTGCTTGTTTGAGGATTTTCCATTTAACTTTAGGCGTTTTATTTTTGTCTTTTAACTTCCAAAAGTATTTGGCAAGAGACGTCATGTTTTGTTTTTCTTTGTTATTGAAGGATGAGAGGTGATTGTAAAATCGCTTTTTAAATACGTTCATGGTATTTGATATTTTTTCATCTTTAGGATTTTCCATGGATGAAATCGAACACATATACATATCAGGGATTTTGTTAAACATTTATTGGTCATGGGGCATTGGTTGGGGTTTCTACAGTTACAGAGGTTGTTATCACGGGACAGACTTGTATTAGTGTTGGAGTTATTTTTTTGGGGGGGGGGTGCTTTTAATATTTTGCTGTTATGTACTTTATTTTTTCTAGATTATTGGAGCAGCTATCGCTTAGTTTTATTGTATTTTATTGAAGATTTTGCTTAGAGGGTTATTTTTGGAAAATGCTTATCTATTAGTTTTAAGAAATTTATGTTCCAGCTTGAAGTTAACTGATTGATTAAAAGGATGGTTATACCATATGATTTTCCTGTTTCTATTTTTTGTTTTTGAGCTCTTGAATTTTTCCACAAAGCTAATTTTAGATGTTTGGTATCCACTTTCTTTAAGGATTCTGTCATAAATTACCTTGTGTTTATCAAATATTTCTTCATTGGATGAGTGTGTGTTAATGTGGCATTCCACTGATGATGGGATATGCTTGATAATGGATGGTGAATGATTAGAATTCTAAATAAATAATATATATATATATATATATATATATATATATATATATATATATATGTAATATTTATTTAGAATTTATAACATAAACAGGTTATAATATTACTACAAAAGTAGCCATTTTGTTTGAACACTGTGTCTTCACAAGTGATGAGGTTTATTTCAAGTTGGAGAGTTTAAAAAAGTTCAAGGCTAGCCAGACCCCCTTAATCAGGGAGGCATTGTTACATTTGTGTAAGTATATATGTAATGTTTATTTGAAATATGACTGTGCATTGACCTTGTTCATTCAAGGCTCTAGCCATTTTACAAATTTGCTCTTACATGTATCCAATATTGTAACCTTTACAGATGTTTTCCAAACCTGGTTTTAAAATTTAATGGATATATTGATATGTCAATAAAAACAAAATTCTAAAATTTGTGTGTGTGTGTGTATATATATATATATATATATATATATGTATGTGTGTGTGTGCATATATTTCTGTGCATGTGTCTGTGTGCTAGTGTTCATGTCTTTTGCTCATTTAATATCTAAGTAACTTTATAATAATTTAAATCTAATGCTTTGTTAAACTTAGAATTTAAAATTTGTAGTAAAGTGAATCTGATAGTCGGTTGATAATGCTGATCTCTATTTTAATCAAATATTAATATGAATGCCCCAATAAATTGTATTTAAAGTCTGTTCTCATATTCTTCAAATTAAAATTTTTTTATTTTGATGGTGCATTCTATGTAACAATGCCTAAGGAGGTTTGGCTAGTCTTGAAGCTTTTAAAACTCTCCAACTTGAAATAAACCTCATCACTTGATAAGACACAAATAGTGTCGAAACAAAATGTTTGCTTTTCTAGTTATAGTGTAACATTTATGTTATAAATTCTAAAATATTACTTGCTCTACTTTGTATTGAGCACTTTTTTGAGAATAGTATCTTTTGTTTTTTTTATACAGAATTTTATTCCATCCATACCTAACCTATACTTGCATGTATGTGTGTGTGTGTGTGTGTGTATATATATATATATATATATATATATATATATATATGCACACACACACACACACATTTAAACAAGGTACAGAAATACATTTAAATAGGTTCTATTTCTCCAAAATAAAAACTTTGTATGCATTTCTTCAAAAATGAGTTTACCACCTTGATCCAGAATTAAGATTAAACAATTATTGGCTTGGTATGGATGGAATAAAATTCCGTATTCCAAAAAAAAGAAAAACACTATTCTTAAAAAAAAAGTGCTCAATACAAAGTAGAGTGAATAATATTTATTTAGAATTTAAGATTAAATAGGCACTTAATGCCATAGTCCAACAAATAAAATAGCTAGGCATCATACTAGACAGCAACTTCAAGTTGCTCATTGATTACCTTAAACAAAAATACCAAATGGCTTTGAATTTTCTAAAAGTTACATCAGAACTGAATTGGGACCAAAAAGTAATGCTCAGAATATGTCGGTCACACATTAGATCAAAATTAGACTATGAATGTATTATTTACAGTGCCACATGCAAATCCTGTTTAAAATCTACAAACCATACATAATCAAGTCCTGTGATTAAATCTTGGAGAATTCTTGACCTCACCCATGCAAAGTCTTTATATAGAAGCCAGTGAGCCACGTATATCTCTGAGATGAGAAAAATTATCCCTCCAATATGCACTAAAACTACAATCCAACCTAAATATACCAAAAAACATATGAACCTCAATATATCCAGTTCTATAGAAATAAACCAATAGTTATCCTTTCACTTGGACTTTGAATTATTGGAAGAAACATACAAAAATCTTGATAACATAACACCAGTCACAATAAATAGCGTAGTTCTATCGACAATCTCCAAACCTTGCTTAGACCTAACAATGAGACGCACACACACACACACACATAAGTAACCAACAAAAGTATGTACAAAGAATCATTAAGAGACAAATATCCTGACTATAAACCATTCTACACAGACTGATCAAAAATCCTAGATAGAATAGATGCAGCAGCCACAAGCAAACAAATTCCTAAAACAAATCAGGCTACCAAATAATGCATCCATCTATACAGCTAAACTACAAGCCATTGAAATGTCACTTCAAATGATAGAAAACTCAGAAGATGGGAAGTCGATAATATTCTCAGACTCCTTGTCTAGTTTAACAGCAATTAAAGAAAAGAACCCAAATCATCCCTATATTCAAGATATCTTAGAAACTTGGCATCAGTTAATAAGGGACAAAACAATAATATTGGCCTAGATTCCTAGCCATATAAGCATCAAGGGAAATGAAGCCGACACACTGGCAAACGAGGCAATGAAAAGGACTTAACATCAAACTCCTATATACAGATTATAAAAACAAAGTTACACAATGCATCAAAAGATGACAAGCAATTTGGGACAGGTTCCCAAATAACAAACTATCTGAACATCAGTTGACAATTAAAAAAAAAAAGTGGGGGGGGGGGTAATATAGAGCCATTGGCTGACTGGAAATTACCCTTAGTGTACCTAATGCATCCAATTTCTCACCATCAAGTATATCTTTATAGAATGCAAGAAGCAGGAAAAATATCTGGTAATTATTAGTTATCACAAAATCTTAACATGGTCTTCCAAAAATGTACCTACTGCCCAAATAATAGGGTATCTGAAGAAAATAAATTTCTCTCAACTTCTATAGAAAACAGAATAACTTACATTTTGAAATAATCCCAAACTATGCAACTTGTAATATTAAATACAATTAAAAAAAACTCACAACCACTTGAAACTTTTTGAAACATTTTTGAATAAAAACTCCATTTTCAGCATTAAATGATCCACAGGGGTTTTGATATGCTTGTAAAACAAACAATGAATGAATGAATCAATCTTTTATAGATTAATTGCTACTTTTATGTTTGACCTCAAAAAGAGGGATATGTCAACAGGAGAAAAAACTTGTCTCTCTTTGGTATCACTGCTCTACAAATTTAGTTGAATCTTATTTTTGGTGTTTTTATTCTCTCCAAACTTAAGTTTCTTTTTTTTTTTTTTCTCTCTCTCTCCCTCTCTCTAATCATTTCACTCCAAGCAAGGCAATAATGCCACTAAGTTGCAAGGAGTTACTAGGAGTGAAAGAAAATTAGAAGTAAAAGAAACCAAATCCTAAATTGAAAACGGAAGTTAAACCTCTGCTCCTGTACAAAAAAATAGGGAATGAGTGAACTTCTTGATAGTGTATAAAATAAAACTATTGGCTCAATTTACTTGATTGATTCTAACATTATTTTGTCTACAAAGTGCAAAAAAGAATTTTTTTTTTTTTTTAATAGTTTGATTTTAATAATCATTACATGGTCAGCAATTATTTATCACACTTACTATTTTTTTTTCTTTTTTTTTTTCTTTATAATCGTGTTGCCCCAAGCAAAGCATTTTACTGCCACTGTTGTGCAGGGGGTTACATAGGAGGAAAGTTATGAGGAGTGAGAGGCTCCAGGGGTTGTCAGGAAGAAAGTATGAGAAGGAAGAGAATATTGATGAGAGTGGGTTGGATGGAGAAAAAAGCATGAGAGAGAGGATGTGAGTTAGTGAGACAGGAGATGACTATTGACTTGACATTTAAATTCTTGGAGATTATAGCTGTCGGGGAATCAAGTATGCGGAAGGGAATTCCACAGGCGGAAAGAGTGAGGACAAAAAGCTGCTTGCATAGAATTTGCATTTATCTTTTATTGGTTTCACAGTAAAAGGGTGGGACCTAGTTGCTAATCTTGTGGCTCGAGGAAATTCATATATAGTGGGTACCAGTGAACTAAGTTCATCGGAGCAGAAGTCGTGAAAGTATTTGTAGAAGAGACACAGGGAAGCCACACTGCATCGGTGAGAAAGCGACTGTATCCTAGCTGCCAAGTAAGAATCTATCACATTACAGATTCTCCGTTGGATTTGGTCGAGGACACTGAGGTGGATAACAGGAGCACCCAACCAAATATGGCAGCAATATTCAATGCACAGGCGGATGGTAGATTTGTATATGTGAAGGATTGTTTCAGAAGGAAAAAACTTCCTGGCCCTACACAGAGAACCGACTTTCTTAGCAGCGGATTTAGCTATGGATTTTATATAGTTGAGGTCTGATGTGAGAGTATTTAAACAACTGCTTATTGGATTGTTTTTTTTTTTTGTTTTTTGTTTTTTTCCTTCATTTGTCTTGAGTTCTTTACAAACTGCTGTCTGAAAAGATTGTGTGGGATGTAATTATAGATTGATAGTCGTCTAAAAAGAAGAGGCTCTGAGCATTGTCAGATGCTTGATTCATTATATACATAATCAGAACACCATTAAATGCTACCAATGTGTGTTTTTTTTGTTTTGTTTTTTTGTCCCTTGTTTATTTATCTCAGACTACAATAAATTGAAAATATCTTGTGAAAATTAATGATGATTCATAGTTGAAATTAAAAAAAAAATTAAAACCTTTTGGTGACAAAAGATATAGTATAAAACTGGATGTTTTCATTTTTTGTATTAATAAACCCAATGCTAATTCATCACATCTCATTAAATAGAAGAGAAACTTTATACGAGTATATAGATGGGTAGGAAAGAAATCACTTTAATGAATTATGACTCCAAAATTTGCTAAAACAATTTTAGTAAGGTGTTAAATATTTTTATTTTTAAGATGTGTTTCTCCCTTCACTTTTGTTAATGCTATTGACACTTTATCATTGGAACAAGAAAACCCCTTTATTGCAAATTAGTCATGTTTGGTTATGAGTCGAGATAATAAAAATCACTGAATTGGGCTTTCTAATAGTTACTTTCTTTGTTATTCATTTATTTAAACGGAAAAATAGTTAATTTAGAAATAAAACTTTAAAAAAATCTTATTTTACTGAAAATGTCAGTTAATTTGTCATTAGATAATTTTTAAATAAATTTCACCTCTCATAAGATCACTTATGATAGGTGCCAAATCAGCATGATTTTTGTTTTAAACCAAATGTTTTGCTTGATTCTAACATAGAAAATTAAAAGAAATAAGCAACATTTTCAATGTGCTTCTTTATGAAGAGTAAAAATATAAATAAAAGGAATGAAAAAAAATGACTTGTACAAATTGGAGAAAGTAGCATGAATTTTTGTATGGATTTCTTGTTGAAAGATTCTTCAGATTCAGGATAACCAATTTAGAATGTTAGCAACCAAATCCAGATATTACTTGAGAACGATCGATATTAAAAACACAAACACACACAGGGCCACACCTACCATACTCAAAATATCTAAATGAAACTTTGAAAGCTGTTACATTACCTTTGTTATATTGATGTGTAGCTTTCGCTCACAAACGAGTAAAATTTTCAAGACCGTATTCCCATGTCCAATTTATTGCTTAATATGAAAATATTCTTTTTTTATGACAGGCTATGAAAACTGACAAGATTGCAACAATATTTAGGCCAAACCGAATGTAATGTTCATCTATTTGGAATTGTCTTCTATGATCTATCAAATAGGTTTAAACATATACTGTTCTTAAATGAAGGCTGCAATCAATGACAATCCTCTGGGATTAATAAATCACAATATTACATTAGGAATCTTGCCACATACACAGCATTACTTATTTTAAATAACAGCCATTGTGTTTAAATGAATTTTGTTTTCATGTAATTCTGTCCTTTTTATTTATCCCATGCAAGCTGAAAATGATTAAGTATTTAACATGTTGTTGAACTTTACATATTTCCTTCAATTCCTTTCTCTTGGATCTTCAAAGCATTGCATTGATGATACATTGGGGTATCTTGCTAGTTAATTCTGGTTCAAGTCTGCATACTTGATAAACTTTCATTTTAGGCCCTTGCTGATTGTAAAAACCAAGCTTAATATGAAACCTTTAGTTTGCAGACCCTGTCTTTTGATCATTCACAGTCT
The DNA here is from genome assembly GCA_037127315.1 of Ascarosepion bandense. Lineage (NCBI taxonomy): Eukaryota > Metazoa > Mollusca > Cephalopoda > Sepiida > Sepiidae > Ascarosepion > Ascarosepion bandense. The sequence continues at coordinate 504,080 of JBBBDQ010001264.1, forward strand.
GGTCAACTTTCTTTTTATACCAGATTTAAAGAGCCTGATATGTTTCTACTTCTTGAAATATTGTTATGCTAAGCATAAGACAACTATTAAGTGATTTCTATTATTCAGTTAATAATATCCTGCCAGGTTGTTTGTACAGATGACTTTTTGAACAGTCTCTTGGTGAACTGCTACAAGCAAATTACTTACTTCACCACTTTGATAAATGATAATCTAACTATGATCAAATCCCCTCCCCATCCCACAAAGTACCAGTGAAATCAGTTAATTCCTAAAGTCAGTCAGTTAAGTGCCATACGTGATACACGCTTGGGCAATCATGTCTCTTTTGAGACATAACTGACTGGGCAGAAGATTATCCTACAGTAGGTTGCCATTGCTTTCTGCGGTAGATTGGTTGCCAGCCAAGGAACCCAATCTGTCCTGCTATTTACCCCATAACTGGAGGGAAGAGACGGATCAATACCTTTCCCAAGGGTATTTGTGTGTAAGTGAATGCAATGGACTCAGCTGGAATTTGAACTCGGCCCCCCGATTTGTCGTTCCGAGCCGATATCCACTGCACCACAACGCACATCCAATTCCTAAAGTACATAATTTAAAAACCTGTCCTGAAGTGAAATCCTTTTAATAAAAACACTTTATCAACCCTTTTGCAAACTAAAAAGTTTAAACCATTGTATAATGCTTTCTAAGTTTTCACAAATTTTCAATTCATGAACAGTGATAGTTTATATTCATAATTAGTTGGAGGTGACACTATTTTTGCATTTTATCAAGTCATTGATATACATATCTGTCTAAAATACATTTTAATAAATTTTCATAAACTAACATTTTGCTTTAAATATATTTGTTGTCACTAATGATAATATCAGATTTTAACTAAATTTGTTCTAATTTGATTAAAAAAAAAAAAATTCCGTTGCTAAAATGACGTTTATCTCCCTTTAATTATTGTCGCACATTGTTACAACTAATTTTGATAAAGAAAGCTTCACTTGATAAAATTGTTTTGTAAAAGGAAAGAGAATTTATACTTTCAAAAATGCCATTCTTGTTTTTTCTTTTGAGCTAAACATTTTGGTTCAAATATGGCAAGAAACTATACGCCATTAGATTTTCATAGGCACACAAAAATGACAGACACTTGATGTTCATGCCAGATATTGTTCGTGACAATTTTTACCATGTTAGCTTACAAATAAATACATTGACAAGTAGATCAGCTACAATAAATTTTGTCTATTTTAATGGATTAGAATCATACTGCAGCTTCTCTCCTACTGAAAATGAAATATTTGGTTAAAATCATTGAATATAAGATTTACTTTATAACAAGATTTTTAAAATTTTAAGTATTACCTTTTTAAACAATTTTAAATTTGTTTTCAGCTTGTGAGTAAGTGATTATATGCACTTGGTATTGACACAGTTTAACTTAAATTATTTTTTTTAGCTTTTTTTTTTTTTTTTTTCCAAATTGAGAAATAGCCAGAAACTAGCAATTTTCAGAAAATGTTATATATTTCCAATGGCATGTTTGTGTGTGCATTGAATGACTTGAAATATCTGATAGTTTGTTAACTCTAATCTTATACATTTGATTATTTTGCTCCTTAGTCTTTTTTTCTTATTTTGTTTCCTTTTTTTATTTTTTTATTCAATAATCTATAGAGGAACATAAACTGCTGCTGATAGCTGCCTACTCAAATCAATACTTTTTTTTCTTTGTTCAGATATCTTAACTGTGTTTGAAATAAATAGGAATCACTGTTGCGATTTTCTTGCTTAAAATTTATTTTGTATAAAATTAGATTCCAGGCTTGATGTGCTACTACAGAAAATAAACTTACCTATTTGAATGTAAACATTCTTCTTACTCTCTGTGTATTCTATAAGTACTATTTCAATTAGTTGAATTAAAAATAGTTTCTCTGGTTGTCATTTTAGGTAATTAACTTTCACAAACAGGTGGAATTTGTGGTTAAATCTACCAGGCTATAATTTCCCCAATCAGTTTAACATTTATTTACATGTTTGACATTTTATGAACACACGCACTGGGTGGTTAAAATCATGCTGTCGCAAAAGTGTTTCACTTGTAACAACGTTTTATGAATATTGCAAAAACATTAGTTGCAAATAATAGATCAGTTGTTTTTTCACTGCTTATAAAACTTGACCTTTTTAAAATTCTGGTATTATTTTCCTTCATACTCATATTTTCAGTGTTTTGTGACCATCCCCCTCATACTTTTCTATCTACTTATTTCTATATTTAGGCTAATGGTGCCCATAGAAATCCTTTTTAGATATTGACATAATGATGGCATTTGTACAGGATTGTCTTTTCCTACACTCTATTAAATTGCTTTGAAATCTCAGAAGAAGATTCTTGTCTACGAAATTCTGATGCTTAGCGTGAGCAGTCGCTATCCTTTTCCTTGGATTGGTGAGGGGAGAGAAAGAAAAGTAGTTATTGTAAATTTTGAATATTTCTATATTTTTGAAGTCTGGTAACTTTTCTTATTGTTACTCTGGCTTTTTAGGTGAATCTAAAATGTATCAATCTACAGACTGAAAGTGAAGATTATGTAAGAAGCATTATAAAAGGTCAGGCCAAACAACTGCATTCTCTATGAATTGGTTTTATTTTCATTCACTTCACACAAACATCTAGTCTTTAAGAATATAATTTAAACTTCTTAAAACTGATTTTTTTGAAAGAATTTAATTGAATTGATTTTAATAATACTATATTTGTCTTTAAAAAAATTATGCAAATAATTTAATAATTGTAAAGAAACATTAGGTTGTATTTATGGTGTTTTATACTTGGTTAGTTTGATGATGTACACTGATATCAATCTGTGCGTGTGTATGTAAATTCCTCTTGATCATATGAATCATGAAAATATTGCTGATGACCTGTGTTGCATACATATACTCAAATAATATATTGTAAAGCTCATTTGTATGGAGGAAACTGAGAATTTATACAAAAATCTTGTCTTTGCTAAACCATAACTTTTTCTAATTTTCATTCTTCATTAAATCCTGTTTTGTTCTGGGCTATTGAATGTTTTTGCTTAGGGTTCTCATCAAGAGCAGCAGAGTGTGGAATGTTTTTAAATGTACTTAATTGTTGCAATGTCTATTGTAGATGTTTACTTTCTTTTCCAGTTTACATATGAAAAATTCATAAAGCAAAATAGTTGTTAGATAAATGCTTACCTAGTGGATGTGGTTGTGAATTTTAGCTCTGAAAAGGTATGAGTGCTCAGTTCAAAACAGTTGCATTTTGCATTTGACATTAAATTTTCTAAAATTATTGTATCACTTATATTTCTGTGTCAGTAATATTTAAAATATTTAAAATAAATACTGCTTCAGATATTTTTGAAAAAAAAAATCTCTTGCCTTTATTCTATATAGCAGTCTTGTAACAAAAATAAGTGATGCACTGATTGGTATTGAACTATATTTATATAGGGACCTCTACTTTTTCATAATTTGATACCTAAGTTTTATAATGAATTTTAAAAATTAAAAACTTTCTTGAAGTTTTATTTTAGCTTTAATTGAAAGCTAAAGGGTTAAAATACTATTTCCAGTAAGCAAAATACTCTGTAGTGTATTTCAAACAAATTATATGGATTGGAACTGATTTGCTTTTTAGAGGGCTAAAACAGCTGATTAGTGGCCTTTTTAGTCATCTTTCATCGCAATGTAATTTTCATTATTTTATAAATCTTCCAAAAATAAAATATGCATTTCTGAAACTTTGAGGAATATTAGTTGATTTAAAATGTAATTAATCTGAGTCAAAACAAATATTACTTAAGTTGGAAAAAACAGAAAAATCGCTTTTTGAAACAAACAATAGCAGTGATTTATGGATCTTTCAACACTTCAGTCAATTAACAAGCATTGATGAGGTGTTAACATTTTTATGTTGTTCTGTGGAGACTTTGTTAAAACATAATTTAAGAAAATGACAGGTGAATGCTTTTTTATATAATTTTTAAGTATTCAGTAATCTTAATATTGAAAATATTCTCCATTTAATTTTATGAATATTGACTAGAAATATACTATGGTCATAAATCTTATTTTCTGATAATGTTGTGTATAGTTGCTCATACTTTCATATAAAAAAAAATATGAATATTAAAAATTTTAATGCGTGATTTGTATTAAGCTTTTCAATTTTTGCTTAGTAAATAGTCTTCACTTAACTTAACACGGACACAGTTTTAAAAGATTTTTGAGACTTAATAAATTATGACTTTAAAAAGGAAAACAATTATTGTAACAAATCATTATCAATGGGAAATTTTTTTTTTTTTTTACTTTAGACTGTCTTTTATATATATATATATATATATATATATATATATAATGTGTGTCATGGTTTTATTGCATTTTTTATTTTACTTTTTGGGAAAGTACTAACTGTTAAAAAAAAATAGATGACTTACATTCTCCAAGGAGTCCTGTGTTTAACATATAAAATAGTTTGCGGAAGGGGTAACTGATGTTAGAAAAAAAAATATTACCAAAATTTAAAAAAAATGTCATAAATAAATCTATTCATTTGTGAATAAGTCCTGAAATTTTCATTAAAATTGACAGTTATTTGATTTTTGCAAAAATTTCTAAACTGTTATTTTACTGGAAACAAAGGTGCTAAAATTCTCATAGTCAGCTCTGTTACCCTGCTAGTGTAAAATGGAAATTTTTAACCAAAATCTAAAATGTGTTAGAGAGAATTAAAAGTAATACTTTGGTCTTTCCTCTTAATAACAAACATTTTGTCAATAAAACTGTGTTTAAAGTTTGCGTCTTTTTTTTTTTTTTTTTCAACATGCTATACTGCTTTTTAGTGTGTGCATATGCATGCATGCTATTGTATAAGCAAAGAGTAAAAGTCAGATTAGCCATTAGAGAAGTGCAGCTGATCTAAAATGTTTTCTGTAACTAATTCATTTTCATAAATGAAAAACAACTATTTTAGTTTTGAAATTTCCATTTGTTCACTTGATGTATTTTTGCTCTATTAACTCTTGCAGTTATTTATCGTAAGTTACAGCCTTGTATTTTTTTTTTTTTTTATATCAACTATACTGAATATTATTTAGTTGGCATAAGGTAGAAAAAGAGTATTTAGCACCTGCAACTAGTGTAACATTTTCTTCTAAAAGATAACTTAGAAGTTCTGTTAAGATTTATCTGTTCATCATAATGGCAAAGTTTCTCTTTGACCTCTCCAGAAAAGTTCTTTTACAAAAACTCCATGCAGAATACGATAACATATTTTACTGGGCTTAAAGCGGAGATAGAGTGCGGGTTCTATTAGAGTAATTCACTTGATTGCCATATGTTTCATAAATAATTACTTTTCTTAAAAAATTTTTTTTATTTATAGAATTCATGTGGCAATCTGGTTTAAGTTTTACTTTTAACATTGAAATAGCCTATAATCTTCATCTGAGTTTCTGGGATGTGGAGCTATTTACATTTTGTGATTACAACAAAGATGAGGACAAAATACCAACTTATTGATGTCAATATAATCTTCAATCCTTAATAAATACAAAGATTTTTTTACTTACTGTCTTTCTTAAAAATATTCTTCAGTGTGTACTGTATAATTATTAAAAGAATATCCCATCTGTCAGCAGGAAAATTGCACTTAGGAAATGCTCGTGGTAATCGTTATACTTTTTTCTCCCTCCCCCTCCACAAAAAAAAAAGAAAAAGAAAAAAAGGTCGCTGTCATACAGATATGCACCAACTGTTGCTCTCAGTATACTTGGGTTTTGCTTTTCTGGATAACCCCCTGCCACATGCAAAGGTTTCTCAGTGGGTTAGTAGTAGTTTTAGAATATGATTGAAATTGTGTCAGGCACATCTGCTTGGGTTGGCCAGTGCCTCTGCCTTGTACTCTTTTTTTTTTTTCTTCTCCCCCCTCTCCCCTCCATGTAGGTCTCATTAGATTTACTGAAGTAAATAAGCATGTGGTGTTAGTGATTATTCAAGTAGAAGTGTTGTTGGCGTCTTGTGGATGAGCTGCTGGCAGTAGTAGGTTGATTTATTTTACCTTCACTCTTGCTGCCTATGACCAGGACCTACATGGGGATATACCTTTCCTAATTTCTTTTTAAATGTTTCATTGACCTCATGTAAGTTGCATTCTCTTTGTTATATGTGCAGTGGATGAAAAAAAAAAACCTCTACAACTGAAAATGAAAATTTTATTTTTTAGTAATTGTTTTATATTGTTATATTATTTTGGTTAGGAATAATTCACTTAAGAACTTTCCTGAGTCTTAATGAATTACTATGAAATTAGATCAAAATAGATCAAAATTATTTTAATAACTTATTTTTTTGAGATGTTTGTGTATGTATGTGTGTGTGTGTATATATATATATATATATATATATATATATAATGAAAATCTCATTCACTATACATACATGGTGTACTGGCTGTGCCAAACTCACTTCCTAAAATCTGATTGACCTTCCATACACAAACATTTTCCCTTGAGTGTTAAGGCCATGAACTTTTCAGCACCCACATGTAAAATTAGTAAATAGCTTTTTATTTCTATGTTTTTTGGGTTATTTTTATTTAGCTATTAAACTTTCTATAGTATATGAAACTAATCTTGTAAAAATCTTGTAACTGGTTTTATTTAGTTGGTTATCAAAGTAACTTGTATTCTTCTGTATACGTCAATTCAACCTATCTCTGTTGCCTATTTTCTAATTTATCTTTTTCTACACAGCTGTCTCTACTGCACTGATCAACAAAGTTTTTTTTTTATGCATTGGTATCTATTTTTTGCAGACATTAATATTGCTTACCAATGTTTACTGCTTTTTATTATACATTTTCATTACAATTTTATAAATTCTGTTTATTTCTCGAGAAATTTAGTCTTAGTTGTGTGAGCCATAATTTTGCCTGTGTTGGCAATTAATTTTCCTGTGTTTGAGAAATACAACTGCTTCTTAAATTTGTAGGATTCTGGCCACCAAAATATATCATGTCCTTTAAAAACAAAATTTAGTAATTTCCTTTTTGAATATTTTAGAATTTTTCTTGGAAAGGGAAAAATTTACATTTATAAAACTGAACATGAACAGAATGTTTATTTTCATAAATATATTTAGGTTTGCTTCAATAGCAGATTTTTGGCATGATTTTTTTTTAAAAATTGTCCCTTTAACAAATTAAACAAATATTTTACCAATTTTCTTATTTTATACTATTTGAAAATAGATTTACTTTTGAAGTAAAATAGTATGCTATAATGTTTAGATTTCATGAATTTTTAATAAAATACTGACCAAAAATAATAAAGCCACATTTCCAGTTTTGTCATCTTGTTGCATTCCACATTGATAAAGATATTTTTAAAATGTTCAATCTGTAGTTAAGAATAAAAAAGCCAGTGCATTTAAACCCTGTAAATGTTTATATATCATTATTAGAAATAATAGCCACAAAGGTTGATGAAAATATTTTCATAATTACAACTCAGAACTGTGTAAAAACTTTGACTTAAGATAATTAACAAAAATACTTAATTTTTTTCTTTATTTCTATACAAATAAAAATTATTGCATATGTCATAAATTAGCATTTATTTTGTTAATTTTGTGGCTTTGATATACTACATCAAGAGCAGAAGTGAGCTGTCTGTCCCTTCATAGCAAAGTAAGTTTTGTCCCACTCCCTCTTGCTCAATCTGATCAAATGTCATAACATTAGAAATTTAGAGTAATCTTTCCTTGTTGGGTCAAGAACTTTTTAGTACTTCCTTGTGTGCCTGCAAGGATCACCAGGAATTTAAGAGCATACCTTTCACATATCTGTATAATGTATGCACTGAATTTCAATGTTCTCATTTCTCTTTCAAACTTATCAAGAGCATTAGCATGGCAACTTCCTATCTGACAGGAAATAAGAAAGCTACATGTGCCTTCAACAACAGCTGCTGATCACATCCAATTTATGAAAGTGGCCAGGAGAATAACTGCATAGTATCCACAGTGGTGCGCACTAAGTTCACTTGGTCTATAATGACTCTGGTGCATATAAGCAACGAGGGTTTGTATGATGCCACTTCTGCCTACAAGGACTCGGGGTCAATCAAGGGTCATGAAACCTTCAACTGATGTTGGTCGTATGTATTCCAGTAACACTTTGTGCCCTTCCACACCCTTAAGCATGAAATTTTCACAGTCAGAATTATATAGAAATTTATGAAACTGACATAATGTTAAGCAAATAAAAAATTTTCACACACACACACACATATCTATCTATCTATATATATATATATATATATACATACACATACTATGTTTATGCATAAAAGTACTTGGTATCAAAGATAGAGCATATGTAAATATATAAGTGGCAACATCCCTTCATTATTCAGACCATCTTCATTTATCCTGAAGATTGTATTGAAGCTTGAAGCAGACCGTCACCACTTGGTGTTGTTGATCTTGGTGTTGTTGATCTTGGTGCTCCATTTCAATGCTCTAAACTATAATGTCTGTCACTTTGTGAAGAGGGAGACCAAGCAGCTGCTTGTCAGTACCAATGACTTGTTGAAGACTGTTATCATGGGTGTGATGGCCAACATGAATGATAACCACCTGATATGAGAATTCAATCACTTTCAAGGTGACAGTGAAGCTGAAGGTAGTTTTATTGATAATCTTTCTGAACAAGCATGAAAAAAAATATGTTCAAAATGTTTTTTCTTTATAGAATATCTATAATCTCAGATGCTAGGTGAACTCTCACACTAAAATGTGTGTGTGTGCGAGTGTGTCCTGAAAAATTCTTGAGTTGGCCTACTTCTCAATAACTGGTTAAATATCAGAATACTGATTTTTGGGTTGTCTGGGTGCGCATATATATATATATATATATATATATATATATATATATATATATAGGGACATTTCTCTCTGAATTCTCTGCTTGTTAACTAAGCATATGCTAAGCTCTTGTATGTGGAATAATATTTCTTTTGGCTTTCTATTTATCTATTTACCTAACAGATCCTACCTTTTGAAAATAACATATCAAGTTGCATTGCTTGCTTGCAGTCTTTAATTAGGCTGATAGGAATCATAACTGTTAGATAAATATTCATATCTGGTTCACTAATTAGCCGACTAGTGAATAACGATACAAGGAAAAACATATAAAAAATAAGCAGTTTTGTTTACTCTTTCATCTTTTAAAAAACTTGTAAATTTTTTGTTCCATTTTCAACTCAATTTTATGATAATGTAATCTTATTTATAGGATGCTTGTTGCTAATAATTTTAAAAACATATCACCACGAATTTGCTGAAAAAACAGCATAGTATGAAGAAAAAAAACACAAACTAAATAAAAAGTTTTATTGATAAAGTGTTGTTATTATTAAGAGGATAGATCAAAGTATTTTTTAATTATTGAAAAAAAAATTAAGTTCTTTCTAACATTCAAAATTTTGTTCTTTCATCCTTGAGTGACACAATTTTTACAAGAGTTTATGGCAAATGTAATATTATGCAAGTCATTTTTTTTGCTGGTGGAAAAGCACATTAATTTGGAGATTCTTATAAAATTCAAATAATGGTCAGATTTTGAAAAATTTCAGCATTTATTCATAAATGACTGAAATCATTTTTTAAATTATTTTTAGAAAATCTTGGTAAAAAAATTTTTTTTTTTTAACATATGTTAACCTTCACCATCATGACCAATTAATTTCCTGAAATGTCTAGAAATTTGTGAGTTCACCCATATACCTAATATTAAATTCAGAAGTTATTGGAGAATGTTAATCAATTTTTTTTTTTTTCTAAATTTCCCCCTTTTCAGAAAATTTGTTCCAAATTGCGAAAACAAAAATGCAATAAAACTGCTATTTTTTATTTAGATAAACTTTTAATTGGTTTTTATAAACAATATATATTAAGGATATCATGGTCTAAAAAGAAAAAAATTTTCAATGAATAATGAATTGTTACAAGAATTGTTTTTATTTTTTATTATAATTTATAAAGTTTAAAAAATCTTTTAAAATTTCCTCCTTTATTGATCATGTAATGGTGTTAATTTAATGTGAAAACTATATTTACTAATCGAAAATTCAAAAGCTTAATACAAATAATTCAGCCATTAAATTTTTAAAATAATTAAAACATTTTAATTGTGTGTGTATGATGACCTGTATTTTCTTTATACAAATGACTGTATGTGATATATATCATTAAAAGGTTGCATGTTTCAAAGATTGCACTCTTTACAGGAAAAATAAAATAAAACTATATAAACATTTTCAACCGGGTACAATTTTTTCATCTCACTTCTGTGTTTCTTATGTCCTACGTTTCAACATTCAACAAGCTTTGCAAATCATCCCTTCAAAATTTAAAGCAAGTTTTATATTTTAATTATATTTTAATTTCCTAATTTATTTTTTTTTAAAATTATGAAATTCATGATTTGTGGAGGTATCTAATAAAGAATATGAAAAATAGATATTAAAAATAAAAATTAATAAATGCCATAACATTTTGTAAATTGAGTTACCTCTGTCATTGATTGCATTCTGTAATTGTAAAAAATTATTTTTAAAAAAAAGTTTATATTTTGATTTTTCATAAAACATTTTCTATAAAGCTAAACTAACTAAAATTTTATAAAATATTAGATAATTGCTGAAAATATTAAATTTTTAATTTTACTATATAGTTAAAAAAAAACAAAAAAAAACTGAAAAACAAAGCATATGATTAAGCTAACATAAAATTGTCAAATTTGTCTGTCATACTTAGCATTTTTTGATAACTTCTGTCTGTCATGTCAATTATCAGCTGATGATAACTCCTGATAACAATGCTAAGAAACATTTTTATAGTAGGTTTCAGGCAGTAAGCAAGTAATACTTGTTACAAATTAGATTAAGGTAAGTTCAAATTTGCTAATTTGAATAAAATAATGTTTTCATGAAGTATATTTTATTTCTGCAAGATTTATTTTAAAACTGAGAATTGGCTTCTGTTTACAAAATGTGTTGGTCAATGAAACACGGCCCAAAAATTGATTTTTTTTTAATTTATTTATTTTTAATCAGAAAAATTTTAAATTCCAATCAGTATAATTTCAGCTTGAAATACACCAGAGTATTTTGCTTACTGAAATTAGTAAATTTAATCTCTTGACTTCAATTAAAGCTAAAATCAAAGCTTCAAGAAAACTTATTTTTAAAAATTCAATTTAAATTTAGGTATCTAGAATGTGTGGAGGTACCTACTCTTTATAAAAACAAGTTATTGATTTAAAATTTTTAAACTTGCCAATTCAAATATTTCAAGTCATGAAATAAATTAGTAACTAATGATTACTAAATTTAGTTTTCTAAGCTGTGTATCATGACAAGAAGATATTAATGCTACTTGTTGATTATTTGGTTAATTTAACAAGTGTTCTGATCATCAGCTAGTTAGTGTTTTTTTTTTTTTCTTTTTCTTGCTTGTTCATTAAATTCTACAAGCCTTTTAAACTTAAAACCTTTCTCTTTGAAACATTTTGCTAATAAGCTTAATACTGAAAAGAATTTTCTTATATCATGGTATGTATTTTTAACCTGTAAATTGTCCACAATTAGCCACCCATCTTGAGGAAAGATAAAAAACAAAAACAAAACAACTTCTTTTTTACCTGGAAGTTAGGTTAGGCTCATTAAGATATTTGAACCACTACTGTTACTACTTCCATTGTACATAGTTTTTTTTTTGTTTTTGTTTTTTAAATTTTTTTTTATTTTATATATCTAAGATTTTGAATCACCTAAATGTTTCAAACTAAAAGACAATTTTAAAAGTATACAAAATTAAAGATTTAAGAATATTCTTCAGGATTTAGATTGTTTTTTCATAGAAACTTGAAGGTCAGTTTTGATTTTAGTTTTCTCCCAGGCTATCTTCAAATCCAACTCTGATTACCTTGTTTTAATTTTAATGTAATGCTAATCTAGTTGACTTGAGTTCAATTCAAATAGCAAGCATCCATTTTTAATACATAGTTGTAATTTGCATTTTCTATTGTGATTTGCTTAGAATGATTACTTTTAAGACTTTAAAACAATTTTTCTTAAATTAATGCCTCACATTAATGTCAAAACAGAAAAAAAAACCTTTCAGCAGTAGTCTGGTTCTACTTAGAATTATGAAAACAATTTTCTGTTGTTTCTCTCTAAAGCAGATGAACCTTACTCTTTTTAATCTCTTGTAACCATTTGAAAGAGATAAGATAGCTTCTAGAAATAAGTTCTTGTATTACTAAATAATTTTTTTTTTATCTTTGCCTAATCTCTTGATTTATGCTTCATGTACTCTCTATATATTTAACTGCAATGTTGACATCTACCTCGTAAAATAAGTTTCCAGGCATTGTGATTGTAGAGGTGAATTGTTATTTCTAACTAAAAAGAAAAGATTTATAGCTTCACATTTTTCTCTACATTCCTTTTTGTATCTTCAAATCTGATCAGTTATTTTTCTGATTATTTTTATCTGTTGAGATTCATTGAATTACATTTATTTTTTTATTTCATTGTTTTTTTCATAAAATGACACCTAAACTTAAACTAGAATTTAATTTTAATAATCCACTTTTTACCTGTGATTTTGTGGGCTGTTGTGCTCTCTTCGTGGTTCAGTTAAATTACTGAAAATTATTTTACAATATAATGTTATCCTCCTATGTAATACTGTTTTTCCATGGACATTTCATGTTTATTCTGACCATTATTGTTGGCTACTATATTCCTTTCATCTTTATTTTTCATGTAAATTTATTCCAAAATTATAACTTTGCAGTTGAAGTGGGTTTCATGTACACATATTTTGTATTTTAATTCTACAGTAATCCAAATAAAGCTTTTAAAATAGGTATTTGTCTTTTTAGCTGTTGGAAAATTGTGCACTTCAATTTCATTTACTAAAATCCAGTTGGAATTTTAATAATCTACCAGGCTTGAATTGCCGTCAGAATCTATGAAACATCTATCGTATGAAGCAGTCATTATTTATGTTCCTTTCTTAATATATTATCCCAAGTTTGTTTTTTTTTGTCTTCAGAAAACCACAAGTCATTTATAAAATAACTTTTTGAACAGAGTATTTGGACATCTTGATACATACTTGCAAGTAAAAATGAGTTTATTTGCAACTTATTTCTAGCAGCACCAACTTTGCAATGGCAACAAGTAAGATTAGAATTATATTTCAGTTTTATGAAAAACTTTTTCTCCTTGTTTTAAGGATTTTATACTTATGCATCTTTTGTTAGATTATAGATGCTTTCCTTGTGTATTTAGAATTTTATTTAATTTATAATCAATAAGAGGGAAAGAAATATTTTCACGATTTATGAATGTATTACTTCAAATGTTATTTTTAGTGGATGCCTGTGTTTGAAATAGATGCCCTGTTGTTTATTTTATTTTTGTTTTTTATTTTAAACAGTATGTATTTAGTCTATCAGCTTGTGCACTCAAAACTTAAAGAAAATGCTTCAGAATGAAACCTTGGAGTGTAAAAAATAATTTAAGCTAAGAGAAGTTAATGATTTACAATTAAATATTTGATATAAACGTCAAATATTTTATATTCATGTAAGATTCAAATCAGTAAATTATTCAGACCTGTTTTACTTCACTGCACTCACTACTGAAACAGTTGAATAGATGTCTTTATTTGTATCAAAACACAAACTGGTTAGGCATATGTTAATGAGAAATTTTGTAATTTCTTTTCATTGTGCCTTAGACTGTTTTTTTCTTTTCTTGTTATGTGTGTGTGTGTATATATATAGTTTTTATATAGTCAAGAAAACCGACCACAGTACATTGCTTACTGGCTTTAAACAGCAATAAACATTAAAAGAATAGAATGTTGCATGTCTTGATGACTTGTACAAATCTATTCAGTTGCTTATCAGGTAACGTAGATATTTGATGCAAAAGATGTTTTTTCTTTTTGCACAATTTTGGGCCTAAGACAGCAGAAAGCATAATCAATTTTTAACTTCTTTTGATTGAGTTGCTATAAATGTCTGAGGAGGAAATAACCTTTTCCTTCTGATACCAACTCTCCAAATTATTGTATGTCTATTAATTGCTGAGTTTTTATAAAGATTATCTTAGTTATCTTTACTAATAGCTCTCAAAATGATTTGGAATTTAAATTAGCCATGTTAAGAACTAAATCACACCGTTCTGTATGTTTTCTTTCTTTAGCAAATAAGAGATTTCAAATGGATTATCCCTGATTAATAGGAATTTCTGATTTACTCATTTGAATTTTTAAATTGCTCCCACTTTTGCTATTCATTTAAATTGTTACTTGGAGACAGTTAAAGAGGCTTAAATGAATTAAATGCTATCCTGTCTACTTAACATTGAATCATAGCAACCTTTTTTAATACTAAAGGCTAGGTAAGCTATTTTCAGGACATGAATAGATATTTGGCTTCTGATATCATAAAGCTAATAATTTACTGGGAAAATCTTTTTAAAGGGAAATATATTTTTGAGAAATTAAGTTGCTTTCATTTAATTTAAATGTATGGTTGCATCTGTTGATAAAAGTGACTTTATGTAAATTTACTTAGGATCATTGTAATAATGTAAATTTGAAAGTTAGTTCTGGCTTCATTGACACTTGTTAGTTTCATCTACAATGAAATAAAATGGGTTTTAAGAAGCAGTCCCAAAATGGTTTGAATGTTAACTCTTCCTAGAACTTATTGAATTTTCTTATTCCCTTTTCAGAAAACATTCAACTCAAAAGGCTAAACAAGTTTTTGGATTATTAGAAATAAGTTTACAGATCAGGTGAAGGTGCTGTGCAATGTTTTATGGAAGTGATAGGAACATGTTTATTTAGTAGGGGGTGGGAGAAAGAATTTTTTTTATGTTCTTTAGCTTTTCAAAGTGCATCTAATGAAAAAGGGTAATATTATCGGTTTCCTTATAAGGCAACATTCAGCATTCATTGACTGAGCAATCAGTGCTGCCATTGGTTGAAATTTACAAAATCTCTTTATTAGATCAATTATTCAGGAAGAAAATGTTTCAAGTTCAGTAGCTGTTATAGCTTTTTTCTGTTATTGATGGAGGCGGCTTTCTTTGCCTTATGTTTGAGGTAGTATGGAATCACAGCATCTTGGTTGTCATCATTTTCTCTTCAAGTTACTTATGCTATCCATTATATTTGTTGTTGCTATTGAAAGTCCTCAAATGATATGGTTTTTACTGTTTGTGATTCTGTAATGGCAGTCTGAGGTTGAAAAATATTCTTGTCCTATATAATATCCGAGTTGAATTGTAAACTTTATTTTGGACATTCTTTCAGGATGTGACTTTTGAGGTAGGGGTGCTTTATTTAATCTGTTTTTAATAGGATCATGATTTTTATATTCTTTGGAATTAGCAGCTAAATCCTGTTACCATTTTGAATATTTTACTTGTCTTTTTTTTTTTAATATCTCAAGAAGAATTCTAACTTTTGATTTGTTGCTAATGACATGAGTTTATTGATGTTTGATGCTACTGTTTACCCTTTAATAAAACTAGCACAGAATTTCTAATTGGTATTTTACTCAGCAACCCTAACTGGTAGTTATCTCACACAACAAGACATTATGAAATAGTCTAATCAATGTTCCTCTGTCAAAATAATAATTTTCAGGGAATTTATATTTGTCACATTTAATTTCTGTTAATGTTTGTTTTTTTATGAGAATGAAAACAGATTACTTAGCTTTCTACATTGTTTCTGTTTTATGGTTGTAAGCCCCCCACCCCTTAATCAAACAAAAAATATTTTTGTGATATCTCTAAAATGGTTATTATTTCTCCACCAATTTTATGATACAGAAAACTGGGAACTAAGTATAAATTATGAATCTTAGGATTGCAGATTTGATTAGAGCAATTAACAGGTCATCAGTACAGAGTGAGGGTTTTGAAATTTTCAATTTACAATTTTGTTTTTCTCTTGCTAACCTAACACATTTTAGTAGTAAATACTATCTACATTCTATTTTATCATGAGTTTTCAATGATAGAACAGACTTTTAAAAATTTCCCAGTTGTCTTTCAATTTTTCTTTCTCATGAATTGAATAATGTAACCTCAAGATAATGTTTCAATCATTAGCTTTCTTTGATAATAGCTCAATCTGTACAATATTCTTATGGTATCTTCTTTGCGTTTTAATAAGATATCATCAGGTTATAAAAGTTATTTTAATTGGTAATAAATATTTCTCCTTTCTGAGTATGCATATTTTTACCATCCATGAAAGTGTTTTAAGTGAACTTTATTGATCAATATAGAATCAATCTATAAATATATGCACAGCCTTTTAGTTTTGTTTTATTAGAAAAAAGGAAATTTGAATACATTATATGCAAAGTACTTAAGTAACTAAAAGGTTATTAAATATTTTCATCAAACTGAAATAGACAAAATCTTCTCTCCAAATTTTAAATGTTATTTTAAAATTTAAAAAAAAATTTTTTAGATTTAACAATTTAAGAAACTTAGATGACGTGTATCTCAATTTTGTTTTATTCCAATATGTACCTTTTGGGTTTTTTGTTTTTTTTTCACTGAGCTAGGTAAAAAAGTTATTACAGGAAGTGCCTTTCAGTATTCTTCCAATTCAGGCTTCCTTTGTGTAACTGGACTTTGGCATAAAAAACACACTTTATATGCTTTGCCATTTAGACCAGCATACTCATCTTGGTGGCTGTATTTACAGTGCTTTGGCCATTGTACTTTCCAGCTTTCTTCAAATTTCCATCTTTATACTGAGTAATTATCTTGAAATTTTGAACTAAACCCTTTATTCAATCCATGTGGATAGGCTATTCTCATTCTTCTTTCCGTGCTTAGGGGAGATAATTTGTATGATCAATTTTATTCACCTTTGACCCCCTTGTCTGTGTCTTTTTTTTAATCAGACTATATGACATTCAGCACTACCAGACCTAGATTGAATTTGTCTTGTCAGGAAACCAGATGCTTTTTTTTTTCTTTTAAGCCAATATTCCAATTGGTTAAAACATTTCTGGTTCCTAAGATGAGCAGGCTTATCAAAATAGCAAAGCATACAATGATAATTTTATAATCTTAAAAATTCCTACAAAAATACTTAATTTCTTTCCAATTACAAAATAGTTTGATATGCTGAAATAAACCTCATTTCTTGTTCAAAGTTATTCAAGTACTTTAAGCTGAGGTTAAAAAATAACAAAAAACTACCTAGTTTACTTAACTATTGTTGCTAAACCTTCTTCTAAAATTTTTAATACCTTTAAAGCCAGTTTTTCATCTGTTTAAAAATCATAAATGGAAAAAATAATAAAAATGAATTTAACCTTTCTTGAGTTCTGCTCAAATAAAGGTGACTCCACTGGTCTACTTCTGGAAATTTTCCATTGGCTTCTTATCAAGCCACTCTTCTTAGGATCAGTTACAGATTTTTATCTTAAAGCTGTCAATTGCATGAATGGCAAAAAAAAGAGAAAAGATTACGGAACTACTGTTATTTTTATTGGTATTTATAGCATTGTCTGATTTTGCTAGTATTCAGTGGTGCTCTTATTAAAATTGAACAGTTCAGCCCAAATCTGGTTTCAAAATTGATTTAAAGCATCTTTTTTGCTAGTCTAACTGCAAGAAAAAGAAAAAACCATTATAATCACTTGAAATTGACCCATCTTATTTGCTATATGAAATTGAAAATAAACACTTAATCACTCATTTGTTCTCTTGTAGCAGCTTTGCTATATTTTTATCTTAAACTGTCAACATAACTAAAACATTACATTGGATTGAATGGCTGTGAAGATAATATCCAGCCTTGTGTAGATCAAATGTCATGCTGATAGGATGTATCTAATTTTGAAGCTATCCTGAAAAGGGAAAGAATGGGTTTTAGTGTTAAAGAGAAAAGAATTCTCAGACTTTGGTAATGGATTTTGAAATCACTTCGGTTAACTTGTGATATTCTTATATTCTTGTTGGCATTTTACAAAAATGATTAACATTTGATTATCATTTTTCACATGACTTTTTTTATTTTTTTTATTTTCTCTCAATCTATTTAATCTTTTTGAGCTTATTTCCCTTTTTTATGTCTGAGCCAAAAATAGTTAACAAGAACTTAAGTCTTAATAAATGTTGACAAATTGATTTTTTTTGGCAGTATGTTTAGTAATGTCTTTTTAATAAGCATGAGTCTATATTATATTTGAATTTAATTCATTTTTAATCCTTTCAAACTGCTAGTGTTATTAAATAGGACCTGATAATGTTTAGCTATTTGTCACACTCTTTCATATAAAGCTACCACAGAGGGTACAAAAGACAGTTATATTGAAGGGAAAAAAATCTTTGTCGCTGGGAACTGGCAAATAGCATGCCCGTCTCTTTAAAATATTAGGCTGAGAAATGGGGTGAGTAGATTAGATCTACTTGTTAGCAACTGATAGCAGCTTTCGTTATTTGATTAATGTTGATTTTTCTATTGGGGATGTGCTTTATATATAAAGAAAATATATTTCTGGTGAAATTTTTCAATTTGATTGTCTTTACTATCTGGAGGTTACAGTTTCTTTTCTTTTTTCTTTCACTACTTGTCATTTTAATTAGAATCATTGTAAAAAGAAAATTCTAGGTTATAGAAACATACCAATAGACAGGGTTACTTTTCTCCTCAGACTCTTTTGTGAATTATTTGGTTGCTTTGAGCTGTTCAATAATCTTCAGAACGAGTGTCCATTAACAATCTTGTATGAATGTGGAATTCGACTTTTTTTTTTTTTTTCTTAGCTGCATAAAAAGTTCATTTTAATTGTAAGTCTAATAATCTCTCTCTCTGTTCATTCTTTAGATCTTTCTATTTGAATTATATCTACTTTTCTTTACCCCCCCACTTTTTTTTTTCTCCAAAATTAGTTATTGATATACTTGATTTGTTTCAGCACTGTCACTCTTCTCTCTATCTTCTTCCATAATATATTTTGCTTTGTCTCTCTCTCTTTGCATCCTTTTTTACATTGTTGATATTGGTGTTCTACTGTGAATGTATTGCTGGCTGGACTCCAAGTTGCCCCATGGAACATCATCACAGTAAAGAATTGGTAGCAGGCTCTCCTCGTTATACACATAGAAATGAATGAGAGAGAAATATAGTGAAAGGACTGTGCACATATTGCCTGGCTGTCACTGCTGCTGGTGCCGCTGCCATCATCGTCATTGCCACAACAAGAGCTGCCTTACCTCCAAGTCCCGATTAATTTGGCTTCTGCAGCCCTCTTCGTTCTGTTGTACTTTTTCTGTCTGCCTTTTCAACCTGGCCCCAGCATCTTCTAACCCCCGACAATCATCAACACTTATGTGCTGTTGTCTGCCTCTCAATCTACCATGTCCCGACACAGGAAATACTCAAACCAGGAAAAATTCCCATGTGGGTAGAGAAGCTCAGAAAATGGTATTTAGACACTTTCATTTATTTCTTCATTTACTTGCTACAGTTTAACTTTCTTTCTTTTTTCTTACAATATGATGGTACATTGAAAAACTGTTTCTGAAATTGTATTCAAAATGCATTTGGTTATTCCGGGGGAATGATTTTCTACTTTCTGTCATTTGATTATTAAATTTTAAAATAAAGACTAAAGTGTCTAAGTAAATATTGCTAAGAGTTGAGAGATCTTGTTCAAATTAAAGGGTTAGGTTTGGAAACTTGGGTAACAGAATTTAAATTTTTATTTTTTATTTTCTTTTTGTAATGTCTGGACATGCATAAGATCTTCATTGAAAATGTACATAATTTAGTACTTACAAAATTAAGACAGTTAAATATCTGATTTAGTTGCTTAAAATTTACATTTTGTTTCCTCTTACACTGTTTGTTAGAATAAACTTTGTATTGCAATTTAAAATAATGACTAAAAGATCAAAATTGTCACTTCTCAGTTCAACTAAAATCTATTTCTACAGTTTAGGAAAGTGTAGCTGGAACTAAAAAAATCATTCTTAAAACATTTAAATTATTGGAATTACTGAGTTGCTGCTGAGAAAAGTAATTTCCACTGTATCCTAAACGACACTTTTAAATGAATGCAATGCCCCCCCCCTTTAATTCTCAGTATCATTGGAAAAGAAAATGAATACACATTTTTAACTTTTGTTGTATTGGTTGTTCTTAGTATTGTTTTTATTTTTTCGAGGCATCTAAGGTAATATGTACCCTAGTTTAACCATTTATGTATGTTGTAAGTAGTTGGCAACCTCCACTCTTTCCTATCTTGCCTTTTTATACAATAAAAAGTATTTTAAGATTATCTTGTTTCAGTAGATGACTTTTGTTTTTAAATGCTATCATCTCTTCAGAACATGGCCATAGTTCTCCATAGCTTTCTTTTTGAAACTTAAATTGGAATGATTGTGGAGGGGTTTCTTCAATTTCAAACCATGGAGAAGGTAGTTGTCATTCTGGACAAGTTGCAAAAGAAATCAGTCTACCTTATTTTATTTGTAACTGGGGCGGTGGGGACTTGTGCCTTTCTCATGTGCATTGTGTTTTAATCTCTCAGATGAAATATTTTTAAAAAATCGTTTTAAAATGTCACTGTTTACTCTAATTTTGAGAGTCAAGTAGCAATTATAAATAAATTGTGTGACAAATTGAATTTTAATAGATTCTTGTCTTGTTGCTATGAATAATTTTGTTTGACTTTTTTTTTATAGTTCTATCATCATATCTTATTTGATGATAAATCACTATGTAGTCTTAAAACTGTTTTATTTAAGCAATATTTGATCTTTTACATTTTTTTGCTATCTTGATAGCCAGTACATGGTTTACCCCAAAACACTGCTTCATGTAAGAATTAAGATACTTTTGAACAATTGAATTCTGTGTAAATAAAATATCTCTGTAAAGAGGAATAATCTCGATGAGGAATGTCTGCAAATTAACTTTGATAAAATGTTATTTGAATATTGAACCTTAGCATCAATGTGTATAACTGAAATAGATCAGCGACTTTTGTTTTTCTAGCATTTTTATGTTGAAACACATATCAGCTAGCTTTGTAATAAGACTGAAATTTTACATTTTCTAATTTTAAAATCAGAGAATTAAAAATTTCAGTCTAAGTTTCACCAAAATAATCAGTGTATTGAGATTTGCTGGTCTTTGTAAGAGTTCACTTTTCAAAATGCATTTAAATTCATTAATTTGTTATCTACATGTTTTCCCTAGACGAGTGTTAACATTTAATCTCCTTGCCACATTCTATGTTGTAGACCTAATTTTTTAGGCACTCTATTAGTAAAACATTACTTCTATAACCATTCATTATGAATTGGTATTTTCAGAGGTGGAAGGAGAATGTCTGCATCTAAGGGGGTGCTGAAAAGTTCTTGGCCGGTCTGCTTCCTAAAATCTGACCGAGCAATTGGGTATATAATCTTGGTTTGGCAAAAAGAATTCTCAACACATTACTGATATTTATCTGTTTGGTTTAAATGTAAAATCTAGAGGTACCTCTTTTTTTCTCTCTCTCTCTCTCTCTCTCTCTCTCTTGGAGTGTCTATTTTATTCTGCTGTTGATTTTGGTCTAGAATTCAATACAAGGTGAAAAACCGTTTCATTAAAATTAAACTGCTATTTCAAACTTCATTGTAAAGAATTTTCAGCTACTGTTAAAGGTTTGTATTTTTTCTATTTTTTATACACTCATCTTTTGGTTATATATCTCTGGAAATAAACCCATTCTTTTAAACTTTTCTGTTTGTTTTTTGTTTTTTTAGTATATAAATGGAGAACATATCCAGATTTGAATGACTAGTAACTGAAATCAAAATGTATTAGTTCTAGGATTTAAATGGTCATAACTTAGAACCTAACAATTCTAATCATCTTTGGTTTTCATGTATTAATGGTAAGAAGTAGACTCCATATTACCAATTGTGATAGTAGCAAAATCAGATTCCAGTTTCCGAAAGAGAGAAAAGAAGATACATGTAGATGCAGCTGATGTTAGTAATGATGTTTAGCCCAGCTGTTAGATTTACTTCTACAGGACTTTCTGCTTCACTAGTCAGTTTTTTTTTGTTTTTTTTTACTGCCATCACCCAATCTTTCCAATGTAGGAATATAGGTTTCATTTTTAGCTTGTTAACTAGTGCAGCTTTTTGATAGCAAGTCTTTTAATTTCATAATTTTATTTTATTATTTTTTTTGTTTTTGCATTTGACAATTGTGAACATGTCTGCTTTATAATAAAACTGTAAATTTAAGTGACTATACAATGTGATAAGTTCATTTTTAAAAGTACTTAAAAGCAATCTTAATCTTAAATAGATAAATTAGATTAATAAAGCAACATAGAAAATATTACTTTTGAAAATTTTAATTCTTTCAAAGACGGGTGTAAAGTAAAAGCTTTAATGAAAATAATTAGGTACAACTATCATTTCTGTAGAATTTACATGTAGGGGTACCACTTTCAAAATAGGATCTATTTCTTTTTTTAATGCCAGGAAATGTTTAAAATAAACTTTCCAAACACTTTTATAAATTGACTTTGAAATTTAAGAAATTGTATTGAACATAAATGCACGTATTCTAATGTATCAGTTTTTAGAAAATTAAAAATTATCTATTGATTATTTCATTCTGGTTGGCTTTATAGTTTCAAAAATTGTTCACTAAATTTTTCAATTATATTAAAGTAGCAAAATAGTTAAATCAAAGGTTGACAATAAATTTACCTTTTCCAATCTTATTAATAATCATAACCTAGTTTTTCTATTTGAGTGAATATCTAATATTTGTAAACTGTTGCGTTTGTGTAGATTATAAATTTTGATGATGACAAACTCACTACTTTTTAAATTAACATCAGAAGACAACTATTTAGGTTATGGGCATTAACTAAATTAGGAAGTTATGGAAATTTGAATAAACATGTTATGATATAAAATCAAACTCAACAGAATGGTGTCTACATTTATATTAAAGTCATTGTCTATAAAATTGTATGTAAAAATATCTGCAAATTGGATAATTTACAATCATGAGTTTTTTTTCTCTTGTATTTGCTAAGCTTGATGAACAGGAAAAGTTCACACAATATTTCTTTTCGTAGCTTCTATTTTTAGATTAATTTAAATCATTTGCATAAATCTTGTGTGTGTGTGTGTGTCTCAACAATTTATATCAAATGGTATCCAAAATATTTATGCTTAGTCTTTCACATGTTCTGCAGCTCCAACATATTCTAAATTTATAAGTCATACTGGAAAATAAGCTAATATTTATTTGAATGTAAATGAGAATATAAAATAATGTTAATTCAAGACTTCTATTGTTTGCCTAAACACACACACACACACACACTGCTCCTTATATATATTTGTCTATACTATCAGTATTGTTGACTCTTATTTTCTGTTTATAGATCATTAATTAACCTATTGATAAAAACGTAACTCCTGAAAATCAGATCCCTTAACTTCTTACTGTATTGTCAATAGCCTCTCTACAAACTTATCTTCAGCATTTTTTGCTGTCTTTTGTTTATTTTTATTCAGTTAAATAATGTCATACGATGCACAATTAGGCAATCATGCCTCAAAAGAGACATGATTCACTGGGTAGAATATTTTCCTACAGTAGGTTGCCATTACTTTCTGCAGTAAACTGGTTGCCAACCAAGCTATAGAACCCAGTCTGTCCTTCTATTTAACCCATAGCTGAAGGCAGAAGAGATAGCAAAATACCTTCCCAAGGTTATTTGTGCGTAAGTGAATGCAACACATTCATCTGGAATTTGAACTTGGCTCTCCAGTTTATCATTCCGAGCTGATATCCACTGCACCTGAATGCACATTCCAACTAAAATAGAAAATGTTACAAATTGTATTTCTATTTTCATAAACGTTTTTCTCTTAAACTTTTATTTCTCATCAAAATTCAGTTAATGATAAATTCATTATGACTTGTATATAAACTTTCTTCAAAACAAAAGATGTTGGCTTGGTTTATAGGGAAAAAATATTTAAGTTAAGAGTATATTGTCTTTTTTTAGAAACTTAAAATAATTGTATTTCAATGTTTGCTCAATGTAAAGTCAGCTACTTTACTAATAAATATTTTATTTTTTATTTATTTTATATTTAAAAAAAATTCCCTTTGAAATAGTTGTAAGTACTATTTAAAGAAATAGTATTTTAATTCCTTTTATGTATGAAAACTTATGAGTACAAAGTATTAATGTCATGGATATTTTAAAAATGTGTGAACCAAAATTGAATGGATAATTTATACCCCCAAACAAAATGTTGTTCTCCTCTCATGTTTTAAGTAAAAGCTTTTTTTTTTTTTTTAAATTAAATTTGATGGATCATATTGTAAATTGATCTAAATTTGCATGTATCTAGTTCATAGCAATCAATTGATACAATTTTAAATGCTATAAGTTTTCTAGCTCTACAGTTGAAAGCAGATATAGTCATTGGCAAATGTTTAAAGATTGATTAAAGTCCAAGATAGTGTGCTGTTCTTAATTGATTGCTCATTTTGTACATCACATGTACACACAATGCTTCACTGAGCAAAAGTTAAAACTATTTTTGTGCTGGAAGAAAAACAATCTTATTAAAATGACAGTTTTCTTTAGGGAAAAAAATCAGTTTGACTCCTTTTCGTGTTTGAATTGGATGTAAATGAATTTGGGATTTCTCTTGCAAAGAGACAAAAGACCTAATAATCTTTTTTTTTTAAGAAAGCTGAGATGAAATTTTTTTGGTGATGAACTTTTGATGTGGTTATACAATTTATTTCAGGAGAATGGCTTTTAGTCTTTTATTTTTTCAAATGGGTTTACAATAAACTTTAAACTTAATATAAAAATTCAGTAAGGATACTTTAGCTAAGTGCTATCAATATACTTAGCTTGTGTCTTGAGAAAGTCATTTTGTGATAATTCCTTTTCTGATATTTTTATCAGATATTTTTACAGCCACTGTTATGAAATCAATTTGATATGTTCCACTTTCCCTTTGACAACATTTTAGATCAGCAAAATCTTAAAAAAAAAAAGCTCAAAGAAATTTAATTGGAACCCTCAATCAGCATTTGTTCATAAAGCTGAGCTTATTAAAGTAGATTAGCATCTTGGTTTGTTTGAGATTTGAGAGAATGAAAAAGGATATCTTGATCACATGTCCCCTCCCCCCTTTTTAAGCATCCTCTTGAAACCAAGTTTAACATTTACTCTTCAAATGTTTTGAATCTAAACCACCTCCAGTCTCTTCAATTTGTACTGTCTGCAACAGGATAATACCTTTAATCAAGTGATTTTAAGTTGCAATAAGGTTAAAATTTTTAAAAAAATTTCAACTGTAAAAATTGTATTTTTGCTGAAATCGTTGTGGCTTCACTTAGAGAACTTGATGCTTAATTTGTGCTTTTAGAAAGGGAAAAAAAATCTATTTGATTCTGTAGATTTTCTGAATTATCAAATATTTTGCACTTATTTTCTCAAGATAAATGTTGGAATTGTATATTTATACAAGTTGGCTATCTGCATTCTGTTGGTCTATCATGTAATGGTAAACATGTTGAAATTATTGGGAGAGGTGAAAAAGTTCTCAATCTGACCAACGAGGAATTCCCCCAAAATATTTTGATGTTGGTCAAGTTTTGAAAGTAAGCCTGGTCAATAACTTTTCAGCACTTTCTCATATTATAGAAATATAACCTAAAACTTAAATTTTTTAAATTTCAAAATTCTAATTTCGTATCACTCTTTTATAAGCTATGTCCTACCTTGTATTAAATAATATCCATTTTCAATCTTAAATTCTAATTTAATATCTTCTATTGCCAAACACTTAAAAAAAATACAGTACACTTTTGTTAGAAAAATTAACTATATAACTTGTATTTAAAGAAATAATTAATTGAAAACTTTAAAGTATGGCTAATTACAATAACGTGTTACTCTATTTAGTACTAGTATTCTGTAATATTGTTACGCTTTGTTGTGAAATAAATGCATTAAAATAATTGTGACTGAGCTGTAAGGAACTTCGTCATATGATAAAAAGACAGTAAAAAATAGAATCTTGTATATCTGTTTAATGTGTGAAAAGGTAAATTTTACATGTATAAAAATGGATTTATGCTGTGTGTTTATTTATGAATGATTTTTATCCTTCAAGTAATGTTTTTTTTTTTTTTTTTTCTCAAGCTAAAAGTACTTTAAGAATTCATTGTTACTTGCCCAATTCTATGTATAAACATTTTTCTAAAAGTCATAACTTGATAAATTTTTTGTGATCCCTTGTTTAGATTAAGATAAGGTATAGGAAAGTGGTTAGAGATTTAAATAACTAGAAGACACCTAACAGTTTTCAATTCTGACAGGTTTAGTGTTACACACTTATCCAGAGAAAATATTTGGAAAATTAATGTCAAAGTGAAAAATATTGAAATGCAAGAATCTGAATGCCAATTTACTATGGATGATTTTTCTATACACCTTCATCTTTAGTAAGTTGCATTCTGTTTTAAAGTAGCATATTTTAAATCGTGATCACTCTTTACAGTGAGCAACTAATGCATTGAGTGAGTTGTTTTGTAAAAGATCTCTTTTGTGTTCATATCTTTATTTAAATTTCTTGAGGTTTCTCCAATGTATTCTTTGTGGCAATTATTACAGATGATAATGCCACCTTCAAATTTTAACTTATTGCTATTTTGTTTTGTATTAAATCTTTTATTGTTTTTAAAAGTAGTTGTATCAAATTTTATGTTGAATTTAAATAAATTCTTTTCAATTTTAGTTGGTAGAATATATTTAAATTTATTAAGTTTGTTAAAAAGGTCCACTCTTTTGAAATATTTTATAGGATTTTTGTATTGAATATGAAATAATTAGGGTATTGGAGGGACTTAAAAGTATTTTCAGTGTATTTCTCTTCATATAAATTTTGAGTGCTCTTAAATGGAACCTGATAGTTATTCTGCATTTTATTATGGGGAGGATAGCAATATGAGATCATTTTTATTAGTTGATTTGCAATGGACACTTAGTTTTAGGTTTATGTCAGTATAGTGTAACAATATCTAGGAAATGTAAAATATTGTTTGTTTCATCAGTGAACTCTTTCATTTGTGTGATTTTGTTTAGTTTATTTACAAGGTCAAGTAATTTAGTTTTGCTGGTTTATATTAATAGAAAATCATCAATTATGTTGAAAATATGTTAAATGTTTAAGTAAAATACTCTAGAAATGACTAGATTCAAGAAATTAAAAAAAAATATAGATACATGATACATGCCAGAATCCCACTCTGTGGTGTGTGTGTGTGTGTGTGTGTGTGTGTGTATATATATATATATATATATATATATATATATATATTGTAAGTTAAGCTTCATAGTGTTTCTTTTAATTCAATTGTATGATTTTTGCCACTGGTTAATTTTTTTTTTTTTAACTTTAACAATATCAGGTGTGTAATTATGCGGGGGGGGGGTATCTAAATACACTAAGCATCTAAGTTAAATACAGAATTATTAGTGTTGGCTTTATAAAAGCTTTGAATATTGAGAAGGTTTTTAATTGCCACTGTTGTTACTATTTTTTTCAATTGGAGTAGATAGATCTATCGCCTGGTCCACACTCCACCCACGTCTATTGAACAGGTTAAGAGGCTCATCCCTTGTTCCCTGTTTAGGATGTGGTTTCCAGCCTTCTCTTTTCCAATCTTTTCAGTATTACATCGCCCCCTGCACATCAGTGGCATTACCGCCTTGCTCGGGGTGATATGATTAAAAAAAAAAAATTGAATGTACCTAATCATCATTTTATATTTTTGATAAACAGCTTTGCACACCTGTTTTCTGCAGTATAGTCACCTATTGTTACCAGAATCTGCTCTTAGTTTTGTACTCTTCTGTACTCATTTAATTTTTTTTTTTAATTATTGATTCCTGGCAATATATATTACTAATCTCTCCATAGATTTTATTTGAGGTTTTATAAACCTTAAATGCAGGGTCAGTCAGTTAAGTGCCATACGTGAAACACGCTTGGGCGATCATGTCTCTTTCGAGACATAACTGACTAGGCAGAAGATTATCCCGCAGTAGGTTGCCATTGCTTTCTGCGGTAGACTGGTTGCCAGACAAGGCTATAGAACCCAATCTGTCCTGTTATTTAACCCATAACTGGAGGGAAGAGATGGATTAATAGCTTTCCCAAGGGTATTTGCGCGTAAGTGAATGCAATGAATTCAACTGGAATTCGAACTCAAAACCATGGACAAATTCATTTAAATTATGCAAAAATGAAAATATCTTTGACAACTCATTTTAACAGATATATTTACAAAAATTAAACAGTATCTTGAAATAATACTAAAGAGTAAATTTATCTGTGACAATTTTGGAATCTCCTGCAACTCTTCTGGATGGTCTCCTTGTTTAAGTTGGTAAATG
Source organism: Ascarosepion bandense (assembly GCA_037127315.1). NCBI lineage: Eukaryota > Metazoa > Mollusca > Cephalopoda > Sepiida > Sepiidae > Ascarosepion > Ascarosepion bandense. The sequence continues at coordinate 532,716 of JBBBDQ010001264.1, forward strand.
CTGCCATAATCCTTGCCTTCAGTGCATCTTTGATGCTACAAGGAGTTTTGTTAACTGCATCACACACACAATGTTCCAGGGGGGTTGCAGTCTGGGAAGTTAGGGGAGCAATGTGGTTGCATGACTAACATCCATGATTGGATTCTCCTGCTTTTGTGGCATGGTGCAGAGCCCTGTTGACAGATATAGGGTCTTCCAGCAGCCACCCTCTTGATCTAGGGTAGCACTACCTCCTCATGACACTTGGTGTAGGCCTCTGTGTTGAATCTGGGAAGATTGAATGGAGGCTTAACAACGCCATCACTAGTGATTACTCAAAACACATATCTAATCACGATTAAACCCATTAAACTCTTTCCAAATTCTCTGTACTCTCGTCAGATTGACACCTAAATACATAAAGGTTTGTAGTGGAGTTTCCAACATAAATGCTAAATCTCTGTTGAAGTGAATTGCATCATGGTGTTCTTTTTCTCACACAGTGCTCAACTGACCCAACTATACTGTGCAGTCGACAAAAACAATGTGCATGTGCAAAATTAAAAATATAAAATGGCGACAATTTACTTATCACACCCAGTTTATACCTTTTGTTTTGTCATTAAAAAAAATCACATTTAATTTGCTTTAATTAACCCCGTTTAGTGAAAAATAAAAATATACAATCTTGCTTCTCCTCTCTGTACCCATTCCTTTGCTCCTTATTTCATATCGTGTCTTTCTTTTTTCTGTACCTTTTTTTAATATTCAGGTCTGAAATAATGAGAACTAAAATTCATACTAAAGAGGAATCTATCATTATCATATGGAAATGTTTCCATTTCAGGTTCAGCATTTGTAATATCCATTTTCAGGGCAAGTCTATTTGTAATGGAAAAGATAAATGAATTCATTTCCAAATAAATGGATTTACTTGGAAGATGGATATGCTTTATCATAGCTGTATGATTTGGTAAAAATACTTTGACTTAATTATTCCAGCAGATTGTTTTTCTTTTAAAATACTATGTAAAGGTGTTATTCATAGATTTAGCTAGATTTTATTTCATAAAATATCTTGGCAACTTCACTAACATTTGGCTGTTAACTAGGATTTTTCTGGACAAGTAAATTTTTTAGAATACTTTAGTGCATGCGAGTGGCGGGGTAGTTAACTTGTTAGCAACTTACTCTTAAAACTGTTGTAAAACTGACCTACTGTTAAGTTAATTTCTAAATGAATTTACAATAACAAACGATCTAATCCCATTATCATAGCTGCAAATGTCTCCTTCAACTCTTTTGCAGTGGTCCTCTCTTTGAGATACAAGTGTTTGAACTTGGCCGTTTTGTTTTGAGAGGAACGGAAAAGAATTATAAGTTTTCCTTTTTTTGTAAATGACCATCAAGTAGTTACAATGTGGAATTAGAATTCATTTGTGACCTTCAGTCTCTTTGTGAACCAATGTTGTTAACACTTGACATGTTTCTGCTTATAGTGTCTATTCAATCTCTCTCTTTCTGTTCTTGGGTTTTCGGTACACTTTAGTTTGCATTCATCTTTAGTGCCTATATCTGCTATTGCTTGTTCCTTTTTAGGAACTATAGCCAAATGCCCCTCTCAGATTCATTTCAAATGCCTGTTGCCAGCAGTGATATAAGATTTCCACATTATCAATGTTGCTTTTCTATTATTTTTAATCCACAACCCCTACTTTATTCTGATGGCTCTATCATTCTTAACCCCAAGAATGATGGTGATAGCTGTAGTGCCTCTTTTGTTTTGTTTTTTTTTTTTGTTTTGTTTTTTTTACTTTTTCCCCCCATTGCTCCCCACCCACTTTTTTTTCTACTTGGGTTCCAAAGTTGCACCAATCAATATTTAGAATTTTGTACTGCTAGTTTTCAATACCAGAGAGTGATAGTGTAGTTACTACTATTACTACAGTCACCATCATCAATCTTATGTCTCTTCCTCATTTTCGGTTGCTGCTGCTGCTGTAACTGCTATAGCTACTGTCACTGCTGTTTGGGAAGAACCAACCTTGCAGTTTGTGTGTGTGTTCTTTACCCATCTTATTTGTTTTCCTCTTTAACTCTGCTCAGTTCTTTTCTTTTTTTTTTTGTTTTTTGGTTTGTTCCCCTCTCCCATGTTAATCTACTTTACTAAGGATATCATCTATTTTCTGTTTGTAAAGCATAAATGAAACCGAATCAATTGTAAGTAGTGCTTATTTTGTCACTTTTATTTCCTTGTCTCTTGTCTGTTTGCCTTGGTGCTTCTCAATTATTTTCACTCTTCATCGTCTACTAGACCCTCAACTTCTCTAGCTTCACCTGCTCTGTTTCATAAAGCTGATTTAAGAGCTTTTATACATCAGTAAAAACACATGTGGAAAAATAACATTTCCAATTTATAAGAAAAAGGATTGTTTAAATCATAATCACAATTTGCCTTTCTCAACCTGTCCTATCATTTGTCCTCACTCTTTCTTGGTATATTTTGAAAGATATTTATTTTCCAACTGTTTTTGTTTTGTTTTGTTTTTTTTTATTTATTTTTTTTTTTTTATTTATTTATTTATTTTTTTTGTGGCTGACTTTAGTCATTTGAGCAACCCTCTCTCTGTAGGTTGAAGATCTTGTCCAACCAGATTAATTCTTCCACACTGTCTCTGGTCTATAATTTTAAACATCTGTTAGACATTGTTTTGCAACTATAAAATCTAAGAATGTATTCGCCTTATTGAATACAAATTAGAAATATAATCTGTTGGAAGTTTGTCTAGATATTCTCTACACAGGTGTCCACAATGCGTCATGCCTGTGAATCCATATTAGTCACACTGGAGATGACTAATAAGTGAGCTTTTTATTCTTTCTCTTCTCCATATCGCTATTTCATTTTGTTTTATACTTTCATTATGCATGTAATTGGCTAGATAACATATTTAATGTTTAGAAATCCTATTTGAACATGGAGTAATTTTCTTTGTTGTATTCTCCTAACTTTTTTTTTGTTTTTTCTAATTGTATAAAATATATATTTACCTGAATAGGAATCTAAAAGTTGAGATTGGATGGCTAATTGACTAATTATTTGCTTTCCTAAAACTGATTTCTTTGTTTTTCAAATATCATTTTGTAAAGTGTTTTTTGCAATATATCATGGCCATTCTGAGTTTTTCTCTTGGAGAATTAGATTCCACATTTGAAAATTTTTCAAATTTTAGGACATTTATTTAACATTCTATTTTTTAAATTCCTTTTTCTTATATATTTTAGATTTGCTTCCCTAGAAAAATATCAGTAAATGATGACTTAATTTTACCACAGTGCTATTAAATTTATTTAAGTGGTTTTAAAAAGAAAATGGGTTCTTCCAACTGATTTTCTCCTTTCAACCTGGCTTTTCCTCTTTGTGTTGTTTATTTTATTCAGCTCTTGTCTACCCGATTTCATTCTTAGCATAATCTTCATATAAACTGTTGAATAATGTTGAATGTGAGTCGCCCACATACTCTCATTCCTCTATTTCTTCCCTTCTCTTGTAGAAGGGAGTTTTTGTGGCAGTCACAAGTCTTGTCCTTGATAGCACAACCTCAGCTATAGCAGTTTGAGCAAGCTGACTTCATGTGCCGGTAATGCACGCGGGTGTGTACACACACGCAGCCGTCTTATGTACTCTTGGCAATCTGTGGTGAACCCCAGTTGTGTATTGTGTGAAACCATGATGCAACTAGTTGGTAACCTCAACTCTCCCACTTAGTACATAATCGTTACATGTGATGTGGCTGAAGTGGCCAGCAAAGTGATTTTCAAAACCTGATTTTTAATAATTTACATAAGCCACTTGCCTTTCCACTCAAAACTCAAGGCTGGTTGAAATTTTTAATGATTTATACAAGTTATGTTAATTAGTGTTTTTTCCATAATTATTGATTTAAAATTTTTTTTTCTTTTTTTTTTAATAAATTAATTTCTTGGGTATACAATTAAAATATACAAAACTTTACGTTATAGAATATTTTATGTTGATACAAAAAAAATTTTGGAAATTCCTCTTTGTACTCTATGGTGAATAGAGTAGAAGCTTATCTTTATTTTCTTTGAAGTAATAAATTTTAGTTTTTTAAAACTTTGTTTCAATTAGATTAGATCAACAATTTGAAATAATAAATTATGATGAAAGCATAAGTAAATGTATAAGCTATGCACACGTGTGTGTGTGTGTAAGCTGTTATGAACATAATGCAAATATAATTCATTTTATCTGGGTTAATGTTGAGTCATTTTCCTTTTTGTAAGAATGTTCACAAACTCTTGAAGACTTGTATTTTAGCTCTGATCCATAAAAATTTTTTGTTTAGTTAGGCATATCAGACATTTTTTGTATCGTATCATAATCTAGCTATGATTATGAAATGCCTTTTTCTTCACATCATTCAAATAGTAATTGATGTGCCTGTTTAAAGTATTGGGTTAGCCAAAATGGTTGTATGTTCGTAGTTATAAATGGCATTAGGAGCATCTTATTTTTATGTAACTTCAATTGGAAAGATTCCTTTGGATTCTAATGCCTCTATTTCAATGTGTGTGTAGTTTTTTTTTAAAAATAAATTTAATCCCAAAATGATTTGTGCATTTTGTAGAAAATATACTGTATAAGGTCTGCTGGAACATAGGTAGCTATCTTGTATCTCTCTAGAATAGGTTGTGCGGCCTTGATGTGACTTGGCAGCCAGTCAGAAGAGACCTTATTGAACATGCTTGTAGACTTGCTCAGTCAGCGGGAAGATGTTATTGAGTGAGCTTGTGTACTCTGTGACAGCATGAATAGATTCTTCACATTTCAGACAAGCTTTGTATTTTTACTAAAACACAACACTACCTAGTTTTGTTTGGTTCCTTACTCTACTGTCCCACTATGGATCTATCATGGCTTTTGACTTTTCCAAAATAAAAGACAATGAAATAACTGTAATAGCAATTCTGAAACTACTTGTGTGAAAAGTAGCCAAGGAATTAGAATTGTGTGTTTTGTTATAAACTAAAGGGCTATTGCTGAGGTAGTTGTTTTTTTTTCTCCCCCTAATGAACTTAAAATGGTTGGATACTTTCCATACAGGATTTATAAATGATGGAATAAGTTGAATGTGGTTTGCAAAGTTTCATACTGAGCTCTATAATTGATTGGGCTAACCAATTTTGATTGATAGTGATCAGGATATTAATAATAATCAATAAATAGGAATCATAACCAACATACTCAAGATGCATCTGCTTGTTTATATTAGTCACTTTGATGTGTGACTTCCATATAATTGAGGAAGAAAAAATATTGGACTGCAATTGTTGTGGCTGGCAAAACTTTACAATTAATACATCCCGAGATATTGTGAAGCAAATTAGCTACTAAACATACGAAAGGAAAATCTTCATCCGAAGGTGATATTGCCGTTTAGTTGGATTGGAAGGGAGTCCTGTACTATTTCTTTTCAGAGAACCAAATAATTTGAACAAGTGCTCTTTTCAATTCAGAAGTAACACTCAATAAAAAGTTTAGAATTAAGTGAAACAACTTAATCAGGATAATAAGAGACCTCCTGCTTCTTTGGTGATTAGGCAAAAATTTCAGGTTGAATGAAGTTTTCACCTCTCAAATAGCCATTAAGACTGCAAAAGACTAACAGAGCTGTTATTTTGCTGAATTTGAATATCCTTTAAACATATTTGTCAAACATTGTAAGTTAGGGAAAATCAAGGAAGCTAGGAAAGACATGGTAATCTATTTCATGAATAAAGTTAGAGGATATTTTTTTACATATATGACTAGCTTTATCTCTTTATCTACCCAAATTTTCTTTTTTAATTGTTTTCATATTGTAACACTTAGATTTAGCAACTATTTATTGTTCACAAGGAAAAATTAACTAGTTTAATTCTTCATAAAAGTATTAATGTGTTCAATAACAGCTTTATTCTTATGTTAGGTTTGAGTAAAGCTTTGCCTTTTGTGCTCTCTTGAATATCTTGTATATTTTTATAAAAATCCATAGTCACTTTTGTAAATATAAACTAAACTAGATAGTTTTACAAGGCAGGTTTCTGAAGTTTTTATATATACAAAATAAATTCTCTCTTCAAGTTACCTAAATTGTTACTTATCTGCTTACCAATCTAATTTTTTCATAATGATCAGTTTCAGTTGCTTTAGAATTAGTTTTTTTATTTATATCATTTTTAAATTTTTAAATGAAATGATTATTTTGACAATTGCTCTAGTTTAATTTATATCATGAATCCTTGAAAGTTGATATTTTGGGGGTTTCATGTTCATTGCTCAGTTGATTGGTATAATTTGCCATTGCATATTGATAATCAGGTCGAATTTAATTTTTAATCTACAAGTTAAACAAAGAAATACTCAAATGTTTTGCTTTGTATAACTTTACTCATTTTACAAGATGGAATTCTGAGGAAAACTTATTTTATCTGACAATATGAACTCTAGAATATATCAATTTTTGATTGTTTTTTATTTATAAAATTAATAAAAAAAATTTTCTCGTGTGTGTCACGTCCAATTTATAGTAATTAAATAATTTGAATAAGCTACTGCTACATAGGTCATTTAATTTTATAATAAACTGTTTTAGTAAATGTTCAATATTAGAATATTTAATTTCAATAAATTAGAATATAACTTTATTTTTTGATTCTCACCACATGCATGCACAGGTAAAAAGTTAGGTGTCCCCCCCCCCCCCCAATGTCTTCTGTTATTTCTCTCGTCTTTTATATATACGGATGAGAGGGATAAATTATGTTTAGCTTAAGCAAGTGTTAATGCTTTGGTTGTGTCCACTATTGTTATAAAAAAAAAAATTAACATATCTTTTGGAAAGCATTTTCACTACTTAGCTTAACATTTTTGGTTAATTGTTTATGTACAAGTAAATATAAATGCTTGCAAGGATTATTATTTTTTTTATCTTCAACTATTTTCTGATAGGAATCTCCCTCCTAACTTCTTTTTACATGTCTCTAAATAGATAAAATTTTGCTCTCTCAGTTTGTTTCTGTATAAATGAGAAAGGTATAATTTCTTTTTTTTCTTTCTTTTTCTCCCCTCACCCCTATTTATGTTCAATGTGATTTCTGCTCTTGTTTGGAAAATTCTAAAATGGCAGCAGGATGAACTAATTTTGCTAAAATAGACTATTTTTATCTTTTGTCAGTGAAAGATTTCTCTGCAAGCTCTTTTTCTTTCTTTTTTTTTATTACATGAATCTGTATTAATTTTTTATTTAAATCTTTGCATCATATCTCTCTCCCCTCCCAGTAAACAAATGAAGCTTGTCAAGTGTTGTTGATAATGACACAAGAGAGAAAAAAAAAAAAAAAATTTAATTCAATGGAATCCATTCAGTATAATGTTGAGAAGTGTGACTCGATTATTAGTCTAGCATTACCAGTTTATTCTTCATTTTATTAATCATGTTTTTTTTTTTTTTTACTAATTCCCCATTGGAGGTTGTTATTCTCGTTCATATTGATTAGAGTTCTTCTTCTCTACTTTAAATGTTCAGTTTCTTTCTTAGAAACAATCTTTTTATACTTATAAATTTGTATAGTGTAAGATTTTGGATGATAGTTTTGTTTTTCTTGTCCCCCCCCCTCAAATGGGGGGTGGTACTTATTGAATAGTTAAGTCCAGAAATGGGATTTTTTTTTTTCACTCTCCACATATCTTTTTAGCATTATTATTCTGTACACATGACTCAGATTTAAAATTGAGACCTTTTTACGAGAAAATTGTTTTACACTTTGAAATTTGGAAATACAGAACATGCAAGCAATGACAAGGTTTTAGAGAGGATGGACACAAGAAGGAACTAATAATTAACATCAGGAAAAGAGATCTGAGGGTTTTGGGACATGTAATGAGGAAGGAGGGCTTGGAGAACCTGATGCTTATGGGATGGATAGAGGGGAAGAGTGACCAGGGAAAGCTATGAAATAGGAATGGAGTAGGATAACAGAAGAAGGTGTATTAAAAGCGACAAGGAATAGTGTCATGGGAAAACACACCTATTTCTCAGATAATGGACTCTCCCTCCTTTATTAATAAGAGTTAACAGGAAGTTAATGAGAGAAGTTCTTGAGAAGTTAATAGGAGTTCTTTAGAGTTCTATTGGAGTTCAGTAGAACTACGAGGCAGTTGATATTAGTCGGCAGTTAACTGAATACTAAGGAGTCAGCTTTCAGAGGAAGATTACCAAATTCCTAACATTTTGGATGCGTTGTCGATTAGCAACTGACATAGCTTGATTATAACCTTTAGTGCGAAAACTACTCCACAACAAATAGGGAGATGTGGCTGGCCATGTTCGCCTACGTCCTGAAGGAACACAGCACATAGAAGAATATATATTTTAACCTTTTGATATAGTGTAAAGGAATATTTACCAAAGTTATCGGTATAAGTTTGCTCACCTGAGAATGTGTGTGTATGTATTTTGATATCTGTAACAATTGACTGTACAGATAAAATTTCTACTTATCAATGTTTGTAGACATTCAGATCTTTGAATGTGCAATTGGTATTCAATCATATATGAGATGAATAACAATTATCTTTTGTACTGTCAACGATTTTCTTTCCTTGTTTTATTTCCAAAGTCGCTGAAAACTTTCTAAATTACTTAATTAGCAATTGATTTATTTTTAATGCTTGTATAATAAACCAATCAAAACTTTTTGTTTTGAAGAGGCAACTAAAGACATTGTCGTTTTCTATGTTTCGTAAGCTCAGTTTCTAAACAGAGCATCAGATTTATAAACAAGACAACTGAAAATGTCCAAAAGCAATAAATTAAATTTTTCTAATAAAAAATGACATGATTTATTTATTAAATAAATCATGTAATCATAAATACAATTTTTATTTTTTAGGGCTGAAAAAATTGTCTTGAATGAGGAAATAGATGTTCAGCAAAATTTTGTTTATTTGACATTTTATTTTCAAAACTTAACATATCACTCAATAAATCTTGGGCCTAACTAATAAAACATTCATCAACATAGTCTCCTTCTAGGGTGATACACTAATTCCAATGATTCTCTATGCCTTTTTTTACAGAAGATTTGTTTTTGGTTTCAAAATACACCTAAGTCTTCAATATCACTTCTTCATTAGAGCCAAATCTCTTTCCCTGAAACATTCTTTTGAGGTCTGCAAACAGTAGTCACTGGGGGCCATATATGGTGGATGGGGATTCAATTCAAAATACAGTTCATGTAGTTTTGCCATCATTGTGATTAACTTGTAACATGGTGTGTTGTCTTGGTGAAAGATCACTTTTTTTCTTGATTTGTGGCTGGTTTTTAGTGATTTCTTCTTTCAAAGGCACTAATAATGTTATATAATATTCGCTATTGATGGTTCTTTTTTTCTCAAGGTAATCAATGAATGAAATACCTTGTGCATCCCAAAATATGGAGGCCAAAATCTTGCCTGCTAATGTTTGTGTCTTTGGTTGCTTTGAACAGCTTTCACCTGCTGCTGTCCACTCAGCTGACTGCTGAATTGACTCCAGAGTGAAATAGTGGATTAATGTTTCATCGCTTGTCACATATTTATCCAAATTGGTGAATACACTGCCTTCTGATATGTTCAGCTCCTCTTTTTACTATAAAACCTGAAATAATGAGCAATGCTTGTCTTGTTTTTAAGATCTAAAATAATATAACATTAGATGTGGCTCCATTTTCTGAATTTTTTTTTACATAATGTTCATCCTATAAAAGTCGTAAGGGTCACACATGGGAGAAAGATACTCAGAACTGTTGTTGTATAAGAGATTAAGGTGGGTGGTGCAGTTTATGCACTTAACATAACTATTAACCCTAGACTTAAAGAGGGGTTAGGATTGTACTGGATGGGGAAATGAATCCCAGGATTCTGTTTCATAAAATCTACAGTTCTTAAGAAAAAGCTATTAGTGGAACTTACTCCTTACTTAAAAAAAAAAAAATTACAAAAGGAATGGTGATGTTTCGGCTGGAAGGGTTCAAGTTGGTGGAGATTAAGGAATGTAGTTTGTTTGAACATTTTTCATGGAAATAGCAGTAGAGTTGCAAGAGGCTAGCAACATTTTGTATGTGAGGAAAGATGTTTTTAAAGTGAAAAACAACTCATCACCAATAAGGCCACAGGGACACTTTTGTAGTCTATCAAACCTGGAAAGTGAAGATTGAGCAGCACCAGTGCTGATATAGCAACAGTACTTTACTTTTGGCTTGATTTGGGTCTTGCAAAAGTTGAGCCTAGCAAGAGAAGTCAGGAACATATTAAATTGGTACAGGGAATTGACCATTTTTCCAGCATCTAGCAATGGATCATATATACTAGTTCCACTTGAGATCTGGAGTGTGTTCAAGTCACAATAAGCCTTCAAAGCAAGGGATCTCCTGTTCATTGTGATAGATATAAATTTAAGGGCTAGGTAGTGATAATATGTTATAAGTTAGGTTTTTGAGTTATTGAATGTAACTGGCCAGTACAGCCCTCCCTTCCTCCAATCATGTTATTACACTGGGTTGGAGGAGAAATCAGCTGCCAAATTCTGGTCATCTAGATTTATGGAGATGTACTTTTATCCCATTGTATCATCTGCATAAGTATTCATAAGAGATTGGAGTGTGTTCTTAGGTCTATCAATTATATAAAGCAGGAATAGGGTTGGACCAAGAAGCAAATCTTGGAGAAAGCCTGCATTGATCTCATGGATCTCAGAGAACTGACCATTTAACAATTACCTATTCAATGAACCTATTTGATAAGAACTTGATAATGGAGAAAACTCTTCAGTGATTTCATAGCTGGAAAGTTGGTGCCAATCACTTATGCCACACCTTGTCAAAGGTTTTCAATATGTCTAATGTGATTGTGATGTGGGTAATGACAGGATGGCCTGAGCAGATCGAAATCTGTATTTTTTTCACTGAAGAGGTTTTGCCCATTGAGGTACTCAACTTTCTTCTTGATTATAGCCTCAAAGAGTTTGCTAATGACACTGAGAAGGCTGATGGGTCGATATTGAGACGCTTGGCACCTTCCATGGCCTTAGGAGGGATTTCTCGTTTAGGTAGTAGTTAAACAATTTTGCTAAAATTGGGGCTAATATTCTTAACAACTACTGGAATTTTATCTGGACTGGTAATATCAGGGTTAAGGGTTCAAGTTTTGACACTTCCCAGTGGTGATAGAAATATTACTCAGTTTGTGCTCTGTGAGATGTATGGGAGATCTAGAAGGGATGACTCTTGTCATCTAAAGTGAAGTTAGAGGCAAAGATCTTTGTTATATCTAACAAGGATGAGATAACTTAGGGCATTTATGATAGTAGGCACTACCATATACTTATTGAGAATTGTTAGAGATTTTTCATAACTATTGGATCCTAGTAGTTTGCTTTTGACCTTTGCTTAGACTACTTGTGCATAGCTGCACTTTGTTTCCAGGATCTCTCTTGCAGTGATTGCATGTATTATTTTTCTAAAATCCCATGTTTTCAAAATATGTTTACTAGAGTAATTTTTCAAATTTAAGGGTTGTTCAGCTCTCGTTTGAGAGTAGTCAAAGGAATCAAGCCATGCCTTAGCTCTAACTCCCTTCACGTTTCATCTTGTACCATTCCTCCATATAGGTGGTGCTAATCTTTCTCCTTCTCCTCCCACTTTATCAGCATCCAACCTCAGCCCACTCTAAGAGTTGGTACACTGTCTTTGTGATGAATCTAAACTTTTAGTATGCATAGGCATAAAGATTTCTAGTCATTAATCTTCCTTTATCAGCTAGTAATTTCTTTTGTAATTAAAATTCCAAAAATTATAAAAATCTTTTAAAATAATTTGTTTCTAACACTATTGCATTTCATTTAAATGACTATTTAAATTCATTAAAATTATTAAAATCAGTTCAAAATATAATTAAAAAAACATGGTTTCCTGTTGATTAAAGGTTTTGAGGCTTTGGTTTCCATATTGTATATCTTTGTGTGGTAAGATGTTGTCATGAAAGTATTCTTATATTTGTTCTGATGCTTTTGTTTGTATTTATAAGCACATAAAAAATAGAATGACTTACTTTCTTTATTATTAATTTTCTTTTTTCTTTTTCTTTTTTTTTTTTTAATTATTTTATGCAAAATTGATTGGGATGCAGTAAGTAACTTATTCTAATATTTGCCTTTCACATATTGTGCATTTTATTATCTTATTCCTTAAATCCATTCCCCTTTTAACTTGTCTTTGTAATGCTGGCCTCTGGTCAGTTCACTGATAAAAGCTTTAATCAAAAACATATTAGCTAACAAAAAAGAAAACAAAAGAAAACACTATGCACACAAGACTTTAGAAAGGGGGGGAGGATTCAAAGTTTTTAAATTCTTTTAATAAAGAAGAAAAAAATCACACACTTGAACTAGAAATCATCCGTAAAACATTTTATGGCCAAAAGAAGAGAAAGAAAAAACACAATGAAGACTGGAGTTCCTAAGCAAGCCAAAGGGAAGGATAAAAGTCGCTCACATATCTGTGTTACTGCATTTCACAAACCATTTTCAGCTTTAATGTTAAATTCTTAACTGCTTTCTTCCTGGAGAGAGAGAGGGGAGAAAGCAAGGCAAAGAATCTTTGCCTAATTCCAACAGCATGGCAGTATTCCCATTGTACATTCACCCACTCATTGACTGCAAAATGTCTGAGCCCTCTGTGTCTCCAGAGCCAGAACTTAGCATGTAAGTGAGCTCCTCTCTCTCTTTCTCTCTTGAAGTGCCACTATTGTTATATCTATGTATGTGCATCTCTCTCTCATATACACACTCTTCATTGTCCATTTTGGTAAGCATTCTCTTGATCATTCATTGCAAAAAATGATTTTATAATTCCTGATAAAGTTTAAAAATTATTTTTTTTTTAAAATTCAACCTTGTAGAAGCTGATCCTGAAATTTCTATTTTGAACTATTTTACTAGTGTAAATTTAACATTGAAAAACAACTAGTATCATTTTTGTGGTATAAATTTTGATGTCAGTTATCTGACATTTTCTGGCTGTGCAAATTGTGACATAAGTAAATCCCATAAATTATCACACATCAGTATTGTTATTGGCTTGTACTGTCAATTCAGCATCACTTTCTACAATAATAAAAAAAAAAAAGATATCCATAAAATCTAGGATTCCTTTGTTATGATGAGAATGACCAGCACTCTTTTGTAGTTTGTCCTCCTCTTTCTGGCTGCTTTGCTATCATCTGGTGGTGTTTTGTTCTGCTGCTTCAGTTTAAACATTGACCATTCAGTAGTAGTATTTTTATTTTGAAATGTGTTCAGTTTTCAATGTTTGTTAGACAGATTTTCTCTTTCAGTCTTCAGAAAACAAAAAGCAACTTTCTACATTTATTTTATTGATGACTTCAGCTGATATCTCAAATAGATGACTTCACTATTTTCCTGTTATAAAGCTCTTCCTAAAGGAATGCTTTACTAAATTGTCTGGGTAGTCCTAGAAATATGAAATTATATATATATATATATATATATATATATATATGATTTTTTTTTTTTTTAATTTGCATTGCTGGAAATAACCACTCATCATAAAATTCTACACTTTCATTTTTTTATTTTATTTATTTTTTTAAATACAAATTCTCATTTTGTATCTTATTCCACACATATAGAGCTATAAAAAAGTTTCGTACAACTTGTAATATTTTACTAAGTTTAAAACCAATTTTATCTTGTGGTCATAAATCAGTAAAATCTCTCCAAGAATGTTAATGCTTATGCACTAACCGTTCTTTCACATTTGAGCTTTTGCAAAATGTATTTTCACTTTGCTGAAAAACAATTAGTGATGACTTGGAATTGCATTTGCATAATCATTAATGATAATGTCAAAGGAAGAGAAAATATATTTTTGAAAATAACACAACAGCCATTATTTTCTTAATGCTCCTATCAACCAGATTATATGAAAGTTCTAATTCTCAGAATTAGAAAATTTTACAAAGAATACAAGCTCTACTTGTTTATGGAATTAATGAGGAAATGTAAAAACTGCAAAGTATTTGCAAAATAGTTAAAACTTTAAGATGACCATATTTCTTTTTTTTTTTCTTTACTAAATATCTTTCTCTAAAGATATACAACCTATTTTTAAGATAGTTCTGAAATGTTCTTGCATTGGATTCTTGAAACAAGAATGACTGAAATCTATGGCTACTAAAATTCTTTCCTTGTACATTTAACCATTTATTGACTTTGTGAAAGGATCTTTTCTGAAATGAAAGAAAAGAATATTTGTTATTTCCAAATTGTAACATAATATTGATAAGAAGTGAATGTGGGAAACAATTCAAATGTGCTAATATTGACAGCAATCACCAAGAAACAAATGAATATTACGTTGAGCTCAGCACGAAAGCTTTTACATTTGGCCATTTCAAAATAGCGACAGGTAATTCAGTTTTGTCAGTTGCATCTTTCACAGACCAGATTTTAAATTGTCTTAAAAAAAATTAGTATATTAGAATCTGTTAAACATGATAGCAAAATAAATGAAGCACTAATATTATCAGTATCCAATGTTTTTTACCAGTTGTAAAGTCCTCTTATTAATTTGCTGTATGTGTATATCACAACCAACAACACTAGATATTATTATTACTACTATTGGTTTATTCTACTGTTAAGTCTAATAATGTGTGAAACTGTCTCTATTCAGCCACTCTTGAGATTTGCATTATCAAATCTTAATTGACAGATTGAGGAACTGTCATGCAACTGATCTAAAATACAAAGCTATTTCTATCTCTGCAAAACATGAATTTGCTCCTCTTGGTAATAAAAGAATTTTGTTTCTTGTCTTGCTTTATTATCAAGACACTGAATTGACTTTCAAATATATTTAATTATTTAAAAAAAAAAATTATCTAGCATTTCTGTCAAAAATATTTATAATTAATCATGAAGATATATTTGGATTGTTTAAATTCATTAGCTGAAAACAAACATCTATTGCTGTTACTTTTGTACTCTTGCTCTTTTTTTTTTCATTTTTTTTTTTTTTTTTTTTAATAGGCTTTATTTCTTTTGTGATATTTTAATTCTCAAATCAATAAAAAAAAAAAGAAAAATTATTTCAAGGCTGAGTAGTCTTTGTTTTCTCTTGGATGCAAAAGCCAGGTATACAAAGATAAATAAGTTGTTTTAAAAATTATGAATCTTGTGTTTAATCACTTGTCAAAGTACCAAGAATATAATTTTATTGTCCACTAATATTTTTTTTTTCCTGATATTTTTGTGCTAGTGGGCTGTCATCCTATCAGCAAGTAATATATACTAAACCAAAATTCTCAAGAAATTCATAATTTATATTCATTTGCTTCTCACAATCATTTACTATAAATATATGATTGTTGACAACTTGTCAAGTAATTGCTTATAATATCTTTCTTTCTGATTTAACAAATATTTAGAATCTTTTTGAACAGTAAAATTATATTCCTGATCTAACTAGAGGTGAAGTGGTGTCAAAATTTAAGACTTCATGAATATCATTGTACTTATTCTTTTGGGATATTTTGTCTTTTTGTACATCTGTACTAAAATATTTTGGGGGCTATTTTAATGATATAACAATTTTTAATTTGTTGTCATGTCCCATTAAACCTGCATTATGGGGATGAATCCTGTAGCTAGTGTACTAGGGACAACAATTTTAGTAAATAAGTCATATTTGTGTGCATACTAAATAAAGTTGGTTGTAAAATTTCACTTTGAACCCAGATACTAAAATGGCAATATCAAATGGACTTTCACCTATTTTGACTAAATTCAAGTGTAGCAATTTCACTTAGTACCCTTTTATTTTGATCAAGTTCTTGGATCAGAGAAATTACTCCAAAAGTACCTTGTATGATGCTTGAATAGTGAATTCTTCGTTTTTTTTTTTTGTTTTGTTTTTTTTTCCTTTTTAAAACCTTTGCACATGAGAGAATACTTTAATCCAGGTAATTTTCTGTTTCGCAATAGTCAGAGAAAATGGCAGCAGTTGTATTTCAAAAAGACCCATTCCATATGTGATTTTCAACTTATTTTTAAATTCAAAAGTACAAAGTTAATAGAACCTAAAATATCCGATTGTCCCTCCCACATTTCTTTTCACTCAGTTTTGCACTCGCCCACTTTTCACAAGGAAACCCCCCACCCCCTTTTTTTTGTTTACATTAAATTTATTTTCTTTATTTTGATTGACAGACAAAAATGAAAAACCAATAATTTCTGGTATTTATTACATTTGTACATTCAAACTTTTAATAGACACCACCGCCAACATACAAAACCTAACATTTTATAAGACACTCCTACCTCACATGTTTATTGGGTATGTTTATAGTACACAAGCAAGATATGCTACTGCCACTAAAATAATGTTCAAATATTAAATACTGAAAAGGTTTCTTTAATTTGATCAGAACTATATTTTGTGATATAATTGAAAATCAGAAATAAAGACAAGTGTGTAGATGAATGAGTTAAATTTAAACAAGACAATGAGAATCTAAAACAAAATATATATTAAAACTTGAAAATGAATGTTGTAGCATTTATATATCTTCAATGAAGGTGTTAATATAACTTTTTCAAACTTATCAATTGGCATTATTGGAGAGGAATTAATGTCTCTTCGGTGTTGTTGTGGGTTTTTTTTTTTTTTTTTTTTTTTTTTTTTTTTGTTAATGAAAT
The DNA here is from genome assembly GCA_037127315.1 of Ascarosepion bandense. Classification (NCBI taxonomy): domain Eukaryota; kingdom Metazoa; phylum Mollusca; class Cephalopoda; order Sepiida; family Sepiidae; genus Ascarosepion; species Ascarosepion bandense. The sequence continues at coordinate 549,518 of JBBBDQ010001264.1, forward strand.
TTATGATGCAAAAATAACATTGTCCTCCACTATACCCAACCCTTTATCATAAATTCTATTTTATATATCAACTCATTCAAGCCAAATCTCAATGAATCAAATAGGATTGGTTTGAAATTAAAATTGACTACAAAAAATGGGGGTTATGAGTGAACTAACAGTTAACAATACCAAAAATAGTTCAACTTTTTGTTGAGCAATTGTTCTTTGTAAAAAGGTTCAAATTCATCTCTCTCCAACTATGGGTTAAATAGCAAGGTAGACTGGGTGCTCTAGCCTTGGTTGGCAATCAGTTTAGGAGAAGGACAACATTGCAGACAGCAACAAGAAGCAACTCTTATTTTTCCACTCTCCCAGAACAATGTACTGTTTTTAAAACCAAAATTTTAAAAAAATCAAAAAATTCTGGTGAGCCATGATTGTTTATATCCTGAAGAGACAAAGCACTTAAAGATGATTGACTGTAGTGAAATCATGAAAATAAGAAAATACTGACTGCTGTAATATTATTTTCTTATAAGAAAAAGTGTATTAGGTGTTTGGATACAATAGAAATTGAAAATGATTGAGTATAAATTTTTATTTTCTTTCATTTATAACATTTCAATTAATTATACTAATAAAAAGGTACTGTTATTTGGTATTTAGTTTATGTCCATATGATATACAATAAGAAATTACATCCTTTTAGTATAGAATTTGACGTAGTTGACTCAACAAATCCGCATTTGTTCTGGCACTTACAATCTTACCTGACTAAATGAGAAGTATTTAGAAATATTTAATCGTCAAACCTTATTAGAATTAATTCTGATCTAGTGTTGAAATCAAAAATATGATTTAATGGTTAATGTTTTACTTTAAGTTTCCATTTATTTTTTGCATTACCAGTTTGTTGTTTCTTATATATTTAAAGTAGCAACATAATTTTTCATTTAATAAATTTTGATAACAAAATAAACCTTGAAAACCAAATTACACTGATTTTGCATCTTTAGATTTTTGATCTGTTTAATTTTTGCCTGAAGAAAAATTGTCACTTTATTCTAAAGAAAAACTGCATCTATGCTAGCAATATGAAAAAGGTCCTTTTGTTCTCTGGCTAATACTGCCTGCATTAATATGTTGATCTGATTTTGAATATATTATTAAGTGGTAGGTTTACAAATTCAAGTTTAATTATCTTATCAGGAAGGGAAAAAGTAGTGTTGGTTTTTTCCTTCCTTCTACTACATGGTGTTAGCCAAAGTATGGACATTAGTGTTACTCTATGGACTCTGTTTGTCTGTCTCCCACTAGTTAAGCATCTATAGATCACAATTCACTGCATCGGCTGATTGACTCATTCCACCATTATTATTTGCCTTCACTTTGTTGTGCCTGTTTATTTATAGAAGACAGTCTTGGCAATTTAAGATTCAAGTCAGTCTATTTATTTATTTTTTCTTTATTTTTGCATTGTGTTCACATGTGCATGCAGATCAGTAGAAATGGAGTTAATCAGTCTTTTTCTATTACACTTTTTTCTTTCTTCCTCCTTCCTTCTCTGAAACCATGTTATTTTACCAACTGTCCCCACTTTCCTCCATTTCTCATCATACATACATATATATATATATATATATATATAATATCACTACAAAAGTAGCTATTTTGTTTCGACGTTTCTTGTCTTATCAAAGATCACTTGACAAGACACAAGTGTCGAAACAAAATAGCTACCTTTTGTAGTGATATTATAACATATCCATGTTATAATTTCTGAATAAATATTATTAGCTCTGTGTTGTGCACTATTTTAAGTGTTTCATTGGATAAGGAATATTATTCTATATATATATATATATATATATAAATAAAAAGACAATTTTACTGTTTTTCTTACATCTCCTCTTTGGAACATTCTTTACCTGAACAATTTTTCAGTTTTATTCTTTTTTTTACATTTAGTAGGCCACAAACACACAGGAATGGTGCTAAAAATTGTTTGGTCAGACAAGCAAATGGCATAAAAAAACGAAATTACACAACAGCTAATATAATCATGAAATTAGTTCTCTCAGATCCTTTCTTTTGAGAAACTTTTGCACTTGTATATTAATGTGATTGCAGTTTGCTACCTGTTGAATTGTTGACAATTACTATATTAATACAACTCAAATTATTTAATCTACTATATATATATATATATATATATATATATATCTTTTGATTTCTTCTTTTTTTTACACTGAACAAAACATTTTGCTTTATATAGCATTAAAGATATCTGCTGTTTTTCTGAAATGGACGTTTCTGCTGCTTAAATCCTGTTTGTAATTTTCTACATAAGAATTATACAAAATAAACCTTTTGAATGAAAGGAAAAAGGTAACAGCAAGAGAAAGTTCATATTTTAAAAAAAAAACTTTTTTTTTTACTATTTTGATTATGCTGGAGTAATTTTTTTATTTTTCATTAGATAGTTTATATAAAAAGAATCCGTTAGAGATGTAATATCTTGTTGAACATTTTAATTGGGTATTCTATCAAAATATGGAAATGTTATTTTGCAGCAAATTAAAAATTTTAGGCTTTTATACTGATAGCAATTAAGTCTGTTCCAATGAAATTATATTGTGCTATTCTCTAATAATAATAACTCACCTGAGTTAAGATTTAGTTATTTTTCCTTACTGTTTTTTACAGATATCTATTTACTTTAATAAGTTTAAGTAAATGTCAGTGGAACAAGATCCAAGCAAAAAGCAAGCTATACTTAGTTTTTGTAGCTTCTGTAGGTTTTGATGTTCCAAAACAGTTATTTGATTTCTCTGCTTAGTAAACTTGTCACAAGCTCTTTGCTTAAGCAGGATTTCAGGTTTATTTCATTCTTCCTTATCTTCTTCTTCTTTGATCAGTGAGGCTTCCATTAATCTTTTTTTTCTTCTATTGGCTACTAATAATTCATTCTAGCTGCTTCTATATTTTTAACAAGTATTTGATTTGTTTTTGTTTTTTCTTTTACTGTTTCCATTGCTAGTTTTCTTTTTAGATGCATGATAATTTTTTGACTCTTGATAAATTGTAAAGATTTGTTAAATTAATGGATATTAGTTGGCAGAACTTGCATGTAACATTTGTATTAAATAATAAAAATAAATTTTATCAGTTAGATGACCTGAAAGTCTCCTTTCTAAAAACATATCATTTATAATAATAATAAAAAAAATTTGCTCAGTTTCCTGTATTTGATATAACACATTCCCAAATACAATTGATGATAAATTGATATTTACAGTATTTACATTATTCGGACTATTGTCCTCATCTTTGTTGCCATTTGTATGACGTTTTGGCCATTGTACTAGGAATTTCGAACAGAACCCTTTATTGCATAGTAGTGTATCTTTTAGTAGTCATATGAGTTATCTCCCTCTAACCCTGTAAGTTACTTGTTCACCACTGCTGTAGCCTGGTGTTGAACTGATAACTCTTTAGTCACAGGAACTAACCAATGTCTATATCCAATGGGCCATGTGTCCTTAGGGACAAGGACAACTGAATTTTTGGGACTTATAAACCTAATATTCAGTGACCCCTTTGTTTTTTCTCTAGAGTTCGGTTAAGTACCATACGTGCTACATGCTTTGGGCGATCATGTCTCGAAAGAGACATGACTGACTGGGTAGAAGATTATCCTGCAGTAGGTTGCTATTGCTTTCTGCGGTAGACTGGTTGCCAGCCAAGGCTATAAAACCCAATCTGTCCTATTATTTAACCGATAGATGGAAGAGAGAAGAGATGGATTAATACCTTTCCCAAGGGTATTTGTGCAGAATTGAATGCAAGGAATTCAACTGGAATTTGAACTCAACTTCCCAATTTGTCATTCCAAATTGATATCCACTGCACCACAACGCACATCCAGAGTTCATATTGCAATTTTTTGATGTTAATGGCTTTCTCTAGTATCTTTTGAAGTTAATGGCTTTCTCTAGTATCTTTTGAAGTTAATGGCTTTCTCTAGTATCTTTTGAAGTTAATGGCTTTCTCTAGTATCTTTTGAAGTTAATGGCTTTCTCTAGTATCTTTTGAAGTTAATGGCTTTCTCTAGTATCTTTTGAAGTTAATGGCTTTCTCTAGTATCTTTTGAAGTTAATGGCTTTCTCTAGTATCTTTTGAAGTTAATGGCTTTCTCTAGTATCTTTTGAAGTTAATGGCTTTCTCTAGTATCTTTTGAAGTTAATGGCTTTCTCTAGTATCTTTTGAAGTTAATGGCTTTCTCTAGTATCTTTTGAAGTTAATGGCTTTCTCTAGTATCTTTTGAAGTTAATGGCTTTCTCTAGTATCTTTTGAAGTTAATGGCTTTCTCTAGTATCTTTTGAAGTTAATGGCTTTCTCTAGTATCTTTTGAAGTTAATGGCTTTCTCTAGTATCTTTTGAAGTTAATGGCTTTCTCTAGTATCTTTTGAAGTTAATGGCTTTCTCTAGTATCTTTTGAAGTTAATGGCTTTCTCTAGTATCTTTTGAAGTTAATGGCTTTCTTTTACCAGAGCTCACATTGCAACTTTGATACTAATGATTTTCTCTGGCACTTTGTATTACTGGTTTCCATAATGTGTATGAACACAATATGGGAACCAGTAAAGAGAACGCCTCTGGAAACTGCGTAAACGTAAGGAATTAGCACATACGCTACATTACAAAAATCTCCTAAGCCAACCAGTGGATATAGATGTTGGTTAGTTCCTGTGACTTGACCCAAAGGGTTATGAGTTCAGTACCAGGCTACAGCAATGGTGAACAAGTAACTTAAGGTTGTTTGACCATATATGCGATAAGTGTATAAAAATTAATAATTCAGACGCTTTATTTTTAAATTTGCTAATGATATCATTGGATTGTACTTATTGCCAATTTGCATATGCAAATAGAAACTTACATCTGCAATTAAGTATGAATATATAAAGGAAATGAAATGTGGGATATTTAGCATAATATACAATTATTGCTTTGTTAGATAAAATAAATTAAGTTGAACTTTTTCCTGTTTTACAAACATCATAAAGATCTTGAAAGCACTTGATTTCCTGTTCTGTACTCTGATTTGTTCTGGAAATTTCCAGTCTCAATGGTTGTGAATTCTAAAACTTTTTTCACAGAGGTTAATGCTTTTTTTGTGCATCTGTAAAGCTGTTACATAGCTTCTGATAATTATCTGCATCGTAGATTTGGTCAGTAAGCCAATGGTTTGCCCATCTGTAATTTTAAGTAGGGATTTTCTTTTATCTGGTAGAAGAATAAATACCAAAAGGGCTAGTATTGTTCTAAAATTCCATCTTGGGTGGTGTTGCTGTTTGTTTTTTTGTTTGTTTTTAACAAAATCTTGCAGTTTCTTTTAAAAACGAGAAAACTTGAGTTAAACGAAATAATAAAATTTCATATCATCTCACCATCCTGCTGTTTCAGTAATCACTTTTTTTACTATTTTTGAAATGCTTGAACTGTTTGTAATTACAAGTTCACAGATAAATGGATATTTGATATTGGGTGATGTGTCATTCCTGCAAGTTTCATCATCCATTACTATGCAAAGCACTCTGTCAAAAACATTGTGGTTCTTCCTATTTCTTTTGAGCAAATAATCTTTGTAACTGAATGACAATTCCATTCCTGCTTCCAGTTTTCACATTTATAGTCCACAGCAATCATCTTTATTCTCTAACATAAATTGAATTCATCCAGAACAGCTGTTATTCCTTTGACAATGGAATCTGTTTTTCCATTTGGTAGACATAATGCTCCTAACTTCTCTTTTGTGCTTCAAAACAAGGACTTGATATTCTTGGCCATCAGTTTCATTACCATCAAAATGCAATGAGAAATTTTCTAAGTGTAGCGGTTTTTTTTTTTTTAAAGTTTAACAGCTTCTTTAATATTCGATCTGCAAATACCTGATTGAGGTGGTGTCTCAACGTTAGTCCCTTTTTGAGATAAATGCTGACAAACATTTACTGGTAGATAAGTTTGAAGATGTTATTTAGTTGGAGTTTCAGTTTTACTATACTTCTTTTCAGTTGGACTCTAAACTCAATTTAAAAACCAAAAATGAAACTTATCAGTGACCTATTCTTTAATCTGCTTAGTGATGTGGCATCAATCTTTTAACCTCTTTAATGATCAAGAGCCTTTTCTTTTATTAATCACTCTAATCAGTTTTGTTTTTGTAAGTCTTCACACTGCTAGGTTGACAAGATAAAAGAACACTTTAAGATAGTAAGTTTCTTCCTTCAAAAATCTCATCTTGTTTAAATAATTTCACAAATGCTAAACTTCCAGATGACTTTTTTTTCTATATTTTGTGCAATACTGAAGTTTTGTGAAAGTTTGTTACCAGCTGTGAAAGTAAAGTTTGTTTTGCTAGATTCCAAATGTGACTATTAACTGTTAGTGATAGATTAATGTCCCGTTGTATTTTCTTGTACAGTTGATTGACTGAATTGCCATGAAACTAAAAATAGGGATCACTATATTTGAACCATGTCTTGAACAATTTAGACAGTCTAGATTCTGTTTCCAATGATGTTGGTATAGTGTTGTTCTTTTTTTTCCCCTCTTCCCTGCTTCTCAATAGCTCATTGCCATTCATTCGAGACCATCTGGACTTAACCAGTTGATAGAATTATTGCATCTATACTTTGCAAATTCACCTAATAAATAGGACTGTGAAACTGAATTATTCCAAAATTGTAAGGGGTGAATTAACACTAGCATAAATATAGTATCTATCATTGTTGTATGCATTGCTAGTCAGGCCTGCATGATCATCTCGGTTGTTATAAATGTTTGGCAGTTGTGTCCCCTGGCTTTCTTCAGGTGGCTCTCTCGGAATACGCAAGAAGACAGATTATTCTCATTCTGTTTTCCATACCATACTCATCTTATTTGTCTTTGCATCACTGAAGAATCAGAACAATGACCCAGGATATGTTAAAAGACGTGAATTCAACAATTTGATTCACTAGGCCATGTGTCTCTTTGACAATTTAGTGGTGGAATTTTGGAGCCTTAAAACCAATGTCTGTACATAAGTTGTGAGATGTGTCCTGACATAGGTAATGTCTTCTGACATAGGTAATGTCTTCCTAATTAGAGGCTTTCAGATAGCATTCACACCTATGTGTCAAGTCTGTCAGTATTACATAAATAACACATGCACTGATTATCTTTTGGTGTTCCTCTCTAGAGGCAGAATATAATCAATCATGCCTAACAGTTACTTTTTGATGTTTGGTCACCTCTTTTAGAGACAGTTACTCTCCTGTATATTCCTTGCCACAACTTGATGGGGATAAACAGTTCTTGATCATGTTACTCTGAGAGTGATGGGAGGTAGCTTGGTTTCAGGGGAGATATTTCTGAAGACTTGAACTACTTTTCAATACTTTCCAGATATTGTACTATATCTTTTGAATCTTTTCAGATATATCTTTCATGTACAGCTGGTATACTTTAGTGTACCCCCCTCCCGGGCTATTTTTTTATCCCTACATATCAATGGATCGTGTAATGGGTAACAATTCAGAATGAGAATTCAAGGAGATATATTAAAATTCCAGTCTGGTTCATTATTCATTTACAGGCAAAAACCCTTGGGAAAGGGGTACGAATCTCTAATAATAAAGACCAAAGAATTTTTCTTTGGTCGGACTTCTAAATTTAGGCTGCTTTTTGTTAATTGCACTGTTAAATGAAAATAACAAAACAGGTATAGCAGCTGAAACACATGTACCCACTAAACATACTGTTTATAGTAATAAGAAACAATGTCTGATAACAAGACATGTCTTTTATTTTATAATGGTCCTTTCCAGCCCTCTGACCAGTTTCTGATAAGATGAAATTGGTCAAGGAAGACACCTTAGTTTTTTCATACCCAAATACATTTCTATGCCTTTCCTCCAGAATCGGTTTAGAGAAATGAAAAGGATTATTATAAAATTGTCTAAATTATTCATTGAAACATGCTTGACTGAAGATATACTGCACTCACACACACACACACATAGAGAAAAAAAATCAACGCAATTAAACAACTATAAAGCTCAGTAATATATATACATGCATATTTTTATGTATACAGATGAAGTAGTCTGTCAGATTTTGTTTGATCCAGTGTTTTCACAGTAAAATTAGTACCAACTAAGGAATATTAGTGTATTGTTGGCAGAAGATCATGCCAATCCTATTGCTAAGTTTTCTTCCTATTGGTTTGTGTCAAAATCTAATCAAGTATTTTGTTTACACACAGAATGTTGACATCTCATCATATTATCTGTTGTAGCTCTTGTGTGCTCTCTTAGAGATGGGTCTGATTCTAATGTGTCTTGAACTATCAATAGAGCTTTATTGTGGGAGAACTTTGGCAAACCTCCAAATCCACCATGATTGGTTAAGATAGAAACATCTCCATGGTCTACGCAAAGTTGGCAGAGTTTCTTATACATAGAATCAATTGATTGTACCACTAAAAAATCTGCTCAAAAGATAAGACTATGCATTTTGGGAAGGAGATATGTGTGGGTGTGCACGCAGGTTTCAATAAACATGACAGGTATTATCAACTTTTTTTATATAATTTTCCATGTGCTATGATCTTTTTTTTTTCTTTTTTTTCTTTTCAGGACTTGAATATTATATAAGAATTGTTCAAAGTCTTTTTTCCAAGTGCTTTCAGGTATACTTTTAGCAATTATCAAGGATGAATTTTGTTTTACTTGTAACTGAATATGTAAAGTTTATGTATATACTCCTGTCTTATATTCCGAACACACTAAGCACATACTCTATGTACATAAACTTTACATGTATTTAGTTACAAGTTAAACAAAATTAATCCTTGATAACAGCTAAAAGTATAGCCGAACAAAGCTTTTGATATTTCTTATGTGATTTGAGTTCTGAAAGAAAATTGACACCTTATAAATTATAAATAAATTTAATAATACCTTGTCTGTCATTTTCAATGAAACCTGCATGAGAGATTGCTGCCTAAATACTATATATATATATATATATATATATATATATATATATATATATTTTGTTTAATTTACTTAGTTTCTGGTCATAATAAGGTTAGGCCAGTGCACATTGTATTAAAAAGTGTTCAATACAATTATATTGTAGAACTTTTGAATATTTTCCATTTGTAAACAAGTTATTACGTGACCTAGGTTTCTACCATGAGTGGTGTCTTCAGGTGATATACACACACACACACACACACACACACTCTGCTATATGTGTCCTCCCTAATTAAGTTATCCACATTTTTTTTTTTTTTCCTGTGTATTCCAACTTGTTCATCACTATTAAGTTGCTCTTGTCTGCTTAACTGCATGTAATTTTTTTTTTATATTGCTCTACATTGTTTTTATTTTTACACTCTTGTAATGTTTAATTTTGGTTTAAGGGGTGGAGGAATGTAATCAATCCTTGTCGAATAAAGTCAAGATAATGGAGAACAAAGCTGAAGGGTAAGTCAACTGAAAGAATTAGCACATGTACTAGTCTTTCTCCATAGACATAGTGTAGAGACAAATTCCAGTTGAGTTGGGGTTGTGATATATACAGGCATATTGATCAGGCTGAAACTGTAAGTGTAAAGCTCCAAAATTTAGCCGATAGAGTGTCCACTGTTGTCCACTTGACTTAATGGATTAAAACGTATCTGGTTCTCTGGCAGATCTGAAGTCTATTAGGTCAGTTAGTGCTGCAATATATTGGTTCAGTGTAGAAACTTAGTTTGTTCAAGAGCAAACTAAATATCTGGTTCAGTAGAATAGACAGGAGTGTATTAATTGATATGCAATATTCTGCTTACTCTGCATAAGAGATGAGCCCAGATTTAATTAAGTTTTTATTCAAAATTCTAAAAGTTAATCTAACAGCCGTCTGAAAATGGCTGAAAGGTACACTGGCCAAAATATGACAAAAAATTATGAATGGAGGTCTACTTGTAAATCAATGCTGCTATAAAGCAACCACTGTGAATTGTCTCATAATGAGGTTAACTCTGATTGGTCAGCCTTTCATAACTACAATAGTTAAGCAGTTAAGAGGACAAAGTACTTAGACAATTTCTTAACAGGTTGTTATTAAGGAGGACAACTCACTCAACATTCTCACTCTCTCATCTAACTTGCTTTCTCGCTTTCTCTGTCCCGGCTTTGCCTATCTCTGTCCCGCCTTGCCTATCTCTTGTCCCGCTTGCTCTATCTCTCTTGGTCCCGCTGTCTATCTCTGTCCCGCTTGCTCTATCTCTCTTTGTCCCGCTTGCTCTATCTCTCTCTCTCTGTCCCGCTTGCTCTATCTCTTTGTCCCGCTTGCTCTATCTCTGTCCCGCTTGCTTGTATCTCTGTCCCGCTTGCTCTATCTGTCCCGCTTGCCTATCTGTCCCGCTTGCTCTATCTCTTTGTCCCGCTTGCTCTCTCTTGTCCCGCTTGCTCTCTCTCTTGTCCCGTGCTCTCTCTTTGTCCCGCTTGCTCTCTCTCCTTGTCCCGCTTGCTCTCTCTCTCTGATCCCGCTGCTCTCTCTCTCTCTGATCCCGGTCTCTCTCTCTCTCTCTGATCCCCGCTTGCTCTCTCTCTCTCTCTGATCCCGCGCTTGCTCTCTCTCTGATCCCGCTTGCTCTCTCTCTCTCTCTGATCCCGCTTGCTCTCTCTCTCTGATCCCGCTTGCTCTCTCTCTGATCCCGCTTGCTCTCTCTCTCTCTGATCCCGCTTGCTCTCTCTCTCTGATCCCGCTGCTCTCTCTCTCTCTGATCCCGCGCTTGCTCTCTCTCTCTCTCTGATCCCGCTGTCTCTCTCTCTGATCCCGCTTGCTCTCTCTCTCTCTGATCCCGCGCTTGCTCTCTCTCTCTCTGATCCCGCTTGCTCTCTCTCTCTCTGATCCCGCTTGCTCTCTCTCTCTCTGATCCCGCGTTCTCTCTCTCTCTCTCGGCGCTTGCTCTCTCTCTCTCTGGATCCTCGCTCGCTCTCTCTCTCTCTCTCTCTCTCGCTCGCTCTCTCTCTCTGATCCCGCTTGCTCTCTCTCTCTCTCTCTGATCCCCGCGCTTGCTCTCTCTCTCTCTCGCTCGCTCTCTCTCTCTCTCTCTCGCGCTTGCTCTCTCTCTCTCTCTGATCCTTGCGCGCGTTCTCTCCCTCTCCCTCTCTCTGGATCTCGCTCGTTCTCTCTCTCTCTCTCGCGCTTGCTCTCTCTCTCTCTCTGGATCCCGCGTGCTCTCTCTCTCTCTCTCTGATCCCGCTTGCTCTCTCTCTCTCTCTCTGATCCCGCTTGCTCTCTCTCTCTCTCTCTCTCTCTGGATCCCGCTTGCTCTCTCTCTCTCTCTGGATCCCGCTTGCCTCTCTCTCTCTCTGATCCCGCTCGCTCTCTCTCTCTCTCTGATCCCGCTCTCTCTCTCTCTGATCCCGCTCTCTGATCCCGCTCTCTCTCTCTCTGATCCCGCTGTCCCTCTCTCTGATCCCGCTGTCCCTCTCTCTGATCCCGCTGTCCCTCTCTCTCTCTCTGATCTCTCTGATCCCGCTCTCGCTCTGATCCCGCTCGCTCTCTCTCTCTCTCTCTCTGATCCCGCTCGCTCGCTTGCTCTCATATGTTTAGACTAGAATAATTATCGGAATTCACATTTCTATTTTATGTGATGTGAAAATTCCTCTTTGCATCTGAAAACAAATGGCATAATCTGCAATCATGCTTGATTGAAGAAATATTTTTGCAAACAACTCTGCTTTTGCCAATGATTTAGATTTTACCATATCTGACAGACTTTGAAAGGATAATCTGCTTTTAATTTTGTATTTTCTAATCGTATTTGACTCTGAGAAATCGCTCCTCTTACCAGAAGAATGTGACTGCTTGCTATAAATTATTGAGATCTTTCTATTGAGATCTTTCTATTGAGATCTTTCTATTGAGATCTTTCTATTGAGATCTTTCTAGTCTTTCTTTGAGATCTTTCTATTGAGATCTTTCTATTGAGATCTTTCTATTGAGATCTTTCTTTGAGATCTTTCTATTGAGATCTTTCTAGATCTTTCTATTGAGATCTTTCTATTGAGATCTTTCTATTGAGATCTTTCTATTGAGATCTTTCTATTGAGATCTTTCTATTGAGATCTTTCTATTGAGATCTTTCTATTGAGATCTTTCTATTGAGATCTTTCTATTGAGATCTTTCTATTAGATCTTTCATTGAGATCTTTCTATTAACTGAAAGGATTTATTGCCTATATTATTACTGTAAATTTGCAAACTATTTTTAATATTTTAAATTTTGATCATTCCATTGATGCTTCATTAACCTGGTTTTTGTTGATGAGATTCGGTTTTATTTAAAGAGGATGTGTAAATATATTTTAACTCCTTTATAAATTATATAGTTATTTACTAATATTAACTTGGTTTTGGTACAAAGTCACTGCTGTGGGTCATTTAATCAAGATCTATATGATAATGTAGTGTCAATTGAGTTTCTTTTGATGTTTTTTTTTTTCTTTTCTATTTTTAAGCTATTACTGTTAAGTTTATTATTGCAGTGTAACTATTTTCTTCTCTCATTGGATAATACGCCGCTTCCTTGAAGCACCTATAGTAAAGGGAAAAAAATTGTTGTTTTAGGCATTTACATCAGCTTTTGCAGTGGCAGTCAAAGTGATGAATGTTGCTTAAGAATATTGGCTGATTTAGATTTGGTGACTAAGCAGCTGATATTTTTTGTTCCTTATTTCTAAAAAAATATTTTTGTTCCTTACTTCTGAAAGATTTTTTTTTTATTTATTTATTTATTTTTCTGGTTCCTTATTTCTAAAAGATATTTTTGTTCATTATTTTTTTCAAAAACTTGTATACTGTTTGTGTTAAATGAAAACTCAACTTGAATAAATAAGTAGTCTTTATTATATCGTTGAATAGGTTCTTATTTCAGAACTGATTTAAGGGCAAACCTATTTTTCTTTTCAGCATTAGTACCTGAGAATTTAAGCCTCAAATTTTATTTAGTTATAATACACGAAGCAATATCTTGAAAAAATTTTAAGTCTGTAAAGATAAAGAACAGCTTTTCTTTTTTTTTTTTAAATGCTTCAGTATAGTATGCTAAACTTTTACAACCGGAGATTAACCAACTTTTTTTTCTTTCTTTCTTTAGTTTGTCTGATATTAGTTTCTACTCTGAATTTTGTGCTCCAATGTCAGATCATAGCCACTTATAAGCATATTAGATCTTTTTTTTTCTTTGAAAGCTGAACATTTTTCTTTCATGATGGTACTAAGTTACTTTTATCATTCTTCAATATATCTCCTAGTAGATAGCTTTCATTTGCTATCCAAACCACATCTGTTAACCTGACTTGACAGATAATTATTGAAGGTTTCCTCTCATTGCCTTTCTTATCTCATGTTATCTGACATAACTTGGTTCTTGCAGTGTACTAGCCTGTTTTGTATGGTCTAAAATATGCAGCAGCAGCTGACTAAGTTGTCCATCTTTGGACTATTTTCCTCATTTTGTATTTCCTTTTACACTTGAGACCATCACATTTCCTTTTACACACAAGTAGATATAGACGTATCTGTATTTCTTGACTGCATTCTCTGTATGACGTCTCTATGACATCAACAGAAGTTAAAATCCAAGTTAGCTCCTTAACTAAATCAAAATGTGAAATTACTGTTTGGAAGGTAATTTCAGAATAAACTTTTCATGTTCTAATATATTATAACAGTTGCACAAAAATATAAAGGTGTCGTCTTTGTTAATTTTATATCAATCTCTTTCAAAATCTGACCTAAAACATTATATGCCTCTAATCTTGAACATGAAAGAATAGATTCATCAACTTTTTTCTTAATGTGAGGATTCATTAACTTTTTTCTGAAGTGAGGATACAAGTCTTGAAGATCAAGATGGTAGCGGACGTCCATCTTCAATTGACAGTCGATGTCTGAAAACCTTATTCAAACAAAACCCCCATCAGCGTCAAAGAAATGTCTCAAATAATATTGGTGAGTTGAAGAAACTCAGTAAATGGATTCTACATGAACTCTGCAAAAATGAAAGAGTTTGACATTTTGAAGTGTTTGATTCTACATCTTCAAAATTTAAATGATCCATTTTTTGAACGAATTAATTTGTGATGAGAAATGGATCTTATACAACAAATGTAAACAATCAGATCAAGGACTTCATCATGACTAAGGACCTTCCACTAGTCGAAGATTATAGTGACTGTTTGGTGGTTTGCCATTGGCATTATCCATTACAGCTTTCTGGAATCTAAACAGAATACCACTGCCAAAGTTTATTGCCAGAAACTAAAGGAAATGCACATTCAAATAAACAAAATGCAACTGGCACACTTTAATTGACAAAGTTGTCCTCATCTTTGTTGCCATTTGTACAACATTTCGGCCGTTGTACGCTCCGGCCTTCAAGTGCTAGGAATTTTGAACTGAACCCTTTATTACAATCATTGGGGTATATCATCTCCATTCCTTTTGTAGAGCCTCTTTTGGTAGGCATGAGTTATCTCCCTCTAATCCTGTAAGTTACTGGTTCACTACTGTCCTTAATGACACATGGCCCAGTGGATATAGATGTTGGTTAGTTCCTGTGACTTGACCCCAAAAGTTGTAAGTTTAATACCAGGCTACAGCAGTAGTGAACACAAAGGGAGATAACTCATGACTACCAGAAGAGACTCTATGCAAGGAATGGAGAAGATATATCCCAGCGATTGTAAACGTTATCTGATTATTGGAGGAAATAATTAAAAAATTGATACATACATCAGTTTATATTAATAAGTCTCTACTAAATGTAATATGAAGATACAGTTTATGATGTCTGCTGTATAGGCATTGTTATAAGAATTGTATATGGTTATACAAAATTGTTTTTTAATGGTGGAAAATATTTAGTAATTTTATTGCTTTTCTTCTTTCCACTTTCCTTTATTTCAGTTTCTCTGAAATGGGTATGGAATTCCATGATAAGTAGTATTTTTGTTTCCATTTTGACTCTTAAATATATGCAGTAAAAACATTGTCCTCTCATGATGTCGGCTGCACCAAATCTGTTGTGTATCATGCATATTATCTTCCTGTTGAGTGTTGGAAAATGTCTAATTGCATCTTATTGATTGCATATGATCTATCATTAATTAGAATATCTTTAGTGGAAGATAAGCCATTTTTCTCATGAAGGCTGCCAAGGTTTCCAAATGTGGCTCAGGTATTTTATATCTTGAAGATGCTAGTCTTGTAGCAATTTAATTTAGAATGTTTTAATGCCGATTACATTTTTTTTTTTTTCTTTTTTTACGTTACATGTGGGTGAGGAGATAGTTTATAGAAAACAAATGAAGCAAAAGTTTTGTTTGTTCAATTTTATTTTGTGCTGCTCAACTCCTACTAATGTCTTTTGAAACAATTGAATTTTAATGTTGTTGACAATATTGTTTTACTCTCACTTTTTGTGTTTTGCTATTGCTTTTTTTTTTTTTTTTTTTTTTTTAAGTCTGCAGCACTGAAAAAATCTTCATTGTTAATTTGCAATAAATTAAAGAAAAAACTTTGAATAAAAAACCTTTAATAATGTGAAGTAATTTTTATGTTAATTTTCATGTAGTTGGTGGGCACATTGTTTTTACTGATTCTTTCTTTTTTTTTTTTTTTTTACAAGCTTTGTATCATCATTTCTCTCTATGATTTTTAGGCTTCAAATCTGTTGATATAATTATTGAAATGATTTTTTATTTAAAAAAAAAGTAATTTTATTTATTTTGGCATTTGATTTTCCTTTTTAGAACTTGAATACTTTTGCACCTCTGTTCATTTCTAAAGTTACTGGCTCTTCAAAATAAATTCATAAATCAAATTTCCATTGAGAATATTAAATTAGAATTTTGGTGAAGAAAAACTAGCTTGCTTTTTTGTCTCCCCGTTCCTTCCCCCTGACATTCAAAATTTTTTTAAACTTGAAAAGACCCCCACCCAAATATACCATTATTTTCTGTTCTGATAATTATTATAAACTTAATTTAAAGAAAATCATTGTTTAGATTCTTTTTTACAAAGAAATGAAATGAAAGCAGATTTTTAACTAAAAGTTAACTATCTTCATTGATACTGCCATCGTGAGAAATTATCATGGCAAAAACATTACAGCTTATATTTTTAAAAGAACTCCTTTTGAATATTAAGTGATAACATTTTATTAAAACTTTTAGAACAAAGTTCACATATGTTTTAACCTTTAATCTGACATTTTGTATTTTCACAGATGACTTTTATAAATATACTTACTTGATTATTTTTCCTGTTACAATTAAACTTCACTGATTTTACCATCTTAGAGATTTTTTGTAAATGTTACTTTGTTACTTCATTAAAAATTTCTGAATGGTTCCTTTATTGGTTTGAATATCAATTTGTTCCTTGATAAGTTTTTTTACCATTTCAGTAATTTATAAATAACTCTTTTTAAACATACACACACATTAATATTAATTTTTACTTTGGATATTTTTTTCATCTTCCAATTGTTTATCATTGATCTAGTTTTTAGGAATAGTTTAATTATGATGCCTTGATCTTTTTTTGCAAATTACTTGTGCTTCAGAGAAAGCATGACAGGAATTAGGATTTAGCTTTAAGTGGCTTCATTAATAAAATCACTTTTGATTTTATCCTGGCAACTTTTTTTTTTTAAACTTTGAAGATACAAGAAAATTAGCAATTATTTTGTGTGTCATGCTTTTTTTTTTTTTAAGGTAAAATGCAATTGAAACACTAAATTTATATTTATAAAAACATTAAAATGAATAAAATTTACCTGAAGTAGTTTATGAAGCTTAATACTTGATAATAGTTGATTATTTATTTATTTATTTTTTTTGTTGAAACTAAGTTGTGAATAAGCTGATAGACAATGTGTCAGTGCAAAAGATAACTAACATGCTCAGAATAGCCAAATTAAGTAGTGTTGTACAAGTTTACTTATGTTGTATTATTTCTACCTCCTGCACTCTTAGAAATACTGGACTCTATTTCTGCATGTAATTTGCAACTTAAATGTTTTGAAAATGTGTTACTAGAAATGAAAAGTTGATACTTTACAATATATAAGGCAAGATCGAAATGAAACAATGATGCTAAAAACCAGATTTCAATTGTACAAGGTATTGTTGTATATAGAGGTACATAAGTCAGTAGCTTAATGAAGAAAAATCTCATTTTTAACAATCAATCTTATTCCTTGTCAAGTGGTGCAGAAGTCAAACAAAGTTATTAAGTTAATGAGAGTTCCAGAGAAACAAAATGGCTCATTCAAACAACTATTGTTAATCTAAAGCAGCAATCAACAGAAAGTGTCCGAAATTAAGAGAAATAATAGAATATTCTATCGGGATAACATTGGACTGCATATTTCTTGTGTGATTAGCCAAAAATTATTGCATCTTAACTGAGAAATTTTCAAACATCTACTCTAGCAAATAGACGTTGCAACTTCAGATAAGTTAATTTCACTTTTTACAGAATTATTGTCATGAAAAAAAATTCCCTGGCAAACTGGAAACGACAATTCTTTACTGAGGAATATAAAGTTTTGGATCATGAAAAAAACACCTGAAATATGACAGTAAATTAAAAACCGTGGTGTGTTGATCAATAAAGTCATTCTCTCTCTCTCACATACGCACCTTTTGGCTAATTTAAACTTCATTCTTTTGATATATAAAGAAAGATTAATAAAGACTTGAAATGAACATTTTTGTGTCAAGACTTGAAATCCTTTCTATTTGTTGAATGAAATCAGTTGACTAAATGGAAAAACGATAGAGCATGATAAGACTAAGCGAAGCAATAAATGGATGCATAAAAAAGAAAAAAGTCATTAAAAGAATTAACTCAATGGTTATTGAAATGTTTTAACTAAATGCTTAGAGCTTAACATTTTTGTAGTTTTTATTAGATATTCTACTTGAAGAAAATTTTCATTTAATGATTTTTTGGCATCACATTAAATTTGCTAATAACTATTTTGCTACTGCTTGTTTTTTTTTTTTTTTTTTTTTTTTTTTTTTTTAAATTTTAATAAAATCATGATTTTGGATTGCTGTCTTTAATTTTCCTTTTATTTTTTTGTTTAATATCTGGGAATTTTTAGTTTTTTTTTTTTGTTTTTTTTTTCTTTTTCTTTCTTTAGTGGTTAAGTTTTAACATTAGAATAAGCTTGGTAGCTTTCTCATTGGGCAGAGGGAGATCTACTGGGCATTGTATCTTTTTCATTCTAATCCATTCTTTTCCCAAAACTATTCTCTACCCAAGACTTTCTCTTGGCCCACTCTTAAACTTTTTTGTGGCTACTCTCTTTTCTTGACTTCTTGATTCTATTAAAAAAATTGTTATTATTTAATCTGGTGTCATTGCCACTTTATCTCAAATTTGCACATCAATTTCTCCTTGACTCTTCAGGAAAAAACAAGCTAAGCGTCATGATTCTAGCAGTGGAACAGAGTCCTCTAGTGGCAATGATTGGTAAGTACTGTTTAAAACAAGGGAGGTAACTGTTACCATAACTGTTGTTGTTAGGAGTTGGATTATGTTCAATATATCATGTATGTTCAGAACAGACATTTGTGTGTGCATGCACACACCAGTGTCTATTTTTTATTGTTGCATTGTTCATTGTTGAGTTTTTATTAAATATTAATATCTGAAATCTTCCAGATATTTGAAGTTTTAGTTGTTGTTAAAGAAATGTTTGGCTGCCTTTCGGAATGTTTTCATTGTTTGTTTCAAAGTTGTTTAAAACATGATTAACCCTTTGAATTAGTTTCTTGAGACTAGCTACAAGTCATCTGTAACAGTTTACATCTAAGAAGTGAAGAATCCTCTTGAAGGAAAAACATACTAAATATATCTCATGAAACAAAAAAAAAAATCATGTAATAATAAAGTGTTATTTTTTTTTTTTTACCATGCAGACTTTGTTTTCAAAGGGTTAATCAAATAATTTGGATGTTGTCATTTGAATGAATTGGGAGCTGTGTATTTAGAATTGGAGTCTATGAATTATAACATTTTTGTTGAATAAGTTTATAAAAAATATTACATGTTTCACATATTGCCAGTTTTGCTTTTGGTATTTAAATATCTTTTTGAAAATTATAATTTTGGAAGAATAAAAAAAAATGTTTTTGTGAATTTAACCTTTTGGACTTGGGTAATGCATTAGAGATGATTTTCTGTAAGCAAGTTAGGCTTATACAATATATCAAGTATTAATGAAACAGTTTAAACAATGGGGACATATTAATAAATATAAAAATGGCTTTTTAGTACTATAGAGTTTTTAAAAAAAAGACAATAGAATTATCTGTTAATAGGTTAATTGAAGGAATTTTGTTTTGTGGAAACCTTTATTGGTTTGCGCTTTTATTATTGTCAGACACACTAAAAACAAACCAAAAATAACTGAGTATTTGTGATTTGATACTGTCAATATCAGTATCTTATTTCCCAGGTGTATGTTCTCTGAGAAAATGGCATTTTCAGATTTTGAGTTAACCAGATATAGAATAACAATAATAATGTGTAAGAAAATCTTGAACATGTTTTCCATGTCAAATTTGAAAGGCTCTAAAATAGATAAAAACAAATGTTCACTGCTACGTTGCTGGATAGATGTAAGGGTATGAAAGTTTTTACAAGAACCAAACTGCTTGCTTCAAAATTAATGAGATTAAAACAAAACAGAAAAACCTTCACCAATCCAACTCTTCTAATGAAAGTTTAAACTGTTGTTTTACTTTTTGTAGTCGTTCTATTGAACCATAGTTGCATTAAACTTTATTTCAGGTATCAAGAAAGAAATTTGGAATTGATGAAACCCTGCTGTTAATTGAGAACAAAATGATTTTAGTTGGGTGTTTCTTGCAAGTTTATTTATTTATTTTGTTACCTTGGGGGCCTTTTTCATAGACAATTTTCATGGTCATAGGTTGCTGATGTTTAGAATTTAATAAAACTGTTTCTTGTTTATAAAGAACCACACTTCCTCTGGCGCTAGAATTGAAAAACTGGAATGAGGTGCCTGATCAGAGAATTAATTTTATGCTGATAAGAAGCAGACCATTAAAGATGGCAAGTAATGTATACCTTGAGGGAGACAACAGTTAAGTAGGTAATTAGAACAAGCATAAAATATTCTGGTTTTGATAATTGACTTATTTTTCCATGTTAATTAATTTATTCTTGGCTTTAATAAGTTTTCTGCCATGGGGAGGAAAAAGGAATTTTTATGTTAAATAATGCTATGCAAGCATTTTTTTACTTTCAATATATTTACATGTATTAATTTATTTAATAGATTATGAAGACTCTTAAATTTATAGAATGTAGTGCAAATGTATTTTCATCTTGAAGGGTATTTAATGCTTTTTTTTTTTCTTTTGCTATGCTCTTAATAGTTACAGACACAATGCAATCTTGTTTGAGATTTTTCACCAAATCTTTTAGTTACGCTAATCTGGTATTAAGGCTGTAGTGAAGAAGTCACAGTAAGTTTTGATCTGTGTAACTTAAAATTCAGTCAATTTGCAGCAAGCTTTTCACAGGCATTAATCACAATGGTAGCTTTTTGTATTAAAAATATATATAAATAGTTTATTGGAATTTATTTAGGTTTATGTTACCTAAGTAACCATCCAAATGTTTTTTCTATATTCTCAAAATTTAAATGTTTTGTTTTCCTCCATCTTCATTAGTTGTACATCTTTGGCAGCAGAAGAAATAACAAAATCTCTTATGGCTGTTAAGGTTGGTATTTCACAGTTAACACTTTTTTTCATTTGATCAAAAGCAGCCATATTGATCTTGGTTCTTCAATCTTTACATATGCTGTCTCGAGGTTTTGTTAATGTAATTTCTGTGAGGATTTTCACTTGTTACTACTGCCTGATTGAATTTATGTATTTCTTAAAAGGAATTCAAAATCTAGTTTTTGAACTTTACTTTCTTGGGCTTATAATCATTTAACGGGCATTAATTCAAGGTATTATTTTCAATAAACTTGTGCTCTTAATTTCACTTGTCATGAATTCAAGCAATATGGATGGAATCAAACTTTTGTCAGATTCCGCTCTTAAAGGAGTGGTTTAGCTTGTGAAGAGGCAGCAATAAGCCATATTTATTAAAGTTGAATTTTGAATTCTTCTCATTTATTATTTGCTTTTTTACCTGTCATTGTTATTATTAAGAAACTAAAAAAATATTTTGGCTTTTAAAAATTTTAACTAATCTTACCTAAAATATGAAAATTGTTACCTTTTAGTAAATACTAGCAGTATAGCCCAGCGTTGCTCAGGTGTAATGAAAGCTTTAAAACTAATCCATGGTCCTGGAGCTCAGACTCATTGGACGTTGGCACGAAAGACTAAAAAGCAATAGTTGTTTCCAGTTAAAGCGAAACCGTAGACTAAAAGAAAAATGAATGGATGTAAGTCAAATTTTGATTTCCTGGTATTGATATCCAATAAGTTTTTTTCGTCATAAACTGAATTTTAAAGGCTAAATAAGTCCTCTGAGTAAATGGCATCATGGCTGAGACTAAGAACTACAATTATACCTACTTAGACCCAAACCTGAAGCAAAAACTAAAATAAAAGGGCTGAAAAAAATAGATATACAGGCAGATAAATAGACACACACACAAACATCTTGCCTTTTTTATATATATATGTATATGTATATATATATATATATATATATATATATATAATCGATTTTCTGCACTATTGTAAGAACTGCAACCTTGAAACTTCTGAATATCGTTTATGTCTTTGTCTAGGAGTGATCAAATTTGATTAAAATCAGACCACTTCTTCTATAACCCAATTTTTTTCGATTATTGATTTTCGATATTTATCGGAGGTATCTCGACACAAAACCTAGCTAAGAACACTTGCAGACGATTATGGTACAACTCTGTAAATTTTCAAAAAAATCGGTTCAGCCGTTTCGGAGTTTATAGGTAACGGACACATACAAAGTTCCATTTATAAATAAATTTAAATAATATTGATGTTTCATTTTATTTCAGCTTGTTTTTACTACATTTCAAATTGGTATATTTTTAAAAATTCTTTTCATGATTGCATAACACTTTGGTTCTCAGTTTCAAGGTTAAATATTTTAAACTAGTTATTTTTTTCCTTTTCATAGAAATTATAAAAATATTTCGAGACAATAACCAGAATGTCTAAATAGTTAGATCTTAGATGCTTTTCCTTAATTCTTTTTTAATTTCTCATTTTTTAACTCATAATTGTGCAATTTTAGTGATTGATAATATTTCTTAAATGTCTAGTTTATTTTAAATGTTCTGTATCCTTCTCAATAAGGAACCTTCATGAAGTGAAATATATAAACTCTTTACCATACTGTTTAGATATGCAATATCTAAAACTAGATGGTAACATTTAATACATTAGATATTTCTTCAGGCACAAAGATGGATTTCTCTCAATAATTGGATGATTGCAAATGAAATTGATAAATGTTGCTTGGAGATCTTAAGTAGGATGTTTTGACAAGATAATTCAAGTTTATTTTAGTGAATAAAACTGTTTGCCTTATCATATTCTGTGCAATTAATGATTAATTGTTTAATATTCAGGGCAGACATTTAAAGCTTAAATTACTCACATATTTTTTCACATTGATTTCTTTTCTTTACTAAAGTGCTTGTAACTTGATTATCTTTATTAATTTAAATGAATTGACCCCTTTTACAAAAACAAATCTCTTCTTACAAATAAGTCTTCAGATCTAAATAATCTGCTCTTTCACCATAACACCTTTTTCCTTTTAGATAAAAGAAAAATTTAAATGAAATTTTGATATTTCTCTTTTTCTTTTTTCTAAAACCATATTTAGAATATTTCAATACAAGGCATCTCTATGCTTGCTGTTGGGCACTCAATTTAAAACTTATGAAATTTCACAAATTAAAATTCAATAATATGACTAATTTTACAGTAAACAAAAATTATTATATGGTATTAAATTAGGTGTCCCAAACTGTTCTAGTTCACCGTACAAAAACATGTCAAAATAGTGAAATTTCTTTCCATTTCAACTGCTGATATCCTGTTTATTTTCTTGGTTATTTTGATAAAAATCAGTATGTAAACAAAATTTCATCTTTACTCTAAGATACAATTCTTTCTCTTGCATAATGATTAGTTTTTATTCCACATCTCTGTAAATTGTCAGCATTTTGATGATGAACAGTGATTTACCCCCACTATTTTCAAAGTTGATCATTCCGCAGTATTGCAAATTAGTTGCATTCAAAGTTGTCTCTGTTTACATGTATCAGGATAGTCATTAATTTGGTGAGCAAACAATAAGGTTTGAAGTTACATTTCACAAAGAAAAAATATCCAAGTTGAAAACTTTATGGATGAAATGCCAATGAAATTAATGTCTTAATGCACATATAATTATAATGCACATATAATTCAAAAAGAGGGTGTAGTGAGTACATTTCATACAAAATGTATCAAAATCTGTAATTTGCTGAGAGTGAATGAATATCACCTTTAAACATTTAAATCCATTTCTTTTATTTTCTTTAATGATGCATTTTAAAACTGTATAAAGTATTTATTCATTGTATTTTGTTCAAGTTGTCACACTCAAACTACTTTTGTCTCACCTGTTGTTTTTATAAATTTGCTTAAAAAAAATATTAAACAGAATTCATATAAAATTAAAAAAAGAAAACTGGATATATTTTTAGTTACTTAAATTTCACACATGTTTATATTTAAAAAAACAAAAAATTTTTTTTTTTTTTTTTTTAGTGTTCAGTTTTCCTTTTAATGGTCATTTTTTTCATTTTACATTTGTGGTTGTCAATTTGGGGATTAAATTATAAGCTTACTTTCATTTTCTTTTCAAAAAATGAAAACTGGATACATTTTATTAAAAAAAAAAAAATGTTTTGACACGTGTCCATAAAAAAAAAATTGAAATGTAATGATTTGTTAATTTTAGGGATTGGTTCCTATTTTGGAGGTTAAAATGAAATTGTTATATTTTCTCTTTCACTTTTTATTTATTTTAAGATACATTTTATAGTTCTTTCATTTTTGCTGCAAACATGTTTTTGTATTTTTATTTTTTTTTTACCCCTTAAAATGTTATCTATGAACAACATCTTTTTGAATATTTGTCTGTATTACTGATATGAAGTATTCTAATTATTTACACCATTTACATTGTTTGGGCTGTTGTCCTCATCTTTGTTGCCATATTCACAACATTTCAACTTTCTTCAGGTGATTGGAATTTTGAACTGAATCCTTTTGTTCTAGTTCTATGCGTCATACTTCTTTTGTATGTCTCAGTATCACTTATCTCCCTTTAACTCAACTCTCCAAGTTTTGTTCAGGTATTGAACTCACAACTTTTTGTGTTAAGTCACTGGATTCAGCTGACACTCTTATCCCCTGGATCATGTATCCTTAAGGACATCAGTGTATGAATTTTTATCTCAGTAAACTTTTCATTTTTTTTTTTAATTTTTTTATTTTGACCAGAGCTCATATTACAGTATTGTTATTGTTTTTTCTCTATCACTCCATATTATTGGTTCCTATATTAGAAAGTTGAGTTAAAGCAGAGTAACTGATACTGAGACTTTAAGAGGCATGGTACATGGAACTAGAACAACTTATACTGATAGATGAAATAAAGGGTTCAGCTTGAAATTCCAATCATTTGAAGAAGGCTAGAGCATACAATAGCCAATTGTCATGAATATGGCAACGAAAATTAGGACAACAGTCCAAACAATATAAATGGTGTAAATCTCTTTTTTTAAGCTAGTATTATCTGCTTTCCATGTTAGAGACCATAACCAATCTGACTAATAAAATTTCTATTAATCTTCTGTTCATTAGATTATATAGTTTTCTACTAATTGAGAGAAATAGGCTGAAAAGAAGACCTCGAATTTCTTGCAATGTATGCTGGTAAAGTTAAAAACTGTGATGAAGGCAATAGACATTTCATTGACATTACTTTTAATGGAACTTCATCTTCACCTCTAAGGGAACAAAAAAGGTAGAGAAAGCACTCAGTGAATCTGGAGTATTCAAACCATTCTAGCATTTGTGATGAAGAACCACTTCAAATGACCAAGCATCAATGGGTTGCAGTATAATATTACTCCAACTTTTACATTGACCAAGTCTTTGATATTACATTTTTGTCAAGTGCTGTAATTAAAAGTTTAGTTCTAACCAACCAGAGACATGACATAATATTGCACAACCTTTGTTTTTAGATGGGACTTTGATATAATAGCATATCCAAGAGATATGATAATGGAGTGTTTCAGGAAAATTTGGCTATAGCAGAGGCTGAGAAACAAATTTAGGCTGCAAATCACTATTCTAAGAGGAAATGCAGGAGGACCATTCCAAAGCTTTTTCATAAGTTCCAATAAATGTATTTTTTTTTTCTTTTTAGTTTGAAGATAAATGAGTTAAAAGGTTCATAATCAATGTTTGCTTTACAGATTCATTCCATGAAAAAAAATTTCTAAAGCTGCTATGTAATTTGTAATATAAATTAATATTTAGTACAAAACTAGTTGTTTTTTATAGATATATACACACACACACACAAACGCACACACATTTTTTTTTTTTTTTTTTTTTAATTATGCCTGACAGTGCAATTAACATATGAAATTCTGTAGTTTGTATATATATTTTTGAGGAAATTGGTATCTTCAATTTACATGTATTTTGACATTAACCGTTAATAACTGAGAAACTGTTGCTTTTAATTACATATTTTGTATATTATGTCTTTTAATTGTTTCACCCCAAGTAAGGTGGTACTGCCACTGATGAATAGGGGGTAAGTTGAGAAAGTAAAAGTTTAGGCAGGAGGAGAGTGAAGAGAAAGATAAACCAGTTACAGTTGTCAGAAAGGGCAAGAGAAGGATGTGAACACAGGAGTGCAAAGGTAGAGAGAAAAAAAATATACAGGGTGATATAGAAAGGACTGGAATCAAGTGAATAAGAGATGGGAATTGACATTGCATTTAAATTCCTGGAGGCTGTAGCCGTCAGGAAAGGAGTTCCACAGGCGGGAAGTGCAAGAAAAGAAGCTGCATTTAGTTGATTTAACTGTAAAAGGGTGGGACCTTGTTGCCAGTTTAGTTGCTCGAGTAAATTCTTGTGGAGGGGGCACCAGTGACTTAAGTTCGTCGGAGCAGAAGCCATGAAAATATTTGTAGAAGAGACAGAGGGAAGTCACATCCCGCCAGTGAGAAAGTGGCTGGAGTTGAGCTGCCAGGTCGGGATCAATTACATTAGATTCTCCTTTGGAGCCTGCCGAGAACACTGAAATGAACGGCAGGGGCACCTGACCAGATATGACAACAGTATTCTGGTTGATTTGTGTATGTGCAAGATGGATTCAGGTGAAAAGTCTTCCTGGCCCAACACAGTGACCCAACCTTCCTAGCAGTGGATTTAGCTATTGACTCAATGTAATGATTCCACTTGAGGTTGGAAGATAAGGTAAGGCCAAGGAGGCGTAGTATATTGCTTTCAGGGAGACTTGCTTGGTTCATGCTTATGGGAGGGAGCAGGAGAGATTGTCTGTGATGGTTGGCAGATAGCAGTTTTGTTTTAGAAGCATTGAAATTTATGAGCCACTTCTTCCCCCAGACCACCACTGAGTTGGGGTCCTTCGCAAGACCAGCAGCGGGATTATGTTTGTCCGCCTTGCTAGATTTCTTCTGTGATGGTCGTTAGCATATCGGCAGTAGACCTGGCCAAGCGGGATCCATACTGTCTGTCTGAGAATAGTCTAACATCTTACTGCCCATAAACTCTCAGAATTGATAATAGCCTTGAACACTTTTCCGAAAATTGGTAAGAGGCTGAAAAGGTGATAATTGGATAGGTCCCTGAGTTCTTAAATACAGGAACTACAGAAGAGGACTTCCAGCAGGCAGTAAAACAGGAAGCAGAAAGGCAGTAATTATAGAGTTTAGAAAGGGCAGAGGAGAGTTCAGGGACACATTTCTTCAGGACAATGACTGGGAAACCATCACCTCTGCTCTTTATGGGAGTCAAGTTTTGATATTATCTTAGATGCCAGAGATGGAGTTATATAAACATCTTTCAGTTGAGCCTCAGTTCTAAGAGGGAAGTCATGTGCGGTTACTCCAGACAAGTCAAGTGTGGAGTTTGATGGAAGATTTGCTGTTGTTCAGCACGTGTTTACTGTATTCAATATTGAATGATTCATTAAACTTGCGTCTTTGTGTGTGTATGTATATATATATATATATATATATATATATATATAAATAAAAATGTATGCAATTCTATACCTAAACCAGAATGATATAATTTATTTTTTTCCCCCCTTCATACTCCAGGATAATTATATATATATATATATAAAACAATATATAAAATTTAATTGGAGTAGATAGTTCCTACTATCACCCGGTCTCACACTCCACCCCCCTTCTTTTGAATGAGTTTAGAGGTGATCGCCTTGTTTCTTGTTTAGGAAGGGGTTCCCGGTTCATCCCCCTTTTTAGTATTAGTTCAGCTGGAAGCTCTTTGCAGTTACGGAGTATAGTAGCAACGTCTTTACATTCTGAGGATACCGGGTTGGCAGTTTCCTGGTTGCTGCTTCCGACTGGTAGTTAGAAGCCCGAACTTTTGCGTAGCGTCTTGAGAGGCTGCTCTGATCAACAGTTGAATAATACCGGGGTTCTTGTGGTGCCATATCGCGCATGAACGGGTGTCCCTGCATGAACGTTTGGTAGGCAACCCCGAGGCCACATTATGTTGTAGGCCGCGCCAGTCTCCATCCTTCACAAGTTGCAAACGATTGACCGACTGATTCTAATCTAAGTCCTCTCCTTAACTGAATCACTATGGAAAAAAGCAAACATAATAACAAAACTAAACCAGCTCATTTGAAAACGCCCAAACCTGTCTGCATCTCTTTCACTAACATACGCGGCATCCGCACCAACTTCCTCAGCATAGATTCATTCCTCCATAATAACTCACCTGATATGTGAAACTAATCTTAACCCTTCTATCCCCTCCTCTGAGTTCTACGTTCCTGGCTACCTTCCCCTCTTCAGGAAGGACTCCAATGTTCATATGCATGGGCTTGGTGTCTATGTCAGCGAACACCTTCCCTTAGCTAGGGTGTCATCTTTTGAATCCCCAGATCATTCTTTCATGTGCTTCCGCCTCTCACTTCTCAGCTCGATTAGCTATCTCTTCTTTCTCTACCTCTCTCCTTCCTCCCCTGACTGTTCGTTACTTGACATCATTTCTGACAATATCGACAAAGCCATTTCTACCCATCCCTCTGCCCATGTATTCGTGTTTGGTGACTTTAACGCCCACCACACCAAGTGGCTGAAGAACGCTGTCACCGACTCTGCTGGTGTCCACACCATGAACTTTTCAATCACCCAATCCCTTATGCAAGTAGTGGACTTCCCCACGCGTTTCTCTGACAACCCTA
Source organism: Ascarosepion bandense (assembly GCA_037127315.1). Taxonomy (NCBI): domain Eukaryota; kingdom Metazoa; phylum Mollusca; class Cephalopoda; order Sepiida; family Sepiidae; genus Ascarosepion; species Ascarosepion bandense. The sequence continues at coordinate 578,156 of JBBBDQ010001264.1, forward strand.
ATGGAAGGGACTCACTTCTAGACCTCTGCTTCACTTCCATCCCAGACTCTTGCGCTACCAGACAACTCTGCCCACTCGGAAACTCTGACCACACTGTAGTGTCCGTCAATATTTCACTCCACTCCCGCCCGACCCATGAAACCCAGACAAGTAGAATATCCTACTGCTATCAAAGAGCAGACTGGGATTTGTTCCGAGACTTCCTCTGTGACATCCCTTGGAACAACGTTTTTAGTCTTCCAATCAAAGAATGTGCATCCGAGGTCTCCTCCTGGGTTAAGGCTGGCATCAATGCCTTCATCCCTGCTAGGAAATTCCAGCTTAAATCTCATTCATCTCCGTGGTTCTCACCCGCTTGCTCGGCTGCCATTGCCCACCGGAATCATTTCTTCCGACTCTATCGTAACTACGCGTCAGACCAAAACAGGCGCCTTTTCACTTCAGCTCGTAATAAGTGTAAAAGGATACTTAACGAAGCTAAGATGTTGTTTACTGCCAGAATGAAGCCACGCATAGCATGCTCTAAATTCGGCGCTAAAGACTACTGGCGACTCTGTAAAAGAGTACTTAACAAGAGCAAGTCCACAATACCCCCGCTAATTAACAAATTTGAGGTCCTCACCTCTCCAGCAGATAAGGCTGAATGCTTTGCTCGCAGATTCTCGAACAATTCAAGTCTGGACTCATCTGGAGTTTTTACACCCGACTTCTCACCTAGAACCGAGGCACAACTGAATGATGTCCACATTACACCTTCGCTTGTCTCTAAGATAATCTTAAAACTTGACCCTCACAAAGCAAGCGGTGGTGACGGAATCCCAACCATAGTCTTAAAGAAATGTGCCCTTGAACTCTCCTCTGTCCTTTCTAAGCTCTACAACCTCTGCCTATTGGCTTCCTGCTTTCCTGCCTGTTGGAAATCTTCCTCTGTAGTTCCTATATTTAAAAACACTGGAGAAACCTCTGACCCCGCAAATTACTGCCCTATCAGCCTTCTTCTGATCTTCGAAGCTATTATCAACGCCGAGGTGGTTCAGCTTCTCACAACACACAGGCTCCTCTCGGACAAGCAATATGGTTTCCGCTTCACCAGGTCTACTGCTGATATGCTAACGACCATCACAGAGTACATATACCAGGCACTCGACAGGAATGGCGAAGCCCGAACCGTTGCATTGGAGATATCTAAGGCGTTTGACAGAGTTTGGCATGCTGGCCTTCTATGTAAACTGCGGAGCTATGGTATAACTGGATATAACTGGTATAAATGGTATAACTGGACATTTGTTTCAATTAATCCAGTCATTCCTCTCTATCCACACAATGAAGGTGGTATTAAATGGACATGCCTCCCAGAACTACCATACAAATGCAGGTGTCCCCCAAGGCTCCATCTTAGGTCCTACACTCTTCCTGATATACATTAATGATCTCCCTGATTCCATAAGAGCCCAAATAGGTTTGTACGCCGATGACACCACAGTTTACTCTCGCCTCCTACAAAAATCTGGTGTAGGCGTCAAAGCTAACCTCACAGCCGAGATTGAAAAAAACCTCCAATCCATATTGGACTGGGGTAAGAAATGGCTAGTAAATTTTAATGCTTCTAAAACGAAGCTACTCTCAATTAACCATCATCGACAATCTCACCTACCTCCCATTAGCATGGACCAGGCTTGCCTCCCAGAGAGTAAAACACTACGCCTCCTTGGTCTCACACTTTCAGCGGACCTGAAATGGAATGACTATATCGAATCCATTGCTAAATCCGCTGCTATGAAAGTCGGTTCTCTGTGTAGGGCCCGGAAGTTTTTTCCGTCTAAATCTATCCTGCACATATATAAATCTACCATCCGCTCGTGCATTGAATACTGCTGCCATATCTGGTCGGGTGCCCCTGCTATTCTCCTCCAGCTTCTCGATAAGGTTCAGAGGAGGGTCTGTAATGTGATAGATACCGACTTGGCAGACCACCTGCAGTCTCTCTCCCACCGGCGCGACGTGGCTTCCCTGTGTCTCTTCTATAAATACTTTCGCAGCTTCTGCTCCGATGAACTTAGATCACTGGTGCCCCCTAAATACGAATTTGCACGATTAGCAACTAGATCCCACCCTTTTACAGTGAAACCGATAAAATGCAACCGCAACTTCTACACCAACAGTTTCTTTCCTCGCACTTCCTGACTGTGGAATTCCCTTCCACATGATTGCTTCCCCGACAGCTACAATCTCCAGGAGTTTAAATGTAAGATCAATAGACACCTCCTAACACACTAACCTGCTCCCATTCTATCAAACACTCTTCCCATCTGCCCAACCCTCATCCTCAGTATCCTTACTCATCTGTCACCTTCCTCCTGACATTCCCTATGTCTAACCACTCCTTCTCTTTACCTTCCCTATGTAGCCCCATGCACAATAGTGGCAGTGGAATGCCTTACTTGGAGTGTGATGATTTTTTTTAACCCCCCCACCCCCACCCAGTAGCAACCTCTTTAATTTGTTACATTTTTAATTTGTAGTTTCATTGTTATGGTATAAGTCTCTCCGGAATTCAGTGAGTTTGATTGTCCTCATCTAAAAACATTAATTTAATTCATATAAACACCAATTCAGGACATCATTATTCAGTTATTAAAGTATGTTTTTATTGTTTTTCTATGACGATTTTCAACCTTTCAGTGTATTCTTCTTAAAATGAAGATTCCAGTTTTAATCTTGTTTAATTCTTTAAGGAATTATTCAATAATTTGAAGTTCTTGGAATTTGACAAGACAAGGTGTGTTGTATGTTGAAAACCAAATAAAAGGTTAGGTCTTGAAAGCATACACTACATGTGGAAGAAAATCCCATATTAGGTACATGATCATGAACTGACTCCTTTACCCAGATGGAGAAAAAACGTTTTTTTCTCTTCCAATGCCGGATTCAAACTAGCCAGTTGCTTAATGTTGCATTGCACCATGTCTCTAAATTCTAGCAATATTGTAAATTGGATTTTATACCATAGCATATGTTTTAGCAAAATAGATTTAGTTTAGATTCAGATGTTCAGATGTTAAAGAGAGTTTTGAATGTAGCTCCTGTTTTCTTCATTTTTGTTTGTTCTATTCCATTTCTCACCAGTGATTATCTTGGCTCAAAATAGCATTTCTTGTATTAAGCAAAGAAAGAATCACACAGTTTAATGTTGATAACTGTTTCATTGTAGAAATTATGTGGAACCTCTTTTTCTAACTTTATAATTTTTTTTTCTTTTATTTCTAAAAACTTGTCAATAATGTATTACAGTTGAGTGAATACACAATCAATAAAGCGCTACAGCAAACATTTTTGTAATATTTTTTGAAGATAACATTGTGTATATGTAATAAGTGATAAGGAGTCTCCAGGTAGATGTCTTGGCTATATATGCTCCTGTCATGTGAAGTTGTAATCTTCAACTCAGGCTTGTTAACTTGCCAACTTGTAGTCTTTTATTTCTTACCTGAGAAACATAAAGATTGATTGTTTGTCGAGATTAGTCAGTCCAGAAACTTTTTGTTCGTGCTTCAACATAGTATGGAGAGTCCACTTGTATCTCCAACTTAGTCAATTTTTTTTTACTTTTGATAAAACCTAGTTCGTTCATTGCCTTTCATCATTGAAAGATGATCTCTTGTTGAAAGTTGGATTGAGGAGTAACATGATCTTCTGAATAGGAAGAGGCAAAGACTATTCTCGGTCATTGTATATTCTTCACTGCTTTGATGTTATCTCTAATCCATTCTTTAAAATTGTAAACAATTCTCTAAAGTATCCACCATTATTTAGATATGACTATAATGCCTGTTACACATGACCCATGTTAATATTAGTGTGTAATGAAAGTAATTTTCTAAACTAGATTATGTTTAACATAAATTTATATATAGTAATATTGACTTGCATCATTGCTTTCACAAATAAGTGGTATTTTGTAGACTACAAAATGTGGAAAACAATCTCTAAAAGTTTAAATAGGTAACTATTAATGGCTATCAACAAAAGTTTAGTAAAATGTGTTAATGAAATAACTTTCTTCTGTAAGACCGTCACTTCATTAATCGAAAAAAAAAATTGATATATTTGAACTTGACACTGAGGTTAAATAAATAACTGATGTGGATTAAAAATATGATTGATTTTCATATGTATAGAGATTGTATTAAAAAAAATAAATTACAATGCAATTTTCATCTGTTACTTGAATTACAAGAAAATAGTTAATCAGTCAGAAAAAAAAGGTTCTCCTTTGCTGAAAATTATACTACTTGAATTTTACTGCAGTTATAGTTGCACTTTGTGTGAATTCTGCATCACTTGCTAAATACCCGGCCTTTTGATCGCTGAAAATTAAGTTTTCAGAAATATTTTCACATGTACGTTTATGTGAAGTTTCCAAGTCTTTTACAGTTGTTGTGATTTTCTTTCACTTGCTGAAAAACCAGGTGACTGGTATCTCTAAAAATTGTCAACTTTGGGATTTTATCTTTAACGAAACGTTAGCAGATTTCTTTAGACCAAATGCACAAATTGAAATTACATTTTCTTTACTGTCCACATTTTTTTTCTTTCTTCTCTCTTCTACTTTGCTACTTGATTAGTGTTTGATTATCTCACTGGGCACTTTTGTTTCTACAAGATTTATTGTTATGTTCATTTCGCACTTTCCCAATTGAAAAGTTTTACCTTTGTTTTTGTCTCCCTCTCTCTTTAGAAGCATTCTCATTTGTTCCTTTTTCATTGTTCGCAAATCAATAACTCCCCACCCGCTTTCACTTTATTTAGACTCGGCTGCCTCATCACTTATTTTTTAACAAGTATCTGCCAAAATATTACACAGTACAGTTTTCAATTCTTTATTCTTTTAAACATAATTAGCTTGTTAAAACCAATTTTTTCTTCAGGTTACATCCACCCACACACTGTCTTTCTCTTATTGCCTCTAATTACTTTGTTGCATATTATTAACTAATTAAATATCATGTCTGGATAGATTTGTTTCCTTTTTCTAAACATTATTATCTGTATAACTTTGTTCTAAATTTAAGGTAAAAATTTAAATCACCACTCACCTGTTGTCATTCTGTTAGCTTTGTAAAGATGTCTTATTTATAAATATTTAATAAAAGTAGAAAAACTTAATTTTTAAAATATATATATAGAGAGAGAGCGAGAGTGATAGTTGGGAAGATCAACCAATTATGCTACCATGGTTTCGACCTCTTTGGTTTCATCAAGTGATAAATCGCCAAAAACATTGAAAGCATGGTAGCATAATTGGTTGATCTTCCCAACTGAAATATCTGAAAGTCCTTCAAACATGTATTGAGCATTTTCTAATACAATTGTTTACTGGTATAATTTAGTTCTAATTCAAATCTAATTTATAACTGTTTAGTGTGTGTATATATATATATATATATATATATATATATATATATATGCCTGAAGAAATGATCAGAAAATCTGAATTTTTGTATTGATTCAAATTTCTTTTTTAAACATATTTTCATTTATTTTAAAGGATTTACATTTAAACTGTTTGGTTTAATTCTTCATTATTGTAGGTTTCTCTTGAGTACTTCCCAAAATATGAGCAAAGAAATATATAATCGTCTTTTCTTAGAAACATTCTGGTATTATTGCAGTACTTAGTGAGTATAGATGAAAAGGTAGAATTGGATCCTTACTACAAAACACTTAATTTTGTGTTGATTTCACAAGGAACAGATGTTATAGTATTGTTGTGGGATGGGGTAGACATTTTAGAGATGTTTTAAAAAAAAAAAATAGAAATGTCCATATAACGAGCATCTTTACACTTCTGATAGAATGTGTATTTCTTCATTATCCTGCTGATGCATTTAAATTGTTTATTAGTGTTAATTAATAATCTGTTTGTACAATCTGAAATTTATCCTTGTTCATATTAACCTTAGTGAAAAGTAGCTTATTTGTATAATGAACGATGAAGTATGGATGGTGGTGGGGCCCGGTAACAGCAGAAGCAGTAAAATGGTAGATTAACATTGATTCTTTTATCTACATTGTCATTTATCTCTACTTGACTGCTGAGATGGATCAGTGTTTTCAATAGGGTGCTGCTGGTGTTTATTTAGAACTACTGATTGTTAGTTTCCAGGTAAAACCTGCACTGGATACTATCTGCCCAACGTGCTTGGCAATAATTTTCCAAGTTTTTCTTCTTGCTCTAGAGTTGCAACTTATTGTTTTATCATGACTGCACTATGCCATGACCAAATTATTTTAATTACAATGTTACGCAAAGTTCTGCGGCATAAAAAATATAAACGAAGATGGCAAAAAGCTGCTTATCAGATTTTCAGGTAGGGGCAAATTTTTTTTTTTTAAACAGGAAAGTTCAGCTTATTGATAATCTTCTCTTCATAAGTCACACTTTTAAGATCTATGGCATGTTAGGTTTTTAGATTTTAAATATTTTTATTATAATGAAAAAGGCAGCAAACAAAAGATTACCATTTACCAGTTATCTATAATCAAGTTGATTCTGACTGTTGTTTATAAACAGTATTCTTATTGATGAATAAAGTTTATAAAGAATTATTAATGATACTAAGTGAATGTTAAAAAGTAATAAATTTAAGACAAGATTATTTTTTAATTCAGCTTTCTTGTACTTATTGCTTTAATATCTTCTGTGAAAATTTTTACCTTGTTCATTTCAGTTGTCCAGGTATTAAAAAAAATCTCATCAATGACAATAGATGGAATTGGATTAGTATTTACTAATTTTAGTCTGACATAAAGTCATAATTTTAAAATTTTACCTTGATTTAGTGAGGATTAAATTTGCCAAACAGTAGGGTTCTTGGATTAGAGGTTCCCTTTTATCCTACAGTGAGTTACTCTGACTTAGATGAAGCACATATTCTAAATATAAGATTATTTTAATGTTCATTATAGAATTTAGAAATAATTCCCCATCAGTTTGAAAGCAATTAGATACTTCTAATTTTTAAAATAATGTTTCCAAGGATGTCATGAATAAAAACATAATCTTTTATAATTTTTCTTTCTAGAAATGTCCTTTTTATCAGTTAACTTGTCACATTAGGAAAATGTAATGACCTATTTAAATGAAGATCATAAAAGTGTTTCCGCTTCGATTTTTAGCCATAGGAATTTTCAAAAGTGAACCGATTTAAAATCTTTAAAGATACTGTCCAAATTAGTTTAATATAAAACTACTGTTAGTCCGTTTTTAATTTCTGCTTAAATCATTGTGAGATTAGATGATTACTTATCAGCTGATTCAAATCTGTTTTATATTAAGAGAAGTATTTATTTCATTTATGATACTGATAACATTTTTTTTCTCTTCTCACATTTGAAGTTATCTAAACAGGGGTCTAACTTGCAAGCAGGCATCTGATAGTATTAATGCTTCTTAACCCTTGTTATCATTATCAAATAACAGAAAATCCTTAAGGTTTTTCAGTATCACTTTCTTTTGATTTTGAAGCTTTATAAGGAAGACTTTTGAGCTTTATCTATTTAAACGGCTTTCTTCTCATTTACCTGTTTCCCTTCTTACACCTTTTACTTTTGGCTAAATGCACTTAAATGTTCAAACCAAATGTTATTTTATGAAATTTGGACAATATAATCAATTTTGAAATTGATAGAGGAAGATAGTATTGTATTTTAATCTTAGTTTCATTTGCTATCTTGTATTCTTATCAGTTATATTTGGAAAAGTTTTCAATGTGATTGAAGAAATGTTTGGTTCTGATATCAAGAAATAACTATAGATAATAGGTATTGTGTGAAACAGTCAAATAATGGCAGTTACAACTTTATTTATTCCATTGGGTGTGGATAAGACAGTTACAATTCTCCAAACTCAAAATAGGATATGTTATTTGTAGTCAGATTAAGCAAGCTTTGAATGAGTGTGGGGGGGGGGGGTATACATAAGCCATTCTGTTTTGTTTTTGTTTTTTTTTGTTTTTGGTTTTTTTTTTTGTTTTTTGGTTTGTTTTTTTTTGTTTTTTTTTTGTTTTTGTTTTTTTTTTTTTTTAGGTTAAATCTTTGATAACTTTGTTTTATGATTTGTATGAAAAGTTGTATTTGATCACCAGTAACAACTTTATTATAAGTACTTAATACTAGGCAACAGTCTTAACTACAAATGCACTTACCCTACTGGTGTGGATCTCATTGCTGGAACTATCCTCTAAGATTGGCTTTCAGTCATTGTCTAAAATATGGCTTTTTTTTTTCTTTTCTTTTCTTTTCGACTTGTGTTCATCTCTTGACTTAAAATAGACAAGATTTTGTAATGTTAGACCAAAATGAAAAATCTTTATTTCTGGGCTCAGATCTTAAGCCCTTAGTTCTTTATTCATCTTTGCTGCTTGATATTTACAATTTCTGCCTATGATTTATATTATGTCTTCTACTTTGTTTATATTAATTCTCTATCTCTAAATATTGATTATTCTGATTTTCTTTCTCCATCTTTTTTTTTTTTCCATTTTTATTGGTTTTGTTTAAATATGTGACGCAATTTGTCATGGTGATATTTCTTTCCTCCCAATTAAAATTTCTATTGTGTTTCTGAATATCGGTATTTTGTAAATGTCTAGAAAACAGATACAGTGATAGAAGTGATATTTTCAAAGCCATTAGTCACAAAACATGCAATTTGCTGAATTAGTGTTTTACTTACATATTTACATAGGTTTGTTATGAAACCAAAACCATAACTACATAGTACACATAGACTGACAAGACTGAAATGCATTTGCTAAAATCTAAAATGTTCAACACTTAATTGCTTATACAATCTCTCAACATATATTGTAGATTTTTAGCATAGAAAACAGCTGTTCTTTTTAAATTCAAAGACCAAATCCCAAAACATGAATAACAGTAACATATAATTTGAACAAAAGGTTTTGCTGTCTTTGTATGTTAACTATATTGATCATCTGTTTTACATAATAGCAGCTTATCTAGGTTAGGAATTGAATATGAACTTTTTGAGATTGTATACAACTAAAAGAATTCATTTCATTGGTCAAAATGTCTTGTGAAATTTGTGTTGAAAAAATAGAAATCTTAATATTCCAAGTTTTTTCACTGATAATGAAAACTACAGAAAATAGTTCTTGAGTTTTCATGTTAGGAGGAGGGGGTTGCTGAAAAGTTATTGGCCGAACCTAGAAATCTGTGTTTAAAAAAAAAAAAAATCTGTTTTGGTCAGATGGATAACTTTTCAGCACACTTGCATTTTATTGATGTATGTGATCAAGCAACACCCTGGTCAGACTTCAGGTTTTTGATTTTCATTTTGTGTTCTAACAAATGTGAAATCATTTTAAGACATAACACACATGCTTATTTTTATTTCCCATGTGCCAATTTAGATTTTTTATAAAATGTTTCGATTGCAAAATCAGTTTGCTCTCAGTTTTCCAATTTGTATTGAATCAACCATCAATGTATCTAATTGTTTCATTGTGTTGCTTTAAGCAGCATAAATTAATTTATCTGACATAAACCTGAGAGAAAATAAGCTAATGTAAGACTTGTTTTTATTTTTGAGATGAGGAATTGTTGACTGGATCAAATGAAGCTCATGTCAATTTTGACACTAAGAAGCTAAATTTACAATCTAATTTCCTTCTCCACTAGACCACTTTGCAAAACAGTTTACTATAATTGGCATTATAAAGTTTTTAACATGGGTGACCAGTCAATGAATGTTGGTTAGTACAAACAAATCTGGTTTTTATTCTTTAAGATAGTTTCTTTAATAGGTCCTCTTTAGAAGACATTAACTATACTGGCTTAATAGCCAAGAAGAGCCATTTAAAAATAACAAGAATTTGTCTAATCGTGATACACACTTGGGCGGTCATGTCTCAAGTGACATGACTGACTGGGCAGAAGATTTTCTTGCAGGAGGTTGACATTACTTTATGTGGTAGACTGGTTGCCAACCAGCGCTATAGAACCCTATATGTCCTGTTATTTAACCCATAGCTGGTGGGAAGAGACAGATTAATGCCTTTCCCAAGGAAGGGTATTTGCACATAAGTGAATGCAACAAATTCAACTAGAATTGGAACTCGGCTCTGATTTCTCATTCCGAGCTGATACCCACTGCACCACAAACGCACTAGTTGTCTAATTTACTAAATTTAAAAAATTTTTCCTTTATATAAATGACTCTGAATGCAAAAAAGGGGGCATCAGTATCACTTGTCAACATTGGCATTTAATGTTTTTTCTTTTAAGTTTAAAATGTTTAATGAAAGGTTTTACTTGTGTAAATGTTTTCATATTTTTGATGTACTTTTCTCTAAAGCTATCAATAGACTTTATTGATTTATCATAAACAATTGCTTGTATTTCAAAGTTGTTCTTTTGTAAAAATGATTTTTATTGAATCTTTATGTACTCATTTTTTTTTTTTTGTGTGTGTGTGTGTGTGTATATATATATATATATATATATATATATATATATATATATATTTGTTTGAACATTATTCTTTAATGGGTACTTGTATTTTAGTGGATTATTTTTTTTTATACTTAAACAATACATTTCCATATCCACTGACCTAAAATTGTTTGGACTATATATATATATATATATATATATATATATATATATATATATGGACCTGTATTTCCTCTGAATAAAAGTAGCCTTAGGTGCTTCCAAGCCACCAACCCTCAATAGAGGGAGCACTCTAAACTCATCTCTTCTTGGTGGTCTGCTTCATGATGTGTTACTGCCAGAAGTGGGTATCTTACTGGAGTGGCTAAACTCCATTACAATATCATATGCCATTTCCATAACTGTTCTGTTATCTTGCTTCAACTTGTCACCAGATATATAATTTGAGGGATAGTGTGCTATATGTGGAGCACTGCTATGCATATATGCAGGCATTTTTTCACAAGTCTCACAGCAAGGGAGGAATGGTGACATGTACAGATCTAAAAGGTTGTAAGTACAGTCCTGAATCTACATGTGAGCAGCTTGAGTCTTATCTTAATGTTGCTAAACTGTAGACAGAACAGCAATATGCTTTAGTGGAGTCTTGCATGACTGAGTAACTCTCTCTATGAATGTACTTTTCACCTATATAACATGGAAAAAGGTTTAGCAAAGATGACTTAAAGCCTGTTTAACAATCAAATTGGTTAGCAGCTGACAGTGATTCATAATAGCAGTGGTAGAATCAAGAAATACTCGAGTAGAAATTACAGAATGAAAGTAGGTGGTTGAAATGTCAGAACTGCAACTGCAGAGAGTCTAGTAATCCTGAATGCCAAACTGGTATGATTGCAAAGGAGTCAGCTCGGTATGATTTCAATATAGCTGTACTCTGTGAAACTAGGTTGATTAGAGAGAACCGTCTGACAGATTCTGGGGTGAGTTACAGAAGGATCACCCAAAAGGTAAGAAACATGAGTGAGATACTTTGACATTTCCTACTGAATTAACCAAGCCTCTTCAGCAGCAGCAGCCTCAAAAAATTAATGATTGAATCCCATTCCTTAGTGTTTCTATATCTTATGATCATCGTATGACAGTTCTCTCCATTTATGCTCCAACTCTCAACAGTCTTGATGGCTCTATAATAGCTTTTTACCAAGATCTCAGAACTGTCATCACAAACATTCCAAAACAGACAAGATTCTCCTCCTCGGTGATTTCAATGTTAGGGTCGGTAAGGATCATAGTACTTTGAAAGCATGGACAAGGAGAAAATGTTTTGAGGTTGAAGAATCTTGGTGTTTACAAGGATCTCCAAATGACATTTAAGGATATTAAATTCAATGGCACCTGGGATCAGTTTAAAAGCAATGTCTACAATGATAATGTTCAAGTTCTTTGTTTCAGAAAGAGAAAACATTGAGATTGATTTGAATTCCATGATCCTGGCATAAATCACCTTTTGTATGTAAAAAATGATGCATATTCAAATCTCTGAAAAAACTGTTAAACTTTCATTACGTTAAATGAAAAGTCAGTGATGGTTAAATATTTCCTAGTAAGGTCATACTGCTTACAATGGGAAAGACACAAAACGTTATATTGCCCAATTAAGCATACCTTTTACCACTGAAGTCAAAGGATGGGTTTGTTCTTTTCAAGAATTTAGAGGTATAATGAAGCACTAGACTGAACATTTTACAGATCTTTTCTCATGTCCCAGCTGGATATTAATGAGATATTGAATCCTTCTACTTTAAAAAGCGATCTAGACAACGACAAAATGAGTTAAAACTGAGAAGCCATCAGGTCTTGATGGCATTCCAGCTGAAGTTCAAACTTGCTGTAGAGCTACAGCATATAATATTTGGATGTTTGGTCAGAGGCACCTCTCTCTCTCTCAGGACTGGGTTGATGTGATCATTAACTCATTGTTTAAGGGGAAAGGGTTAGAATTAATATGAGGCTATTATTGGGGGATAAGCATACTTATAAAACTACTTAATAGGCTCACAAGATTGATTTACTCTTGAGTCATCCCTGAGACACAATGTGAATTTAGACTGGGTAGAGGAACAACAGATATAATCTTCTCAGCTTGTCAACTGTAATAGAAATGCTTAGACCAGTGGTCCCCAAACTTTTTTCTCTCATTTCCTCCTACACCCAGTTCAACCATCCAGGTTTCCCCCTTCATGTGTATGAGAGAAAGAGCAGTTAAAACACACTGAGACTATTTACTAATTTATTTTCCAAATGTACAAATATACTGATAAACTTATGGTTACAGAGTAAAGTGGATAGAGAGCAGTTAGTAACAACTAAGCATAGCCATAGAGAGCGGTTAGTAACAAATAAAAGGACTTTTGTTTGCTCTTCTACTTCAGAATTAAATTAGTGAGAAGGGTGATGCTGCTTCTTGTGCACCAGTGTATCAATATCAGGGTTACTTTTGGCAGGCGCACAACGTACCTCACATCCCACCTCCAGTCGGTTTCGTACTTTGGGCTTGATTGTGAGTAAAGTAGAAAATCCTCCCTTCAGAGCTCATGTTTGAACATGAACCGACTGGTAGGTATGGCGGTGCCCATCTACAACAGTCTCTCTCTCAGACACACACACACACAAAAGAAAATCCATCTGAGATTTCTTTATTTAGTAGGTAGTGTAATTATTTCCCCCAGTTTAGGAATTGCTGGCTTAGACCATCATGTAGCATTGTATCAGGTGTTTTGTCTATTTTACGAAGGCCTTTATCTCCATAAATAGGGATGCTCTCTAGATTATTCTCAGTATCACAAGATGTCTTCCAAACTTGTAAGACTAATCAAACTTCATAGGCAGATGAAAGAGCAACTTCAGTGGGTCTCTATTGGTTAAAAAAGGTGACATTCCACTCCTATTTTACTCTCCATTTTTCTATTCTGTGGCTCTGACGTATGTTTTCTAGGGTTGTGAAGTTGGTGTGTACTTGCATTTTAGGACCGCAGGTAAATTCTTTGACTAAACTCATTTCCAGGCTAAATCATAGACTTTCCAGTCAGTTATCAGTTACTTTATACTGACAGTATGGACCTTGTTGCTCATAATGAAAAGGTTGTGCAAACCCTAATAGACCATTTTCAGAGAACATGCATTGTGTTTGACCTAACCCTCAGCATAAATAGACTATGGTTGTGTATCCCCCTTCTTTCCAGGACATGGGTATGTCAAACTTGATATTTTTGTTCAGAGTCAGAGACTCATGATTGATCCTTTGTCTATTTTGTAAGTACTCTTGCTAGATATGGTTCTTTGGATCTCAAAATCAATGACAATCAAAAAAGCCAGCAAAACCTTTAGTAAATTGGAAAAGCAAGTTTGCTTTGACTCTAAGATCAGTATCTCCCAATTTTTATTTATTTTTTTTATTTTTTTAATCATTTCACCCCGAGCAAGGCGGAAACGCCACTGATGTACAGGGGGTTACATAAATGTAAAAAGATTAATTAGAAAAGAGTGAGGAGTACAAACTAGTTAGAAAGGAACAATAGAAAGCTGAGAAAGCAGGTGCGATGACAGATACATAGGTAGAGAGAAAGGTAAGGTTATACAGGGGAGGGGAGAGAGCTAGAGGCCAGGGGTTAGTAGATGAGTATTGACTTTGCATTTAAATTTCTGGAGGTTGTAGCCGTCAGGAAAGCAAGAATACGGGAGCGAGTTCCACAGGTGGGAAGTGCGAGAGAGGAAGCTGCAGGAGTAGAATTGTCGTCTGCATTTGGCTAACCTGACTGTGAATGGGTGGGGCCCAGTTGCCAGTCTGGTTGCACGAGTAAACACCTGTTGAGGAGGCATCAGTGACTTAAGCTCGTCCGAGCAGAAGCCATGACAGTATTTATAGAACAGACAAAGGGAGGCCACATTTCGATGATGGGGAAGTGGCTGCAGTCGAGTCGCCAGATCAGTACCTATCATATTACAGACTCTCCTTTGGAGCTTGTCAAGAACACTGAGGAGAACGGCAGGGGCACCTGACCATAAATGGCAGCAGTACTCCATGCACGGACGGATGGTTGACTTGTATATATGCAGGATGGATTCAGGTGGAAAAAAACATCCTGGATCGACATAGCGACCCAATCTTCTTAGCAGTAGATTTTGCTATGGATTCAATATAGTGCTTCCATTTGAGGTCTGAGGACAGGGTAAGTCCGAGGAGGCGTAGTGTATTACTCTCAGGGAGAATCACTTGGTCCATGCTTATGGGAGGCAGAAGAGGTTGCCTGTAATGGTTGACAGACAACAGCTTGGTCTTAGATGAATTGAAGTTGACAAGCCACTTCTTGCCCCAGTTCACCACAGAGTGTAGATCCCACTCAAGGTCAGTAGCGAGATTATGTCAGTCCGCCACGACAGGTTTCTTACTGGAGCGGGAGTATATTGTAGTGTCATCTGCGTAGCTGCCTACTTGGGGCTTGATCTCATCTGGGAGGTCGTTGATGAAAATAAGGAAGAGCGTCAGGCCCAGGATAGAGCCCTGTGGGACGCCAGCATTCATGCTGTAGGACGAAGAGGCACGCCCATTCAGAACGACCTTCATTTTGCGGTTATTTAAGAAAGATTGGATTAGGTCAAGCAGGCGACCGGTAATATCATAACCGCGTAGTTTGCATAGGAGGCCAGAGTGCCAAACCCTGTCGAAAGCCTTGGAGATGTCCAGATCAACCGCGCGAGCCTCGTCAGACTCATCAAGGGCCTGTAGCATGTACTCCGTTACGGTTGTTAGCAGGTCAGCCGTGGACCTGGCAAAGCGGAATCCATATTGCCTGTCGGAGAACAGTTTGTGGGCGGTGAGATGATGAACTATTTCAGCATTGATTATAGCCTCGAATACTTTCCCAAATATCAGTAGAAGAATGATAGGGCGATAGTTGGATGGGTCCGAGGGTTCACCACAATTCTTAAATACAGGAATTGTGTGTCTTCACTGCTCTCCTGTTATTATATATAGCCATCATATCAAATCTTTGGCAAGATTTAATAAAACAAATTTTAGAAATATCTTAAATACTAAGTGGTTGCATTTTACACCAGGTACAATTGTTTTGCAATGGCCAAAAAACCCAGCATAGAGAAACAATTCATCATAATCAACTGTGCTGTGAAAGGCATCTTTGATGAATGGAAGATGAGAATTTGCCTAAGCATCTGTTTTTAGAACTTACTCTTGGTAAGTGTCCCAGACACACTCATGGAATGTTTCAAGAATGTTGGTAAAGACAATCCTAAAAAATCTTGAAATTAGTATCAAAGACTGGGGAAAATAGGTAGAGAATTGGTCTGGTTTCAGAAAGTTAGTTTTTGATGGTGGCATTCATTTTAAGGTGCAAAAGGTTGAAAAGGGCTCTTAGAAAAGGTGTTGTAGACTTGATCCCAGATATTCAGTCTGAGTTTGTATGTAACATCTGTGGGAAGAGCTTTCTATCTTTTGCTAGTCATCTACTAAGATCACGTGAAAATCAATAATCTAATGCCAATTACATGGGTGTCCTTCCTAACAGACCTGCAGGGTGCATATGTCAGTTTTGTGATAAAAATTGGCGTCTCTGTGATGCCAGGCCGAAGTGGCATATGTGAGTGCACAAGGAAAAAGTCACTTTCAATCAAGACTCTCCAAACTTTTTTTTGTGTGTTAGATATGTTAAATGGAATGCAGGAACAAGGCTAGTTTGCAGCCATCTGCAGGCCCATGATGGCTCAGTTCAATATTGAAGATGTGATGATCTGTAAACAAGTGGCAGTTATCATATATATCACGTTTTTTGGGTTTTTTAACATTGCCCATTGTATGGAATGACTGTATACAGACATAAAATTACAAATGTTACTATTGAATCATATCATGTCTTTATACTAATAAACTAAATGCCCAAGAGGAAATGATCTAATTACTGATTGTATAGCACTGCCTCTATGCATATTAAAATTCATATCTTAAAAAAAAAAGATCTATTAAAACTACAATAAGCAATGATTGATTAATTCTTTTATTTTCTGATTACTAAAACACCTTTTAATTACATTTCAAATTTGATCGAGGGCATTTTTATTTTTTAAAATATTTAATGTTAGTATGAATGCTTTTGTCCATATCAAATTTCTGAAATAAGAAACGAAATGAGCATCAAACAAATATTTTAACTTTTTGCAGTTTAGATTTTTTAAAACATAACAATCACAAAAAACAAAATGTCAAACATATTCACAACTGAGCAACTTAAGATTTTGTAACTTTCATATTTATATGAAACACTGTCTTTCTTTTTCTTTCTTACAACAAAATTTCAATAAATTTTAGTGTTTGAGGCATCAAGGCCATTAGATTTTAATAATTGCTCTTCTCCACCCCCATGTATTAAGCTTTTAGATTTCATTTTTCCTGATTTTATATTTAAAAAAAGAATGCTCTTAAAAAGCAAAAATCTCCATTTTATATAGATTTGATAATTTTAGAACAGTTTATGAAAACAGAATTTTATTTTTTTTAATGGATTTTGGTCATGGATGTCAATATTGTAAAAGTCTAAATACCTAAGCACAATGCATGTGACATTGTCACAATTGCTTATTGGTTATATATATGGCTGCAGGTTCGGTTTCTCCAACTTTGTACAATTGGTGGTTGTCATTCGTGAGTAGCTAGCAAGGGCATTTGGCAACTACTGTTGTTCAAATATGGAGTGAGTCAATTGTCATCATGTTCATTTCCATCACTTTCTTAAGACCAGATACTAAATTAGACCTCATTTTCACTAGGAGGTTCTTTATTCTGTTAAACAGCACAACTTGTACAGTTTAAATGGATTTTTCTGCTTTTAAAGGAGCCTATTAGGAACACTAGTTATTGTAAGCAACTTTTCTATAATCCAAAATATATTTTGGTGATAGAAAAGTTTTTTTTTCTCTCTCTCTCTCTCTCTTCTCCAAGTAGTGTCATGCCTTTTCACTGAAAAATCTGAGGAAGAAGCTTTAAGTATAGTGGTTGGATAGAAAGTTCATAAGCTGACCAAGATATAAATGTTAGCCTATAACCTTTCCAGCTAACCCTCGTAAGCCCCTAGTGTTTTCCCAAAATGGTAATTTGTTAATGTTCAGATAAAAAACAAAAAAGTTCATTCCAGTCCACAACTTACAAATTAAGCCATTTTCTTTTCTTTTTGTGATTCCTGAATCATTTTATCAAAATATGGTATTTAAGTGCGACAATTTGCTAACCTTATTAAATCAAGCCTGTTTTATTCCGAGATAATTGCTTTTGATTTTCTACCATTTGCCTTCATTTTTCTTCTGATGAGCATTTTCACATGTTGGTGAACCTTCTAAGCTCCAGGTATAAATGTTTAGTCATCATTTGACAGTGTCCAATGAAGATGTAATTACTTCACAGCAATCTGACAGAAACATCTTTGATTCTTGTAGCTGTACATAGACTATGCTTGGTTAAAATGTTAGTTGCGTAAGAATTGTAGGTAGAACTTTACCAAAAACTTAAGCTGCAAAATATTATTTGTTGGCCATGGTGACAATCATTAGAGTATAATTAATAAAAATTTACTTTTTGACAAAAAGAAAAGATTAATAACTTCAAAGTGTTAAATTGCGAGTGAATTGCAACAGCAGCCCAGAGAGAGAGAGAGTGTGTGTGTGTATTTAAGAGAGAGATGAACATCTTTGTTCATGTGTTTCATTGGATGGCAAAGTGCATAGTTACAAGTGGGATACTCTGCCCATTCTTTTCATTGCTGCTTTATATAAGAAATTTAACATCTCTGATACAGTAAATGTTTCTTAATCTAAGTATTTTTTTAATGTTACCATAAGATTTTATTGTTGCCAATATCTAAAAAGATCTTTAAAAAAATTCTATTGTCATTGCTTAATCAGGTTTTTAAGGAGCTCTTTTAAGAGATTGTAAGAAATTATGAATTTTGGACTAGATGTTAACTATAGAAGTATTCTGAGAAAGACATTCCAATTTGATAAGTGTATGAATCTAGTTCCATCTAATCTTGGAGGTAAATTCATAGACTTGGTTTCAAATTACTTTGACACTTTTTTCAACCCTTATTTTATGGTTTGAATTTATATACTTGAAAAATTTGTTTATCGATTGTCAAGCCCTGTCAGTGAAGTTTTGAACAAATTTTCGGCACTCTACGCCCTCATCAGGTTGATGACTGAAGTTCCTGGGAAAAGAGAAAGAAAGGAAAAAAAAAGTATCCCTGGCAACATAAACAAAACAGAAGGCGATGCACTGCGAAATGAATAAGACACATCGTAGCTAATAGACAAAAAGGGGCGAACTATCACTCGAGAACTTCAGTCATCAACCTGACAAGGACGTAGAGCTGAAAATTTGTTCACAACTTGACTGACAGCTAAGGGCTCGACAATAATCGATAAATAAACAAATAATTCAACCATACTGCTCAAAAGGAATGTGTATACTTGAACAGTTTTTCTTTTACTTTCAATTGATTATTGTTTTAAGAAAATTTCTAATGTTAATTTTACTCATCAATTGCAAATTTCATGCACTATTAACCTTCAAAGCAAGGTTGTTCATTTTTATACAGGATTTCTGATATTTATATATTGTATGTCAAAAATAAATTTCCAACATGTGTAGGCCGTGTGTTCAATTCTTTCTATTTCTAACTTTAATCATTAGCCAGTGTTTCATCATTCTAAATATTCTTGCCTTTTTATAAAGCGGGATTCCAAGTTTAGTAGCAAAAAGGAAAAACTGGTTTGAAATTTAATTAAAAATAGAGGCAGTAAAGTAGGAATTGTAAAAAAAAATTATTTTGATCGTTTGGTCAGATTTTGGAAAGTAGATCTAATAAATATTTTTTCAGCACTCCTTTGTAAAATATCATGAAAGATCAACCACTAAACTTGCAATGTGGTCATTGTTTTAAGCACTTGAACAAATTGTACAGCTGTGTATTTTATCAAAGTGCATAAATTCTCATTACACTTGTAAAAAAAGGTATTGTCAAAAAGGAAGAAAATCAAAGGTATTATCATTTAAGGCTCTTTTATTTCCAGAAAAACAAAAAAAAACAAAAAATTGTGTAATTTCTGTTGCCATAGCTGAGAGTATTCAGAAGTGAAAATTTTCATCTGAAAGACCGAGAACACTCTGACATTCCTGCAGTTATTAATGGCTAAATCTAAATAACTGATTAAAAAAAAATAATCTAGATCGCATGACATGGAACATTGCAAAGATAATACGCATGTCTCTTAGAAGTCTTGTAAAGCATTTGAAAAACACTTGGATACGTGAATTGCTATATTTTGGTACCTCATGATTTAGCGGAAAGGGAAATTTAACGGACCCTATTACCATCTGCAATTCTCTGCTCAAATGCAACAAAAAATAATATAAAGAACAATCACATGCAGTGAAAAATGATCTCCTGTTAGCAACTCCAAAACTCAGGCTACATCCAAAGAAGGTGATGTTGCATATTTAATCTTAGTAAAAGAGCGCTGTGAACTGCAAAATCCAAATATTGAATTCACACAAGTACTGTTCCCATTTGAAGTGCTTAAAGCCAGTAAGCAGTAAAAGGCATCCATAACTGACCAATTAGAAGCGTGTTATATTCCATCAGGACCCATTCAGACATTGTGTCTATTTGCCAGCCTGGAAGAATTGGTACAACTTGGCTGGGATGTCCTACTACACTTGCCATACTCACTTGACCTCGCACACTGGGGCTTATCATTTATTTTGATTCCCACAAAATGTTGTAAATAAGAATTTAGAATCCTGAAGTTGCCTCAAAGATGGCAAAAGGTAGTGCAAGAAAATGACAAATATGTGATTAAATAAATCTATGTAAAAATATATAAATATTGTCTTTGAAATTAAATTTACATAAGACACAAGAAAATTTTATTCCCACTCTGTATATATTGATCAATTCTTAAAAAAAAGAAAAAAGACTTTTTATCAAGTTCTAAGTTTGTAATCTGTTAAAATTCTTGTTTAGAGTAAAGTAGGTCAAAATATATATATATATATATATATATATCACTGTGTGTGTGTGTGTGTGTTCTTTCCCAAACAGGTGTTTGTGACACTTAGTATCAACTAAGCAATCTTAGTGTTTGTAGAGCTTTTTACCTTACTGCACATGTAACAAACATGATACTTGAAACGTTTTATATATATATATATATATATATATATATATATATATATATAAAGACTATTTTTAAGAAATGATTTAGAAGTGAGAAATTTTGTGGGTGTAGGAGAAAGTTTGAATTTTCCGGCTGTAGTTTTTGTTTTTTATCCTTATTATAGAGAGGGACAGAGGAAAACAATGTATTACCTGGTGAACTTGAGTAAATGGATGGCAGAACAGGGTTTGGGAGATATGGTGTAAAGACAATTTACTGAGAACTACAAAGGACTGGAAGTTGTGAAGGGCCATGTTTACCAATATTCTGAAGCGACATAATACCTTGAAGTAGTAGTTTCATATTAAAAAAACAAAAACACCACCAATGACTCATTAAATTTTATCATATTATCTTGGATTTTACCTTCATTTACTTACTGAGTCTTTAATTTTATTCTGTGAAAAAAAAAAAAAAAAATTATATATATAAAACTTTTAATGGCTTTATTTTGGAATATCTTTTTCCTTGTATTGTTACAAAGCCAATTCCTTCAAATGCTATCTTTTCAATCAATAAATATCTAAAATAAAATGCTTACTCTAGGCATTCTGAGATTTTTGTCATCAGAGGACAAGTGTTGATGGTAATTTTTCTTAATAATATAATACTTTCATGTATATGATTTTTTTTTTTTTTCTGTTTCAGTTTAAAGCTTGGTAATTTCTTGTACACACAAAAAAATTGTAACCTGTAACGTTTGTTTATATTTCTGATAACTGTTTACAAGTTTTGTTTTTGTACCATTGTCCAGTTTCAGCACATTTATCAAAACTGTATAAACTTAAATTTTCCAAAATAATTTTTAGTAATTGGTATTAAAGATTACTTAATATTACTCATAAATTTACAGTAATTTTTTTTTTTATTGATTAGATGTTTTAAGTAATGAGTTTCTTTTTAGGAATTTTTTAGGTTATGATGTGAAAAAATATTTTGTGAAAAGATTAATTTGAATTTTTCATTCCAAGTTTCATGGGTTGAGCATGCCTGGAATTGGCATATTTCTATTGTAAAACTATGAATAAAAGCTACTAGTATTTAAACAGCACAAAAACTACATCTTAAACATTCAAGCATGAAAAGAAGTTAATAACACCTAAAACTGAACAACCTCAAATATAAAAAGTGTCCAAAAGTGTTTAGAACGATGGACAATATGAACTATTTTTGCACCATCTAATGAAAGAATGTTAAAAAAATAAACTAGAGAAAAAAAAATAATCAAATTTTCATTGTCTGTTATATTCAGTGAAACATGTGAATGTGTGTTTTATCTAACATGGGTATTTTAATTACATTTGACTTCAGAACTCAAGATTTATAAAAAAAAAATGTTTTAATCAATTGTATTTGTAGATCTGAAGTGCTAAAATATCTTTCTTCAAAATATTAACTCCCTTTTATTTTCTATTATAAATTACTATCTAGATAAAGGTTATTTCTTATGGAACCATTCTAATTTTATAATTTAAAAAAAAAATAGAAAAAATTGTTAATAATACAATTTAAATATTTCTTTATCTTTTTCCACTTTTCTCTTCTGTGACCTCTTAACACATTTTTCTAAAGATTTCTTTTTTTGTGCAATTGCATTTAATTTGTTCCAGAAGTATGAACATTTAATGAAAAGAAAATATATTAAAAAGCCAATAGTTCCAATTGATTGATTTTGCAGGTCTATTTCAAGTGAAAGATGCACCTTTTTAACTGTTTTCAATATTTTTCAATTACTTTAAATTACCACTTCATTTTTTTTTTTTTTCGTTTCATTCTATAAATGTATTAAATACTCACTCAATTAAAATTAACTTTATGGCTAAGCTATATTACACTGAAGAATTTCTGACAAGTTTTCAATCAAACCAAAAATAAAACTGTTAAAATTCTGTTGGTGCTAAAAATGTTATTACTTGAATTAGTGAAGAAAAAATTAAAGTTCTCTTGATTTGTAGCGATCAAGGTCTTTGGAAATCAAACATTTGTTACCTCTTACTTAGGTCACTCATGTGCATGTTTCAAAACTGTTAAAAGAAATGAATGCCAGTTTGTTTATACTAATAAAAATTTAGGTGTTGGAAAATTGAATTATTGCATTAGTTATATTTTCATTAGAAATAAGTTCATTACGTACCTTATGTCAATATTGTTAGTATATTAGAAAATTGCCAGAAGACTTGTTAACAGCTATTCATTTTTGCCATTTTAGATTTTTGGTTGACTTCATATTTCTATTAACAAAGGTGAATAGTGAAAATAGCTTTTATGGTTAGCATATGGCTAATTTCTATTCATAAACTTGAATAAAAACATCTGAAGCTGACTTTAATGTCATAATCAAATTTTTTTTTTTTAAATGATTTTCTCAATTTTTAATATGGCACCTTTTTAAATAGTTTCTGAATTCTGATATTGCTCTCTGCATCAAATGTATTATAACTGTGGTAAGTCAGATTTCCTAGTTGAGATATTTATTTTGGTCAAGCAAACTTTGTGCGCGCACACTTGTTTTAGATGATATGAACCTTTATAGATGTTTTATTTATCTGGATGATCTGAATAAACTTCGAATAATCAAGTGGAATCCTTATTTTAATTTTAAATACAAGTGAAAAATAAGAGAAATGTATCCTGATTTGTTCATGTTAAGCATTCCATTTGTACAAATCATTAAGTATATTTCGGCCAAAGGTAAAATGAAGCCAAAATTAGTTTATTTGCATAGAAAATTATAGGGATACCAAAATATTCTCTTAAGTATTAAGTTTATAAAGTGTCAAACAACAGAACCATAATTTCAATAGAAGTTTCTCCACAACACAAAACTTGTCACATGATCTTCAGTTATGTAAGAATATGTTTTAAAAATATTTCTTGAAATGCCTAACTGGTTTACTGATGTAATGAAAATAGGCAATTTTAAAGTTGTTCAAAATTAATCAATTTTTAAATAGTAATACTGACATTCCTATAGCAAGAATGAAAATGGTTACTGCATAGAAATAATGTATTAGGAAAACTAATTTGGATGCGGATTTTGACTTTGTAAATGAGAAGCTTTTTTGGCTGTTCAGATCCTTATAAAAAAAATCTTTTTAAGATCCACCTAAGCTATATTTTTTAATCTCTAGTAAATACTATTTACCCAGTTACACATCTGCAGATGCAATATCCTTGGAGCCATGTCAGAAATCTTTTGAAAGTTTTATTTAGCAAAAAAAAAAAAACATTGACATTTTAAGATGCTTTAATTTTTAAATTATTAACTATTAATATTTGGGATTAATCAAATTTGTTCAAGAAATATTCGAATATTCAGATTTTTCTGAGCGGCTCACTTGTGCTTGTTGGTTAATTTCAAATGGAATGGTCCATATATATATGTAAAAAAATTACATGTTCATGGATATGCTATTGTTTGATATGGAGTTATTGACCTGTCTCCCATCAAAGATGGCCAAAATTCATTTTAGGACCTATAGGGATTAAGTAAATGACCATTGTTCTAAACAGTGTATCTTTGTTGTGATGAAACCTTCATATTTAAACTTCACAGCACTCTCACTGGAATATTTGCAAACTTCTATCCAGTGCAAAACTGGATTCTGTTAAAAATAGCACACAGTTTTTATTTATTTTTCTAAGTTTGTTGACAACTTTAGAGATAATTTGCATGTGTGTATGTTTTGTATTTTTCTCCCCCCTTTTGAATCTGTACTTGAACAGAATCTGGTTTACTAATTTTGTTATTGCATCAAGACGATACCATTTTCCCCCAATCTCATTGGCAACACTATTGCAAATGTTTTTCAGAAAGAACAAATCCTGTTTTTTAAGGCTGAGATTACCATCTATAATTCTTTAGGTCCTTTCACTTTGCTATGCATTAAAACTTTACCCTGCCCCCCCCCCCTCCACACACACACACACACAAAACGAACAAACATGTAAAATTGTCAAATTTGAATGTAAATGCCTAGTAATTGGTTCTAGTTATAAAAGTGACATTTATTTTTATTTTGCCTTTCTCTCAAACTTCTTCTTTTTTATTGTTTATCTTTTATCAGGTTGTTCAAGTTGCATAACAACTATCGGTGCATATTATAGATTCTGCGGACAGAGTTCAACTTCTACCCTATATTGTTACATTCACTTTTGAGCTAATGTCCTTAAGAAAGACATGCATCAACCACTTTCCCCACCCACTTTCCCTCATTCACAAGAGGTTAAATAGCTAGAGTAGGCTGCCTTCTCTAGCTATGAACTGCAAACCAGTCTAGGACTTCTCTGAATACAAAACTATAGTGAAGGTACATTTCTAACAATTTATTTTTCCCAAAACGTTATATCAGTTCATATATATATATATATATATTAGTGTTGAGATTTTTATTTAGAATGTTATAACTTTACCAAATTTTAAATGAAAAAAAAAAAAAAAAAAAAAAAAAAAAATGAATTCCCAGACTTAGTTTTAATAAAATAGTTTAACAGTGTTGGAAATATTTATTGGCCAAATGATAGACATGCAAATGAATGAATAAATGAAGTGTGTGTGTGTGGGGGGGGGGTCCATTACAAAAATTTCCTTGTCTGACAGAAAATATTTGTATTCACATGAGAAAAAAAAAGTATGGTATTGAAGACTCAGAAATTTTTCCCCTCTTTGTGGAAGATGTAATAGTATTATGTTTTTGTGACATTGATCTACTTAAGTGAAGCTAAAAAATATTTTGAAAAAATTGTAAATATGAAAAAGCTACATACAAATTTGAAATTGATTTGAAAAGAATTTCCATAAACTGTTTGTCATATTTTATTAAAATAATGGGAATTTGTATCAGTTAAAAGAAATTCATGTTGTTTCCTTTTAGTAATCAGGCTATTCATCTTTAAAGTCATTTTGTTTTCGGAAAAGAAAATCTTCAAACTTGGATAATATAAATAATTTGATTATTTTTACAATCCCTGGTGTGACATTGCATACCATCGGAGCTTTCATGGCCTGTTGTCTCTTGTCAGGATCGATCCTGGTGTGAGAACAAGCCTTCAGCTCTCGTTCGTCAGTCATTGATGTCATCGGAACATCAGCTGGTCCTTGGGTTGACCTCTTCAACTGTAATCTCCCTTGCCCATGTCTTTATTTTGATCTCAAGATAGTTAAGCTGAATTCTCATTGGATCTATCTAAACCAAGCTGGATGCGCCCGCACAATTGTGGAAATGAAAACAGCACCAAAAATAAAATGCCTGCATAAATTGTAGATAGTCTTTATATACAAAAAGAAACAAGAGGAAAAAACAGTTTTTCTAGGTCATGACAAGTTCATTAGGCATACCAAAACTCAAAACAATATATCCTGAAAATAGAAAATGTACAACAAAATACTAAAATGAAAAACAAATGAGTTGAAACAGGAGTGAAAGAAATTGACAGACTGAAATGGGATTACATAGCGAAAACCATCCCTAACACAAGAAATGATCATCTTGTCATAAAGCAAAGGGGATTAATGCTGATCCCCCCCTTTTCAAGAAAAATATATGAAATCAGTGACATGGTAAACAAATAGTTTAAATTTGATTGAAAATCTATATGGAAATTAAAAAAAAATTAAAAAAAAGAAAACTTGAAAAGGCTTCATGCACTATCTATTAACTGCCAGTTAGGGACAATTGGAACCACTTTTCTTTTAAAAAGAAATAAAAAATTGCTTTAACTTAATGAAATCCATGCTTAAAAGAATTAAGGCTGTCATAAAAGTTTAGTAGTTCTCTCTCCCCCACATCCCTGGTGGGGTGGTAAGAGACAACTAATCAAATTTTTTCTTCAACCTGTGGTGACTTTTTTTTGTAGATGCATAAAATGTTTAGTTTTATGGAGCTTTTAAAATAATACCTAAAGTTCTTATTTACTGAATAATGTTGATGTTGCTTGATTATAAAAGAGGGTGGATCAGGTCAATTTTTCAGTACCCTCTTTAGTTTATCAGAAATGATTAGCTTATCTGTACTTTTATTATAATAAACTTGTTGCTTTTGTTAAGTGGGTGGTGATTTTTTTGTGAAATCAAATGTTATTTTTTTAAAAAAATGCCTAACTGATGTTTGCTGCATATTTTCCACTTTAAATAGAAATATCCACACCACTTCAAAAAAAAAAAAAAATGTAAAATTAGTTGCTGGATGAACTCTTGTTTAAGTGAAGGGGAAAACCAGCAGGGTCATTTAAATTTTGTTTTAAAATTATGAATTCTTTTAGCTAACCTACACTTACACTCCTATACTGTTTGAACCGCCTTCTTCATTTGCCAAATAAATCAGTTGCTTGTGCAAATAATTGTTGTTTCTTTTTTTTTTTTTTTTTTTTTTTCCACACTATTTTCTTTTTACCTGTATAAAAAGATCCTACCCCCACCCGCTCAGTTTCTACTTTCACAAATACCAGCTCAATGATACAGATTATAAAACACAATCTTGGTTACTGTTTCTTTTATCTTCTATGTGCTGTGTTTTCAGAATGTAGGTAGTCATGACCTCCATAACTTCCTGCTTTTTGTAGCTCTAGGTTTTGTCTTCTGGCTATCTTTCCTAATCTGTTTTGCTAAACATTTACACAAGCTTTTTGTTTTACTGCTTTCCTCTGTCCTTCTTGCCTTTAATATGCCCTGTGACTGTCAAATTCTCCAGGCTGTCTTTCCTCATTATGTCCCCTAAGAATTTCAACTTTCTCTTTGTGATTGTAAGCGTCCTTTTTATTCTAATTTTCCCCAGAAATTTGTCATTGCTCATTTCCTGGTATTCTTTTTTTGTAGAACCATGTTTCTGTTAGTTTTTTTCTTTCTCCTTTTCCTCAACCCTCAAAAGTATTTTTACACATTTATGTATATTTGTTAAATATTTTTAAAACCTTTTTTGTAATATTTTTAACAAAAAGACTTTTCAATTAAGTCAATTCACCTGGCATAATTATGAATTGATATCTGTTATGTACTTTCATAAGACCAGTTAACAAAAGATTGGCATTGCTTGCTTTTAAGCTGTTAATATAAAAAAGATTATACAATCTAATAGAAATTGGTATGGAGATTTTTTTTTTTTTAAGAACTCTTCCTTCCCAGCTTATTTTTTTTTTATTGTGCACTTTTAACCCATTTAATGATTTTCTACTTTCTCCATTATTAAAATTCTAGCCATTTATTATATATTGAAGAAAAGTCAGTCCTCCACAAGTTATAACAGAACCCCCCCCCCCCACCCCAGTATTAGCCACATTAATTAAGTTTTGTACATTTATTTATGACAACTTGTTTTTGCTTCCAACCAATTGGAAATTTGGTGAAATTCACTGTATATTCTACTATAGAATGAATGTAATCAGCATATTTACTGGAGGTGTATTAATGCAAGGTGGACATTTTTACTGGAGGTGTATTAATGCAAGGTGGACATTTTTACTGGAGGTGTATTAATGCAAGGTGGACATTTTTACTGGAGGTGTATTAATGCAAGGTGGACATTTTTACTGGAGGTGTATTAATGCAAGGTGGACATTTTTCACAAGGGAAAATATTCTCAATAAATGAATCAATTTTTTAGTTATCTAATTAATACACCTAAGAGGAAAAAAAGGCCATTTTTTATCATATTAATTTTAATAATCACAGTGAGAATGTTTTCTTTATGATTTATCAATTTTCCTGTTAGAATTTGGTACTTTCTGAAACGAGGCATTTTATTATTCTACAGAAGAAATTACAAATTCTTTTTAATTTAAAGCCTAACTGTAAGTTATTTTTTATTTGCTCTCACTAACATTTGTTTTGCTATAACCTCTTTCTTAAAGGAGCCTTTTCTTTAGTTAAAGTTAGAAGATTCCTCAATAATCACAACAGAATTTTAAGATTAATTAATCAGTAATTTGAAGGAAATTGAAAAATGAAAATCAGCCCTTGCTGTCAGGACACCTAAAAGAGCTAAGTGAAATCTTAACTGACTCAACTATATTTTAAAATTTATCCAACACTCTATGCAACAAAAGATGGGAATAAAAATAAATATAAATAAATTTTGAAAATTAAACGCTCAGGAAAAGTCAATCGAGCTTACCAGAGACAATATCTTCTGCCATCAGAATATTAACAGTTGAGTGAAACTTTAAATTCATCATGGTGAATTCCTTCTCAGCTTTAATTATTATCCCACTGTTGTACTGTAGCTTCCCTATGCTTTTTCTATAACGATTTTTGTGGCAACTGTTCTTATGAGATTTCTTCTTTGGTATGTCAACCCTATGAATGTAAGCATATTACTAGATTGGCAGATAGGTCTCATCACTTACTGTTGAAATAGCTAGATGTAACTGTAGGTTCTATTCTAATAGTTTCTCCTCTTGCAATTCTTACCCGTGGAACTCTGATTTGACTTTTTGCTTTCTTGTCAAGTATGATCTCGAAATATTTAAGTGCAACATTGTCATCTTTTATATTTCTAAATCCTGTTATTTTCTTTGTCCTTTCTCTTTGCTAATTTCATATTCACTCTTAACGACCTCTTGCATCTTAGTGGCATTATCATCTTACATGGAATGACATGATTAAATAATAAACCAATTTGGAAATATTGTCCTTTCCCTTTCAGGCTTCCTTACTCACTCATTCAGTTTTTTTTTTCCAGTTTCATTTTTTGTTTCTAAGTTTAAAAATTTTTTTAAAAACTATTACAACTTAGATTGAGATGTGGCTTTGATTTTCTTGATGATGCATTTTTGAAAGGCCTATTTATAAAGAGAAAACTTAAGGTTTCCAATTGACTATAAATTATATTCATTTGTGGTCACTATACAATTTGGTAAACAGGTTAACTAATATGATTATTAAAAAAACAGTAGTTTTTTTGGAACTCTTTAGATGTTTTTACAATTTTCTGCTTCCTTTAACCAAAGAGAATTTGTCTACATTCTGTTCTTGTTTGTATATATTGTGTTAAAGCAGATTTTCTTTACCTACTACAATCCAGATTTGCCTTTTTATAGTTGCATAGATGCACTTTAATCATTAAATGTATTTCTTTGCTTCTATTTTTTATGCCTTCAATGTGTTAATGTTTCATACACACATAATTTGAGATTCTAAGTAGAATTCTGTCTGAAGTGAAAGTGTTACTTGAATATTTGAGGATTTTAGTGAATGTCTTTTAGTCATTCAGCTGACGACAAAGTATTTTTGAGAATCTTTAACACTTTTTTTCTTTAGCTGTTGTATTTGTGAATGCATCCATCACATTAAGATTGCAAGCTTTTGAACCAGTTTTGCCAACTTGGAGACTCTATCCTTTTATTAATTTTTATATTTAATTATAAAGAATAAAAAACAACAAAATAGTCAAGGAATTATATGCATGTATCGTACAAGATGATTTCTATTATTAGTTTCTTCTCATATAACCGAGTCATTAAAATATCCATAACTTGATTTTTATGATTGTGCCTTGTTATACAAGCATTTTATAGCAGAAATTTGCACCTTGCTAATTTTTAAGTTAATTGACATTGTTTGCTAATATGTAAATTAGCTTTCCTTCTGAAATGTAAATGACAAGCTTCCAACTTTGTTAGGCAGACTATTTTACTGTTAAGTACTTGTCCCAAATAATCTAGATTATTACTTGATGACATTGTCTCGATTCACTTATATCATTAATTTTTCTGTTCTGGTAATTGATAGCTTCTGCCACTGTGCAGAAAGATGTTGTTAAAGTGAAATGATAAGTGCGGTGGGGGGGTGGCTATTAATGAGATTGCTCTGTGTGTAAATGTTGTCCTCCACCCTCCCAAGTTCGACCTGCATTCTGCCAATCATAAAAATGTTAAATCAATATAAGGCATATTCTTACCTCAACGCATTTGGCATAAAATTGTACTCAAACCATTTGTTACATTGTACTCACCAAATGAAATAGACTATTGTTATTTGTTGTATTTGACCTCCTCTCAAAAGGAATGAAAGTTAAAACTTTTTTTTTTTTTTTTATTTATTTAGATTCTGCTTCACCCCAATTATTTTGTTGCTCAGAGGGGATCTGGAAAGATTTCACTCTCTCTCTCCTCACTACTCTCAATATCAATGGCGTTTTCTTTAATAAATATAGGATTTACTGTGAAAGTTTTTAAGAAAATTCTGAATCAACATAAAGAATATCACTAAAGAATTTAAGAAAATACTTTTCTTTAAATAACCTGTAAATGGCATCAACATTCAACAAAAACCTTGGTGAAAATAAAGAAGTTGAAAATTGTAAAATTCAATCTGAGGCATATTTCAAATTGCTTCTCTGTCAGGACATAACGCTTAGTGGGTGGGTGTCTCTAAGTTTCTTCTTCATAATGACTCAATAGACTTGATGCACACATTGCTGTGATACTTGCTTTTATATTTTCTCAAAGTTTTTTTTTCTCTCTCTCTCCATGACTGGCTATTATTTTACGTGTTTACTTCTCTAGTATTAAAAAGTATTGTTAAAAACAAAGAAAAAGAGTACTGAATTGTTATGTTAATATCAGTCCTGTTATATGGCAGTGAATTCTGGACAATCTCCTGATATTCGAAGAAAAGACTTAAAGCAACAGAAATGTAATTTTGCACAAGGATGCTGAGAATACCATGGATTGAACTTTGGAGTAATGGCAAAGTTCTACAATAGCAACAAGAAAGACACATGCTTAAAACCAGGAAGAGATAGCTGAAATTTCTCGGGTGCATGAGAAAAAAGGGATTAGAAAATTTGATAGTCACAAGGCAGATTAAAGACAAGAGGAACATAAGAAAGCAACATACGACCTACCTGTGAAGCCTGAGCAAATGGGTTGCAGATCAAGGTTTAGGAGAGATATCAAAAAGGACCAGAAATTCTGGAGAGCCATGATTACCAATGTCCTAAAGGGATACGGCTCATGGAAGTGTGAATATGGATGCATGATATTAACTATGCATATGTCGATTCTTTTAGACTCTATAAAAACAGGCTTAAAGTGCTTATTTGATGATTAGGAGGGTTATATCTTAATATTTAAAAAATTGCTTCATGAAATGACCAATCTTTTTTTTTTTTTTTTTTCAGCCTCACTTCCTGTACCTACCTACCTACATTGTTTGTCTCTGCAATTTTTTTTTTTTGCTCAGTCTTTCAATTTGGCTGATTTTATTTTTACCACGTTTTCTATTGCAGTATCTTGTAATTCCAGATTGTTATAGACAATTCTCATTTTAATAGATAAATTACATCTTTTACTACTGACTCCTAATACCACCGTTCTTACTGTTATGAAGAATGGTAGAGATTAAAAGCTTTTCGTGATTTCTTTCTATAACCTATTTAAAATGACTGGATGATGAACAGGTTAAACAAGATTTTCTTCCTCTTTTTCACCTGTATTTTAAACTGTTGTTTTTGGTTATCTTCATATCATTAATTGGACTAAATTATAAACAGAATAGGCTTTTGATAGTTTCTTTGTCTTTCAGTTTAATGATTTTTGAATATGTTATTGTCAATCTCTAAGTTTCATATCACTGAAATTGAGCATTTATAGTGAAAACTGTTCTTATGATATCTACTTAAATATAAAAATTAAATTCTAGTACCGACCAAGTAGATAAGCTTTTTTATATATAAGGAAAATGTTTAATAAAATCTCTAATTAAAATCTCAAGATAGACTTATGATATTACTACCCAGTTCTTTATTGCTTCAAATGTTACTCTAGTGGATATACCATATTTGG
Organism: Ascarosepion bandense; assembly: GCA_037127315.1. NCBI lineage: Eukaryota > Metazoa > Mollusca > Cephalopoda > Sepiida > Sepiidae > Ascarosepion > Ascarosepion bandense. The sequence goes on from JBBBDQ010001264.1 coordinate 610,697, forward strand.
AATCAATATCCCATTTTAATTTATTATTTATTATACCTATTGGCCTGAGCATTCCAAAAATCTTAATGAAAATGGCCACCTTTGTAGAGGAAACTACTATTTGATCCAATGTGCTTTACAGATAAAGGCTGTGATAAACGTGATAAACACTGTTTAATAAATAAAAATGTGCATCTCTTTCAAATATGGAGTATATACTAGAATAACCTTTGATGTAATAAAAATATTGGATTAAAAATAAATTGGAAATAATCTCTTTCTATTTAATTTTCTTATCTGTAACTATTTGGCATATTTTGTGTTTTGAGAGAATGTTTAAAAATCATGTAGTAATTACGAAAAGTCTTATTTTTGTTTTAACATTAAACAAAAACCAGCAGTTTGAAATATCTTTAATGATTATAATTTTGTTACTTAGTTTGATTATCAAAATTTAATATAAATAAGGCTTTATAATTGATTCAAAGAGGAATTAAAAGTGAGCTAGATAAATTATGAATTACTTTATTTGCAGGTCTGCTGATACACAAAAATCCTCTGAACCTGTGTATGAAGAGGAAGATGAAGAGATTCTTGGGTCCGATGATGACGAACAGGAAGATCCTCGGGACTATGTGAAAGGTAGGTTTTTTTTTTCAATTTTAACAACTACCACTTAGAATTATTACTTATTCACTTGCACGTGCTTCATTTTTTTATGACTATATAATCTGCATAAAAGAATGTTTTGTTTGTACAGTTCTTGTCCTATTTTGTAGATAAAATGTTTTTTAATATGGCCAAAAGTCACTGATTAATTCTTTCTTCCTTACATTGAAATGAGTAATTTGATTTTTTTGTAAATAAGCTGAACTTTTATTTGTATATTACATGTTTTGATTCATCCTGCTGAGGACATGAACTGATCTTTGTAAGAAAAACTATTTACAATCATTGTTTTGGCCAGTTAAAAGCTAATTATGTTGGTTTTATTTCTTGGGTAGTTGATTAGAAATGATTCTTGTACACCCTGGCTGGAAAATGAATTGTCATTTAAGTATTTTTCATGTAGATTTCCTTTTAAAGAATATTTTTGTTCTGGTTTGAAATTATTCTATTAAGACCAGGAGGTAGAATTAAAGAATTATTGGTTCATGGTCATATACTTTATTGCTAAGCTATTTCAGGTAGTCTTAGAGAGCTGACTGCCTATTTGTATGACAGTTATCGCATTCCATAATTGAAATAATTGGTCTAACAGATAATTATTTGCTGGAATCAATCGTAAAATGATTGAAATCACTATGAAGATGTATGGATATGGGTCCCTCCTCCAACTACTGTCGATCTACTTGTATTTACTTACATACCTCGAAGTAAAATAAAATAAAAAAAAAAAGCATAGTCTTATCAGTTCTTTTCTAAACTGGAATTTTAATAGACAACAGCTTTCATATAAAGATTAATTAACACCTGAAAAGTTTGAGAATGCCAAGTTGTGATAAAGTCTTACTAAATATGATCATCATTAGTCTCATGACCAGGTGTTGTAGGATTGCTGAACACCTGACCAGCTCTCTATCCACATGTTTATTAGATACTCATTCATGCTTAGTGTTTCTTGGGCAAAGTAGACCTGGCAGAACCCTTCAGATTTGAAGGATTGCTTTGGTCATATTGAGGGTTAAAGAAACCTCCTGTTTCATCATAACTCTTGATATACTACCAGTAGTTTAGTTCTATGTGCATATTGGTCAAAACTTATTGTCTCAGGTGAACACACTAGTGTAGGTAACCCTGCAAAATCACTGAAAAAAAAAAACAGCATAGTATGAAGGAAAAAGGCCCCAAACTAAATAAAAACAAAGTTTTATCGGCAGAATGTTTATATTATCATTAAGAGGATAGATCAAAGAATTTTTTAATTATTTTTAAAATGTTTTATTTCTAACACGTCAAAATTTTTGTAGAAAGTCTGTTTTTTTCTTACGTCATTGCGAGCCCTAAATTGTCACAATGTTAATAAGTAAAAAAATTATGTAATATTGCACAATGCACTTTTTTGACAGTGAAAGACACATTAATTTGGAAATTCTCACAAAAATCAAATAATGGTTGGATTTTGCTGTAAATTTCAGGACTTACTCCTAATTTACCAAAATCAATGTTGAAATAATTATTTTGTATAAAATATTGGTAAAAATATTTTTTTTTTACATATGTTACCCCCCACCAATTAATTTCTACAAATGCTTAAAAATTCAAATTTTGTCCACAATAAGCCTAATATGATTAAATTCAGGAGTCATTGGGGAATGCTAATCAACAGTTATTCTTTTCTCCAATAGAGCCCCTTTTCTAAAAAATAGGTCCGAATTGCGAAAAATGCAATAATTATGCCAATTTTTATGTGGATAAACTTCTGGTTGCTTTTATGAACAATATAAATTAAGCGTATCATAGTCTGAAAAGAAAAAAAAATTCACTGAATAATGAATTTTACAAGAATTATTTTCATTTTTGTTTTAATTTTTTAATTATATATGAAAATTATATATAAAAAGTTTCAAAATTATTGTTAAATTTCTTCCTCAACGTGTTCGGCTAGTGTATGTAATTAATGCATGAAGACTACAATTACTAATCGAAAATTTAAAAGCTTAATACAAATGATTGAGCCACTGGATTTTTAAAATAATTAAAACATTTTAATTGTGTGCATTTTTACTGCCCGTATTTTTATTTGTACGGATAACTACGTGATATTTATCAGTAAAAGGTTACGTGGTTCAAGGGTTGCCGTCTCTTAAATAAAAAATTACATTCGTATAATTTTGTCACCTTCGGCCTCCCTACTTTAGCCTTGTTTACAATTTCCAGTTGTCATTATGTCACTCGACACTTGAGATAGGCCGTGTAGATCGGATTACCTTATATGTTATAGCAAATATTTCAGAGTAAGCAAGTACATTTGTATGGAAACAGATAAAGGTAAGTTTTAACTTAAAAAATTGACTTCAATAACATGTCAGTGACGTATATTTTATTTTTGCCAGATTTTTAAAACAGGAATGTGGCTACTGTTTAAAAATCTGTCATCAATCAATAAAATGGCGGTACTTCTAAATTCTTTTTTTAATCTGAAAATTTTTAGATTCCAATCAATATAATTTCGCTTTAAAATACACCAGTGTATTTTGTTTACCGGAATTACTAAATTTAATCTCTTGACTTTCAATTAAAACTAATTTTAAACCTAAAATATAACTTATTTATTTTAAAAATTTCATTCTAAAATCAGGTATCAAAAATTTATACTGAAAAGTGGAGGTACCTACACTAGTGAGGACCTCAGAATCACTACACATAGTTGCCTGCATAATTCAGTGCCAGAGAGGCAATAAACTAAAGAAATTCTCTAGCTTTAGCGTAACTGATTGTTGTCAAATATAAATATATTATTACAGATGTATAAATAGTGTGTTTTTTATATATATATATATATATATATATATATATATAAAATATTTTTAAAACCAATTATTATTGTTGTTAAAATAATTCTTTAAATGTTAAATAATAGAAAATAGATTATACATAAATAGTAAAAATAAATATTACGCTAGGATTCAAGACATTTCTTCCAGCATATTCAAAAATGCATGCTCTTCCTAAAATAATGTTAAAACTTAAATAAAGTGTGGTCTTTTTATGCCAAATATATAAGTTAGTAAATACAATGTGATAAATATCTGTAATAAAATAAGCATGCCAAATGCTGTTTTAAATAACGCAATAAATGCCAATAAACCAAAATAAAGAAATAGTGACCCTAATAAATAAATAAAATATTTTAATAAGTTCACTTTTATAATGAAGACCATTGTGTATTTATTTGTGTGTGTATGTATGTGTGTATGTGTGTGTGTGTGTATATATATATATATATATATATATATATATATATATATATATATATAGCTGAATGTTACTAGACATAATTAAAAAGAAAAAAATGAAGGGATACAACTGGTTCTGTTCCAGCTCTTCGAAGTTTTTAATCAGGAGAAAAAGGGTAAAATACAATAAATTTAAGTTAGCGAATGATTGGTGAGTGAGAACAATTAAAAAAACAAAGATTGGGGGGTTACTAGAGACTAATGATAGCCAACCCCAGCAAACGTTCACACTGTTTACAGAAAGATTTGCAAGACTTGATGTACAGTGACTCTAGTACTTCCAGTGAAAATGAAGATTGTCAGTGTATATAAAGTCTCGCAAACCTTCTTTCTCTAAACAGCAAAAATGTTTGCTGAAGCTTGCTATCCTTAGTCTCTACTACTCTCTCTCTCTCTTTCTCTCTTGTCCATTTTTTTTCTCTCTTCTCTCTCACCAATCATTTGGTAATTTAAATATTGTATTTTACTCTTTTCTTGTTTAAAAACTTTGAAGAGCGAAGCTGTTTTTTTTTTTTTTTCCTCTGGTTTTTTATCATGTCTAATAATATTTAACTATACGTCTTTGTAGCAATATTCAAGTTTTGTACCATCAAGAATGTTTTATATATATATATATATATAAAAATACAAATAAGAAAATTCAAATTTTCCAAAAATGTAATGACCATTTCAATGAGTGGATTTATCACCTGTTTTATCTGCAAAAATCAAGACATTATGGCAAATTTCATTTTGTGTGTGTGTGTGTGTGAATAAAAAAAAAAAAACACGTCCTTATCAGTTCTTTTCTATTTTACTGAAATTTGAATAGACAACATTATCATTCAACCCAATCAATGCCACATGGCCTGGCTAAGTAGCACTTTCATTCTAATGAAGATGCCAAAAATTGAGTCAACTTGTGGTTAACCTCAAAAAGATGTTTGTTATTTTCTTTTTTTATGTGGAATTAAAAGGCTGCCAGAAAGATGGGGGGAAAATAGTGGTTAGTGATGGACAATACTTTTAATGACATATTTCTTACTAATTTTTGTAAATAAAACATTTTTCATGAAAAATCAGTAAGAACTTATTCAAGGTCTCTCTCTCTTTATATATATATATATATATATATATATATATATATCCTGTCACACTCGGAATTTGAATTATTTTTCTTTTTATATATATATATATAATCTTAAGTTAAGATACTCAATAGTAAGTACATCAATATATATGTTGCTGTCATTTTAGATGGTATATCGATATCAATATTTTGCTGTCGTTTTTTTATGGCACAGACCCACTTGTATATAATAATTATAACTTCCCTTAAAAATTCCTCCCTTTCTTGGAGCAATAGAAAAGGCCAGTTTTTATTTGGTTGCATAACTAGATTACAGCAGCACCATAATTGATAGAAAAAAAAATATCGGGATTATATTTAACCCTCTCGTTCCTTCTTTAAAAATGACTACATTTTTTGTAGCATTGGCAAGAATTACTTTAATAACACAAGGAGTTCTCAGGCTGACCCATATTCACAAATTTTGACAAAATTATTGAAAAAAATCATGTCGCATCCCACCTAAAGTGACAACCTCTATCCGCACATTATAGATAGCTTCATCCATGACCTTTAAGTAACTCCCTAATTTTGCTCCATTATTAAAATAAAAACTCTATTAATTTATCAATTAATGCTTAATATTCAAGCAAGAAAAATGTTTATTTCTACTCCTGTATCATCGATGATGATGATGACCATTGTCAGCTTGAGGATGTTGGTACCTATTTTTGAGTGTATTTCTTACAAATTCTTATATTATAAAATCTCATCAATTCATTATGTGAGATTTTCATCATTATTGTTACCTACAAATTTATTGCCGTTATGGCACTCTCTCTCCTTTTTTTAAGCCTATTTTGCTTATATTCTTAGAATTATAGGGGAGGCTATTGTACCAAAAGTGTCATAAATCAAATTCATTATTTAAAATATTTGACATCTTATTAAAATGACTCATCTTCTCTCCCTATTTCCTGTTCACTTTTACGTTGCATATTGTCTCCTGATTAGCTTGGCAATTTTATAGTAAATTTCATTAATGTGGATGTTTTTGTGATGATTTGAAAGCAAAAGAATTTGTTGGGGGTGGAAGAGTTGACTCTGATTTGTTGACATTTAGTAAAAGGGAAATATCCTGCATTCCTTGAATAAAAATATAATCAGTGTGTTCAGTCAAATAGCAAAGAAAGCATCTGTACTTAGTAACCGCTTCAGAATTTTGAACTGCACTCTCACTTTTGATTTCCATGCTTATCTTTCTGTAGATATTGTAGTTAATTCTTTCTAGTTTAGTTTCCTCTTGTGACACTTGTTTGTTTCTTCTGTTCATAGTATATGATTTTTCTACATTACCTATCCCAGGGATTTAACTCACAACTGCCAGCAAACCAGATATTAGCTCTAGCTAATACTTTACTGGGCTAGGTAGCTTTGTGACCATATTCAGGTGGTGGAATCAACTCTGACAAATTCCTTCAGAGACCTTGCATAGACATAAACACCATCTGGGGTGGGGGGGACCCCCCCCCCCCCAATCCTTAAAAAAACCAAAAAAAAAACCCAACCACCCTTCAAGTGTAGACATTAAGCTTAAGACTTCAAAATTACACTACTGGATTATTCAAGAAACTCATGGTCCAGTGAATTCATGCATTTAAATACCAGTTGTCCTGGCATTTATAACTTCAATCCTGGAATTGTGTTGGAATGAGAATAATCTCTGTCCATGATATGAATAAATTGTTTAGTTCAAAATTAACCAGGACATTATGAAGTATAACATTTCTGAATATGGCAGGATCGAGGATATAACAACCAATTTTCTTCTTGTAGTTCACTGGTATTTTTTATCCATTTTTTCTTGTTTCTACTAAAAAAAAAAACATTTCTTCTACCATTATTATATAAATCAAAGAAAACAAAATATATTGGCTTGACTTTTTTTTTTTTGTTAATGGCTGTGAGGACAGCTATCACAAGACAATCAAGAAAATGACAAAGTATTTATAAAATCTGATTGAGCAGTTTTCCTGTCTCTAATTATTTTTATATCTTAAGTTATCAACAGATAGATTTTTCCTTGTTGTAAAATTGAAACTTCAAATTTCAAACACTACCCATAAATCAGTTTGTAAATGTTAATGCAAGTAAATTTCTATTGTGTGTCATGTGGAAATTCCCTTTTTTTCTTTCTTTTCAGTTTATGTTTAACAATTGTTAGCTTATGCATTTTTTTATTTATATAAAACTACATGAAAATAAAAGTTAAAATTGGTTTTAATAAGCAGTTAATAGCATAACTCCTTTGTGGCACTTATAAATTCTGTGTTGAATTGTTTACATACACTCAAAACAATTAACATATGTTTATTACAAAGATTTAAGAATTATAAAATATAATGTTAGACTCATTAGTGACTTGGAAATAGATTTTTAAATATCTTAATCTTTCATATAATGTTGAGCTTAGTAGATTTTCTTTTTCATGTCTATTAAAAAGGATTGGGTAGACATTTTTTGTACTCAAAACTTGTCTTTTTAATATTTCTGTCACTTCAAATTGGAAAATAACCTTTTAAGTTTAATTCTTGAAACAAATTAATACTTTTTGATTCATTGCGAAATTACTGTTCTCTTTGGACTTAAAATGTTTTCTTTCATTCTGTTTATTTTACATTATTAACTAATTGATCAAATATTTATGTAGTTCTCCTTGTAAATTATTTTCTTATTTCATAAAGGAAAAATTAATTCAAATTTTAGTTATTTTTGTGAAGAGATGTTTCTAAAAAAAAATTCTCAGTTTATGTTTGTCCTTGGCATTGGTCTATTTTTATTGCTATTTATTTCATCGTAAATATTTTGCTATTTTTGTGTTCAATTTGGTAAAATTAGATTCTATGAGTATTCTAGCTTTGTGGTTGAAGTAATGGCATATGTGTATGTATGTATGTGTATATATATATATATATATATATACACACACACACTAACAGTTGCTATTTCTGGACTGTGCATTCAACCTTCTGCTGGCAGAATTTCAATAATTGTTGCCAATGACTATTCATATCATCTCAGTTATTTCATTCTACTTTTTCTGTGTCATTCTATAGAGCAAATTATTGAAAGAAATATATAATAAACTTGTTCAAACCTACTATTCTTCCATTCCAGTTCCCATCAGCGTTTATGTAATAGTTGTTATATATTTATCGCTCATAATGTCAATGTTTGTTTTAATGTTATGGTGGTGGAATGTAGTCCTCTGTTCAGCAAGCAAGGTTACATTTTTCTTATTGCCACTATTTACTTGATTGAGTGAGTATTGAGTAAATTAATAAACAAAGCCTTTCATTATTTTGTCAAATTAATAAAGATAATCATTTTGAAAACTAAAATTGCAACTTTCAAGCGATCTCTCTGAAGCTCATTGTTTATTTCCTTGTTGCTTACTCAGTCATCAAATGGTCGTCTTAGATTTTTGATTAGGTGTACAACTGAAATTAAAGTGAAACATATAGAAAATTAATTAGCAATTAATTAAATTATAACACGAATAACATCAGGTGGCAGTGTTTTTATGACTGGCAAACTTTTCAGAAATGTTTGAACAGAATAAAGCAGAGTAAAATAAGTGGTTGGTACTTAAAGACTCACATCTAAAAACCTAATATTAGTAATGACATAACAATTTTACCATTTTGATAATGTGAGAAAATAGAAAGTTATATGCTGACTATTTTGAATAATATGCTTATCTTGGTTGTATCTGTTATACCTTTTGGCTGAACACTTTATTCAATATGTGGAAGTAGATTGTTCTCATTTTCTTCAAGGTATTTTGGTTTGGTGCTTCTACTGAACTAGAGTATATGACTTCTGCATTATTCATTTAAGCGTTAAGCTCACAACTGCTAAAGAATCAGATGTGTTTTAATGCTTTAGTCGACTTGGTTCGATGCCTTTTGGATAACCTAATGCTTATACTGAAGTGGCCACCTGCTTTGCTGTGGGTGGTGACCTGTGATGCTTGAGGATGAGACTCTGGTGGCTGATAGTTTTTGGAGTTGAGCTATACATATACTCCTAAACTCCAACACAACATTGGAAAGGCCTGATCCAATCAAATTGCTTGTCACATCAAACCCTAAGTTAGACTAACAAAACAAACAAAATGCACTCAAATTTACCCTATCAAACTGACTTAGTAAGTGGTGGCTGTAGGCTTAGTCAGATTAGGAACAAAGAAATCTGACATGGCTGCTTCAACCTCTGAGGAGAGCCCATACTTGATCCTGGATATAACAGGTGCTTGGAGCCCTACTCACGTTAGAGAATACCAGTCATTTATCCCTGGAGGAATGAGGTGAATGGAATTTCTCCCTCATCTCATATGTGGCTCTGAGGTGGGTGGGGAACATGGCTGATGAATAATAATAAATTATGAGCACAAAAAAAACCCAAGAGACCACAGATTGATAAAGATGCAGAAAGTGGCACAAAAAAATCAATACAAAAAAAAAATTTGAAATACAATCTATAGAAGACAAACTAATATTGAAGTTGTGACTTTTTGTAATAAGAAAAGCTTTTAGTATCTTGGATAGTTCCAAAAATGATTTAAAAAAAAAAAAAGAAATAATGTTACTGATAGAACTCAACGGAAAATAATCCTGAAACTTTGCTAAGGATGACCAAATTTCATGATATAAAGATAAGTCTACCTGCATCAATTTTTAAATTCCTCCAGAGGTGTGATGAGAATGACTGAACTCTCACTGTGCACACTGGAGGAAGAATAATAATTCTATCAAAAAGCAAAACATTAGACATAAAAAGAATATCCATTAAAAAAATGATAGGATTATGGATACCAGCACTTATAGCATTACTTTAATTGCACCAAAACCACCCCATGAAATAAAAATTGGATGTAAGTTTCCAAAGTAGAAACACATACTCCAAACCTATTAAGATGCTTCAACTGCCAAAGATATGGACATGGTAAGAATAAATGTACTAGTCAGTATGTGGAAAATGGCGGGGGATGATTGTAACCATACAGATTGCACACCTAAATGGAACCAAGTGCCTTATTTGTATAGAAATCCTTGAGCATCTTTCAGAGACTGCACAACCTGGGTGGGGATATTAAAAATTAAACACCAAAAAAATTCCCTACTCTGAAGCAAGAAAAACCATTGAAATAAACTCCAATACACGATCATATGCAAAAATTACCCAAGCAACATCAAGCTATACCAATGAAAATCTAATATCAAACAAATTACATGAAACACGAGAACTAACATTTTTAATTCAAGAATTTGAAAACATTAAAATCAATAGTAAACAACCCAAAATTATTCACAATGTAATAATAAATCCAGCACAAAATTCCCTGACAACCTCTCAACAACAAAACACTAAATTTCTCAGATGAAAAAGTCCACAAACAGAAAACAAACCAATCAAACCTTAATACAAAATCAAAATCTAAAAAAAAACAAAAAAAACAGAAGGAACAGAATTAAAAGCAAATATACAGGACAACAACCCACATCAAGATAAAATAAAAAGAACCCAAATAATCAAGAACCTAAAATACTTGACAAAGAACAAGTTCACAAACAAGGAAAACAAACTATTGAAAGTGTGGAATATATAGAAATAGGTAACCATAAACATAGTCATCCTTAAGGTCCATTCTCTAAAATAAAATAATTACCACTTAAATTGATAAACGGAACACAAGCATCATACAATGGAACTATAGACGTGTTAAACTAACCTATGACGTAATCAAACAACTACTTACAGATTACAATCCAAATATAATCAGCTTTCAAGAGAACTTTCTCAAAGAAATTGACATCTTTTTTAAAGGATATGAAACTTGTTACAAAATAAACCGATCAACAATAGAGAATAAGCCAAGTAGAGGTACTACCCTATGAAAAAGTACCATTTACACAAATTTCCAGACCACGACAGTAAAAGCTTCAATTCATCAAACAATAACCATATGTTCAATTCATATTTCTCCAAAACACAGCTGCTTTGTTGGCTGGGGATTTAGAATATGCTACTAGCACTTCTGTAGAGGTGTAAAATCAGATTTTCAGTATTAAATGACTCAAAGTGGTTGGTAAACTACCGAACCAAACTGAAATACAGACTGAATAAGACTGAAATAGAAAGGCTAATTGGTCAACTTCCTTTCTACTAATGGCAGATTTTAATGCACGCAGCCAAGTGTGGAGCTGTAGGAATCCCAAACAAAGTGGTGAAATTCTAGAATCTCTACTAGAATCATCTTATCTATGTATCCTTACTAACCAAGTGCACAATTATTATACTCACTCAGGTATCAGATCAACATCAGCTATTGACCTAACTATATGCACCACATCAATTTTCATGAACTTTCTATGGAAAGTTAATGACAAATGTAGTAGTGACAATTAACCTATTTTCCTAAATATAAGCAAGTCTATGCCAGAAGAAAAGAATCCAAAATGGCAATTACACAAAGCTAATTAGTTTAAATTCAATTAACTCTGCTCATCCCAAATCATCATGGAAATTTTCAATGAACCAGAACCAACAGTCTGTCTCTTTTACAAATATACTAATGCAAAACAAACAATATTCTAATCATCCTTTAAACGACATACCAAGTCAAAACCCTGGTTTACAGCAGAATACAGAGAAGCAGTTAAAATTGGGGGGAAAATGCTAAAAATATTCTTACACAACCCAACCATGAGCAAGCTCAAGCAAAAGAATGCTGTATAATTTTAAAAAATGCAAAAGAGCATCTTGGCAAAACTGCTTTCAAACTAAAAAAAAAAAATAAATAAAAAATAAAAATAAACAAAGAACTCCAATAAATAAAACTTGAGAAATAATAAGAAAAATTAATTGAAAAATAGGATGTGTATTGTAGTGCAGTGGATATCGGCCCGGAACAATAAAGAGAGCCAGGTTTGAATTCTGGTGAAATATGTTGCATTTACATACATGCAAATATCCTTGGAAAGGGTATGAATCTGTCAATTCTCCCTCTAGCTATGGGTTAAATAGCAGGACAAGATTGGGTTCTATAGTGTTGGCTGCCAGCCAGTCTACCGCAGAAAGTAATGGCAACCTACTGCAGGAAAATCTTCTGCCCAGTTAGTCATGTCTCTTTTGTGACATGATCACCCAAGCGTGTATCACCTATGGTACTTCACTGACTGACTGAATTGAAAAATATCACAAAATGCAACAGTCCACTTAACCAAAGCAAATGGAGATAAATGTACTGACAAAAAAAGAAAAAAAAAAGAAATGGCTAACCTAATAGCAACAGAATTTCAGAGAAAGTCCCCAACAAATCACTACACTCCCAATATAACATGATCCCCAGGCGTATCTGAGCCAATCCTTCCTGAACCTCAACCAATCCGCTCACGCTGTTTGTTTGATCTTGAGCTGGCCGAAGTAGGACTGCCTGTTATCAACGGGCTAGGTTAGTTCAGATTTGTGAAGGATGATGTATAGTTACCTGGTTCCTTGTAGTCAGCAAACGAAATATAACCAGTACAGCATGACAATGACATGGGTGCAGATTTATATATGTACAATTTATGTACACACTATAAACAAATTCAAAACTAGGTGATGCGCAAATTAGCTGGCTGTTATTTTAGTATCACAATACCACTCTTAATAGTAAGTTCTCTCGGGAGCAATGGCTTGCTCTGTTAGTTCTAGCAGCTCACCAATTTTGAACTGTCTTCTGCAAAATAATGGGCCAAGTTTTGCTAATTTTGTCTTACACTGCAATTTTATTGAAAAGGCACAAAACTGGGGTGGTAAAGTTAGCTACAGGGAATTCAGTTTTCCTTCTCTAAGTCTTACCAGCTTGAAATGAAAATATTATCTATTTCAATTTAATCTTTGGCTCTTCACCGCTGAGGGGAGAAATTTTTTTCTCTTATTGCTTGCCTATCTGTACTCAAAGCTTGCCGGTAACCGAAGACAGAAAATTCTCAGATTCCAATATCTTCAAAACAGGACGACAATGTTATGTCTACGGTCCACCAACAGATTCAACCAATTCATTTACTTTTCCTGACAAAAGTAAATGTATTTTTCTCATTCTATTCAATTTTAAAGAATTTCCTTATCTTTTAATAAAAAATTAATACCAGCCATTTGGAAATTAGTTACACTAAATTTTAGAAATATAAAAACAAGAAAAACTTATATTCACTTAAAGCAATAAAGAATACATTCTTCTCTTGACTAAAACAGAACTAAAAGACTCCATAAACAAAAGTAAAAACTCTGCCACTGGTTCAAATGAAGTTCATTACTGATTTTTTAAAACACCTGCCAGAAAAGTTGCTTTTCATACTGCTCCAGATTTTCAGTGATACGTTGGGTTCAAACCAATTTTTCAAAATTATCGCTTGAGTCTGTCATCATTCCAATTCCTAAACTCGACAAAGATCATTCCAACCTAACAAACAGCTGACCCATTGCACTAACAAGTTGCATTTGCAAGATGATAGAGAGAGAATGGTAAATTCTTAACTAATGTAGTACCTGGAAAGAAACAATCTCTTATCTAGCTACCAAAATGGTTTTCAGAAAAACCAAGGAACTGATCAACAACTTGTATGGCTGGAATCCTTTGTTCATGATGGCTCTGTTCGAAATCATCATGTGGTATCAATATTCTTCGATCTCGAAAAAGCCTGTGACACCACATAAAAGTATGGTACCTTAAAAGACCTGCACAAGATGGGAATAAAAGAAAGAATGGCTATATTCATCTAAAACTTCTTATCAAACTGAACATTCAAAGTACAAAATAGAAACACATCAGACACAAGTAGGAGCATTTCAAGTAGCATTTTATCAACTGCATTATTTATTCTCAAAATGTATTATTAAAACTATTGAATACAGAATTGAAAAATCTCTATGTAGATGATCTCTCAATATCATACTCATCACCAAACCTGCCTTTCCTTGAAATATATGCACAAACATGTTTAAACAAGATAGAAAAATGCACATGTAAATGGATTCCATTTCTCCAAAACAAAAACTATGAATTTCTGCAAAAACTGAGCCTATCAGCTTGGTCCAAAATTAAATTAGTACTCAATTCCATAGTCCAACAAATATCTAGTAATCATACTAGATAACGAAGTTCAAGGCACACATTGATTACCTTATAACAAAAATACCAAAAGGCTTTGAATTTTCTAAAAGTTACATCAAAACTGAATTGGGACCAAAAAGTAATGCTCAGAATATGTCGGTCACACATTAGATCAAAATTAGACTATGAATGTATTATTTACGGTGCCACATGTAAATCTGTCTTAAAAACTACAAGCCATACAAAATCAAGGCCTGTGATTAAGTCTTGGAGAATTCTTGACCTCACTCATGCAAAGTCTTTATATAGAAGCCAGTGAGCCACGTATATCTCTGAGATGAGAAAAATTATCCCTCCAATATGCACTAAAACTACAATCCAACCCAAATATACCAAAAAACATATGAACCTCAATATATCCAGTTCTATAGAAATAAACCAATAGTCATCCTTTCACTTGGACTTTGAATTATTGGAAGAAACCTACAAAAATCTTGATAACATAACACCAGCCACAATAAATAAGGTAGTTCTTTTGACAATCTCCAAACCTTGCATAGACCTAACATTGAGACACAACCAACAAAAGTATGTACAGAGAATCATTAAGAGACAAATATCCTGACTATAAACCATTCTACACAGACTGATCAAAAATCCTAGATAGAATAGACGCAGCAGCCACAAGCAGACAAATTCCTAAAACAAATCAGGCTACCAAATAATGAATCCATCTATACAGCTAAACTACAAGCCATTGAAATGTCACTTCAAATAATAGAAAACTCAGAAGATGGGAAGTTGATAATATTCTCAGACTTCTTGTCTAGTTTAACAGCAATTAAAGAAAAGAACCCAAATCATCCCTATATTCAAGATACCTTAGAAACTTGGCATCAGTTAATAAGGGACAAAACAATAATATTGGCCTAGATTCCTAGCCATGTAGGCATCAAGAGAAATCATGAAGCAGACACACTGGCAAACGAGGCAATGAAAAGGACTTAACATCAAACTCCCAAATACAGATTATAAAGACAAAGTGCATCAAAAGAAAATGTCAAGCAATTTGGGACAGGTTCCCAAAAAACAAACTATCTGAACATCAGTTGACAATAAGAAGGTAGAACAGTCATTGACTGACCACAAAACACAAAAAAAAATGTGTGTAACTATTGCCAAAGACAAAACCTTAACCTGCTCTTCAAAAATCTACCTACTGCCTAAATACTAGGATATCTGAAGAAAATAAAATACTTCCAACTTTTATAGAAAATAGAGCTTGAACTTTAAACCATACAACTTATGTTTTGAAATACTCCCGAACTTTATAACTTGTGATGTTTTGAAAACAATCTTCAAAAAAAAACCAAAAAAAAAACCTTGTAATCACTTGAAATGTTTTGCAGCTATGTCTGATTTCAATGTCTTTTTCCAGATCTTTTGATATTCCTCCATTTTTATTTTCCTTCTCTATAAGTGTACAGCCAGGAAAGTCTTTGGTCTTCAGTTTTCTTTCTCATTGTGAACTGTACAAAAAGTTTTAAATTCCTGGGGCCAGAGTAAAATTTTCCATCTACACAATTAAGCTGTATGTTTGGTTTTAATAGTGATATTCCTACAGCATTTTCCTCAAATCATTCCACAACAAGGTCCCACCCACTTACAGTTAGATCAACCAAATGTAGCTGTCAATTCTACTCCAGCAGCTTCTTTTCCCACACTTCCCGCTTGTGGAACTCCCTTTTGTATATTAATTTTCTTGACGGCTACAACCTCTAGGAATTTAAATGCAATGTCAATACCCATCTCTTATCCACTTGACTCCAATCCTTTCTACATCACCCTGTATATCTTGTTCTATCTTGTTCTTTTCCTTTCTCTCTGCCTTTGCAACTGTCTTCACACCTGCGTTTCCAACATTCTCTTTCCCTTTCTCTGACACCCACTGTAATTGGTCCGTCTTTATTTTCACTCTCCTCTTGTCTAAACTTTTACTCTTATGTAGCCCCCTGCACATCAGTGGCAGTACTACCCCATCTTGCTTGGGGAGAAACGATTTTTTAAAAAAAATGTAAATATTGGCCATTACTGGATTTAATGGGGATTCCTTCTTCTTGTCTGTATATATCAGAATCTAACTGAAAGTTTGTTTGAACACAGAATGTGTTTATACACTTTCCATTAGGTTATCTATTTGGACACCAATATGCTCTCCAAGAGACATTTCATTCTGGATTAGTGCCAAAAACTTTGTAATTCATATTTAATGAGGCCAATCACAATAGACAAATGAACTATTCTACAGTCGAAATAATATGGTGCCCTATCCATTTTAATTGACTTACCATTCAATAAGGTACGCTACCAATTTTGCACTTCATAAAAAATGTTGGCACTTAATACATTTCGTTACTCTTGAGAGAAAAATAACAGAAACCCCAATATTCTCAGCAGTTATTGTAGTCAGTTATAATATCTGTACTTTTAGGAGTATAGAAAACTAATACAAGTGATTATTTTTGTATATAATAATACTAATATGAAATTAGGCCAAAAAATGAAGGACTTTTCAGTATCCTGTTGTTAATTCAACTAGTCCCTGTTAATTACCAAGACATTTTTCATTGTCCCTTTTACCATAATTGCAAAAAAGTTATATTCCCTGTATATAAATTCGAAATTCAAACTTATAATTTCTTTGGAGAAGAAACAATTGGTTCATGTTATACAATGTAGAGATTTTCTCCAATAAATTAAATGAAACAAAATATATTTATGAAATTGTGTATGTGTTCCTGCTCAATAATTTAAGTTTAAAGGAGTGTAAAATAAAAACTAATCCTCATGCTTGAGAAAGGATTGCTTATTAAGTGAAAAGATTAAATTTTGTTTACATACTAATTTCTATCAAAATTGCTTTGAAAATAAACAATATACCAGTAGTTGAAGAGAATTTAACTATTTTGACATATTTTTCCATTGTAAACTAAAGCAGTTTGTGGCACCTATTACTATTCCACTCCTGCATAATACCTTTGTAGGGAGGACAGCTTCCCTTGTTTTATCCAACTATTGGGGAATCATTTACAGCAAGACGGTAAAATGTGTGATGGCTTAAGTACAATTCATAAAGACAACTGTCAGTACTTCTAGAATCTCTTACTCCAACTTTAGCTGCTTCAGTTGTCATGAGGCAAAGAAATCAGCTAAACAAACATCAAATTGGTCAGAGCTTAGACTAAGCTCTTTGAAACATTTTTGCTAGTTGTCCTGTCTTTAGTTGTAGTCAAATGTTGTCCATCCAGCAATGTGACACTTCCAATATGCCAATTTATAGCACTCTGAACTTCTTCTGCACACAAGTTTTACAGCTATATTTGTTGATTTTTGCATATTTTTAATCTATAATTACCAGTTTGAATTTTGTTCAACTAGGAGACTAACTTTATCTTAGCTGTGTCTCCCCATATCTGGAATTTGATTTCTGCTCTAAAATAGCATACCTTAAAACCATATTTTTATTATATATAATTTATTTGATAAATCCCATAAATTAAAGCAGTTTCACTTGTTTTGAAGTATGTTTCATGAATACAAAATATTCAGCTGTTTTGTGTCTGTTTAGTTGCTATAAAGTAAAAAGTATATGTAAGATTCATTTATTGTAGCTGATGTACTCTATCAAATTGCTATTTAAGAGCCTTTTAGAAAGAAGTTGCTTAAGCCCCTCTCTCTTACTGAGCATGTACATTTGGTCTTATACAGTGTATTGAGGCAGCAGAAAGTTATCTAAACATATATTGTTAAATATAACAGACAATGAATGTCTATTATGCTTAATGATGAATCATTCTAAACATTGTATTTTGGCTTTAATTTCAGGTGAAAATAAAGCCAAAAATTGTCCAACATTTTTGTTTTTATTTTTACTTGAAATTAAAGCCAAAATACAATGTTTAGAACAGCTCATGATTAAAATTAATAGACATTCATTGTCTGTTATATTTAACAATGTTTATAATATATATAAGGAAAGAGAGAATTAGTGCATCATTTAAAAAAAAAATGCTCAAAAACTAATATTTTCCAGATTGTTGCTAAGTAAACATTTACACAAATCTCTGCTTAAGAATTTAATCATGATCTGAAATGTAGTTAGTATCGAAGGTTAATAAACAGCGTATACTTGATCTTGCTCTAAAAATGTTGAGGTAGAGAGAAATTACTTTAGTATTTGTATATAAATTCAGGAAAAGTTTCTTTCTACATTTACTGAAGCCATGTTGGATACACAGTAGATATTTGATATTAAAAAGAATTTCTTACAAAATTTATTGGTTTTAAAATGTTATGCACAAAGACTGCATAAGTGATAGGGGCTGAATCTTAGGGAGACAGATGAAACAGTTTTTGAAATGTAAAATAAAGAAAATCCCTCAAGATTGGGGTGTGTGATCCAAAAACTAAACTTTATTTGAATAAAAATGTGGCAAATATGGAGTTTGTTAATCTCTCCTATAAATAGTGTCTGCTTTACTATAATCTCCCTATTGAATAAAGGTTCTGTTGATTTCTTGTCTAGCTGAGCAGAAACAAAGGTCAGCTTTTACAAATCCTCTTTGAGACTATCCTCATTTTTATTTGAATCAAATTATGATTTTAATTATAAAACTTATATTTCATTATCTGTCTATTATCACATGATTCATACAGTCATTTATATAAACTAAACATCATGACACTTTGGCTGTTAAACATTTGAAAGTTTTCCAAACCCATGATATTGATCATCAGCTAACAAATGGATAAAATTATCAAAGTTTAGTTTGAAGAAACTCTTAGCAAAAGTTTAAATTATTTTATTGCAATCTGTTAATAGATGAACAATTGTTTTCCAACAATTCCTGATATTTTCTGCACTTTTCCAAAATGGTACTTAGAAATATTTAGCTGTCATTTGAGAAAATCTTTTTTTCTTATTCTTCATATATATATATATATATATATATATATATATATATATATATAGTCTGCAATTTTCTTGACTTATCAAAATACTGATTTGGAGAAGAGGATCAGGTGCCTCTTTTTCTTCACTCTCTCATATCTATATATATATATATATATATATATATACACACACACACACACACACAGATTTTTATATCGCACTTTCATTAAAACATTCCTTTTGTTATTATTGTTGCTGCTGTTTTTAAAAAAAAAGCATAAATTTAAATGCTTTCAATTCAACTTGAACAATTTTTGTGCAAGTGCTGAAGAGTAAAAACTTTATCTTCCAGTTCAGAAATTATAAAATATAAATTACATATATAAATTATAGCTTTCTTTGATATCTGGTATCTTTTAATGATTTAAAGATGAAATCAAAATGGTCACACTGCATCAACTACTTAGGAATTGTTCTAACATCCTAAAACTTTATGAAGCTTTCAGATTTCATGGAATTTTTTAACCTTATGAGAAAATTTCTAGCTATGTTAAAGTGCCCTCCAGCCTTTCTGGTAACCTACAGGGAATCCTGAGCTAAGCCCTTTAACTACAAAGGTAGATCAATATCATATCAATAGACACCTGCTGAAATGTTGATAACAAAGATGAGGACAAATAGTCCTCATGTAAATAGTGTAAATAAGTCCTTATCCCAGAAAATTCAGACTGAAATTAATGTTAATGTGATTTGATTTTTTTTTTTTTTTTCATATTTTTCAGGAATATATTATTATTTAAAATATTTCTGTCTTCAATGAGAGTTTGTATCATTCTGCACCAAAATTTCTGGAAATGTATTAACAAAATATACTTTATTGCATATTTTGAAATGTTATATTCATTGTTGCCATAAAGTCCCAAGTTGCAGGTGCCTTAAAGAAATTGAATTTTCACTTTAAAGTTACTTTAATAGAGGTTTTTTAGGTGACTATATAATGGTTTTGGAATGTGTTTAACCCATCTGTTTTTCACTTTGTTTTAGAAATAAAAGTTAAAGTGCTTTTTATTTATTTCTAGCTATATAGAGTGGGATTTTAAACTTTTGTTTGCATGATGAAAATATAATAATCACAATCTTTAATAAACTTGTTTTTTGTCAATTTCAATAAATTGCAAATTTGATGTTATCACATCATGAATAATTATAAGTTATCTTAAAACTTTTCTTAATTGTAGATTTTCTTTTTAAAATAGCTATTTCTCTTTCAGGTGGTTATCACCCAGTGAAAATTGGAGATCTATTCCATGGGCGTTACCATGTGGTCCGTAAGCTTGGTTGGGGACATTTCTCAACTGTTTGGTTGTGTTGGGACCTGGTGTAAGTACATTTCATTTGATTTATTTATTTAATCTCTTAAATGATTAAACTTAAAAATGACATTTGAAAACTAAGAAAAAAATTGTCAGTTCAAATTATATTAATGGCTGTTGGATTGTACAAAGAAATAAATTTAAAAAAAATTTTTTCTCTCTAAGGAACTTAATTTAATTATTAAATATTTTGCTAGAATAATCATGATATAAATATTTTTTTATGGATTGCTCCAGATATATACCTTTTCAAAAAGTTTATCAATTTAGCAATAAGAAAAGTACATTATGAAAACAATTAGTCGTAAGTCTGAGATTATGATTGTGCTGAATGTCTTGTATAATCATATGAGTTTTTTTTTGCTAAAGCTGAATAATTTTTGCACTCATTTTGATTAACCATTTCAAGTTCTTCACAAATTTGTTAGTGATGCTTTGATCTAAGCACTACAAAGTGTGCAGGTAAACTTTGAGAGTCAGTTTCATTTAGTAGTTGAAATAGTTTTGTTAGACAATAACGTTTTGTTTTTGGCATAAACTCATGAAAAGGGTTTTTTTTTTGTTTTTGTCTTTTTAAATGGCAATGTGATAAATTAGGTGCTGAATTCGAAAATTTAAGTCTCATAAATATACAAGTTTCAACAAATCATCATAAAATATAAGAATTACAAGATTAACATTGTGCTTTGCTCAATTACAATCTGTTGAATGAAAACCTATTTTATTTTTATATTTATCTCTTCTTGATCTGGCTGCAACTTGAGATTTAAAATGTCAGCCTAATTCTTTGCTTCTAGTAAAGTTAAGATCGGTGACTGAAAATGAAAAATGTCCTGATAATGATGCAATGAAATATTAATGAAACTTAGCATTGTCAAGAGAAACAAAATGTTTTTCTTGAGCCAGTATAACAGTGATAGTGTGTTAAAAATAAAAACACTGCCCTTAACACATTAAGCGAAAATGATATAGACATGCAATTAATAGAGTAGAGTGTATTTATTTGCCTTTCTCCATTATTGACTGTTTGGATATGAATAATAAGTGGGGGCAGCGAACATTGTAACATTCCATACTCTGTGTTTACGAGATTTATTTTCCTCTATTTTTCAAGTAAATGAACTCAAATCCTTCTCACATCCTTTTAAACTAAATGAATGATTAAATGAATTAAAAGCTTTTTATTTGCCTGTTTGTTTTATATTGCCATAAATGATACTTTAACTTTTGTCATTTTTATCACTGTGAGTGTATATACATATGCAAACCTGAACAAAATAGGCTAATTTATATCTTAATCTGTTTGTATGCTTATATTTGTAAATGAAAATAAAATAAGGCAAAAATATTTTGCAATTACTCTTATTCTAAGAATTCTGCTAGCTTGAAGACTAAAATACATTATTGATATAAATCGACCTCTGGGGTAACATTTTAAATCCAAATGATTAGGTGAGAAAAGATTCAGAAATTTTTCTTAAAATACTAACAAAAGTTGTGGGTTTGTAGCAGTGCTTTGTATGACACTCTTTTTTTTTTTTTAAGTAGAGGAATCCAACTGTTTACTGTGAACTTTATGTTGATCGAGTGTTACAGCACATTAAAAATTCATTATACAAGAAGAAAGGAAGAAATTGATCAGCTTGTAGCAGTAGACACACTTAATAATTAGGAATATATTTATTTGAAAACAAACCACAAATTTGCTAAAGCTCTTTGTGTGGGTAGAAAGAAAACTTGAAAGTCTAGGATAATAGCCCGAGGCTGTTGAACTTTTGATGACTAAACATCTTTTCATTTTATGATTTGTCACTTATTCTGTTCTTCTCTTGAAACTTTCTGCTCCAAAGGAGAGTGGGCTTCCCTCACCCTCAGACAATTTAATGAAAAACAAAACTTGGTACTTGTATTACTTTTATGAACATGTTAATTTAAAAAAAAAAAAGTTTTTTTTTTTCTCAAAAAGAATTTAAAAAATAATAATTCTGGTGTTCTGTCATTCAGTCAGATTTTAGGGTTTGGGTTGATCTGAGAAGTTTTTAGCACCAGGTTTTATATGTCTTTTCGATTAATATGCCACATGAATAGCAAAGGATGCTTTTCTGAAACTGAGCAAAGGAAGGGAATGTCAAAACAATGAACATAAAAACAAATACTCCAGCTTGTTAGTTTGGGAAAACCGTAGAGAAAATAAGTAATTTAATTAATTTGATATATCTTAATAAAATGCCATTTTATTCATATTAATGAAATAATTTTAATACTGTAAAATGTACTTGATGTGTATAGTAAACATAAGTTTAAATTCCTTTGTTTTTATAGCAGATTTTGAGTCTTACAATTATTTCAATAAGTTTGTTTTAAGCATTGGCTATTTTTTCCTAGAATTTTTTTCTGTGAGCGATATGAAAACTCAACGCAGGCATAGCCAGCAAATTCCATTCAGCTAAAAATGATTCATTCAATGTATTTCTTTCTTGAACATGCATCTCAAGCTTTCATATAACAATTTAATGTCGCTGTAAAGAACAAATATTCTGGTTATTCTTAGACTCAATGATTTCATTATTTCAATGGCACAAAAATGCTATTCACGTTTCCAAGTTGTTTTTCAATCATCAGTTTGACAACAAAATAGTTTGATAATTTGCATAAATGTTACAAAGTTTTAAATGATTAGAAACCACCTCTTCTCTTTTATGGTGACCAAAATTTGGAATTGTCAGTCAGGTTTTTCCCCCTTCCATTTTACTTGCTAACATTAGTTTTCAGGATGAACAATACTGTCAGATTTTTTCCCATCAAAAGTTATTGATTTTTTCATTCCAATAAGTAGACTACACTGTTACTTGTTATTTTTATACTCTTCTCAAATATCTACAGCTATTTTATATTTGAACTTTCCTGGCTTTAATGTTAGCACATTCTTACAATTATTATTATTATTATTTTTTTTTTTTTTTTTTTTTTCAGAAGCTTAACATCTACTTTCATTTTTGTCTGCAAATGGCTTTTAATTATGTTGTTGTTAGTCATCCTTTGCCTTCAATGATTTCAGTTTCTTTTTATATATATATATATATATATATATATATATATATATTTATTTATTTATTTAATCTGCAGATTTTGTAATTTACTTTGTGCATGTATTGGAAATAAAGGAAAATGTTACTAAATCTTGTGGTTACTAAGTTATTCATTATTCATTTAACATTTGGAGGAATTAAGAGCATGAAAATATTAAAATGAGTTTTAAAAAACATAGTCTGGTTTCGTAAGATTATTCAAAATTGAATTGAACAATATCAATCAACTTTTTCTTGATATGTTCACAAAATAGAGTGAATATAAACTAATGCAAACCAATTGGTTCAGTAGGTGATTTTTCTAAGGGCTACTTAGATGTGGCACAAGGCCAAAAGTATTGGGTACCCAGTGAGGATCAAACTCACTACGCAGCTGTAACACGTTCTAGCAAGACAAGTTTGCTAACCATTAGTAGATTTCTTCTTTCTTTTTTTTTTTTTTCGTATTCCTCCAGCAGAAATATCTCTTTCTTGCCATATATTTGTACTTGTGTATCCATATTGTTGATTTATATCTTGAAATTGCTGCTAAGAATATTGAGAGCCAGGCACTTTAACATTGAACAGTTATAGCCATTCTGACTGGAAAAACCAGGTGGGAGGAACAACACTTATTTCTTTTCAGTAATGTTTATTTCATGTTATCCTTCCTTTTCTCATGTTAATCATAAGTTTCTTCTTAATTTGCTCCTTTTTATATTTTTCACACTCTTCTGGGTAAGTGAAGAGAATAATAAGTGTGTTGCCATAAGACTTAAGTGGTGATGATCAAATTAATCTCGCTAAAAAAGGGGGTTTACTAAATATAAACTTTCAAATCCATAAGCTATATTTTTAAATATTTTATTTCAATAGGAAAAAAAGTTCTTTACATTATTTTTGTAATGGGCATAATTTTGAAATTATTAACAAATATACTTTTGAGAAAATCTTACTACTAAATTTTCTAATTATGACAATGTGATTCCTTTCTGGTATTTAGTAATTAAAATCGTACGGCTGATAAGAGAAATGGTTTGAAAATAGCGCAATATTAGTTTATTTGTAAAATTTAATGTCAAATGTTAGACGAAATTGCTTTACGAGGATAAATACAGAAAATATATTTAAGAACTTCCATTTTGTCTATATGGAAATATTTCTATTGGCATATAAAAATTCTGACATCAAAGCAAATTTATGGGTGTAACCTTTTTGTCTTTGTATCTGCAAAAACAGTATGAGTAATATGAATATAAAAAAAAAATAAAAATGAATAAACTGGTACCGCCTCCATCTTTACTGAAGAAGTAGAACATTAACAAATCAAAATTTTAAAATGTATGAGTGGAAAGAGCTATTTCTTGCAGAACTGGTTTCATGACTATTTGAGATTGAAATTTGACTGGAAGTATTTTTGTTGTAATAAGATTTTTTTGTTTTAATCAGTTTGTAGTGGAACATTAGAACATCAAAGTTAGTTTAATCTAAAGCTTATATATTTGCATGACTTTCACTTTTGGTTTTCTATGTTTGCCTGATATATAATTTAACATTCTAAAAATGTTAAATATTTGCAAACTACAGTATTGAAAAAAAAAATTCTTATATGCAATGTTGCCTGTATGTACATCCATTTCTGAGTAGGACCAAATATGTCAGTTGTTGTTGTTATAGTTTGTCTCTCTTTCTCTCTCTCTCTCTCTCTCTCTCTCTCTGGTGGTTATCATTAAAGACTGAATGACATTTTCTGCCGGCCTTTTACTACACTGTGGACTGAGTCCCTATCCTTTTCCTAATTGTTAACTTACCTAAACTGGCTTATAGCTATATGTTGAAACACCAGTTCTCATCTGATATCAAAGTTCAGCAAAATCAAGCCTGGTCGGTAACTAGACAGGTGCTGTATGTAAGCTTGGATGTGCAGGTGGTATACTGGTTAATGGCGGCTCAGAATGAGAAATTGGGGGAGAAAAGTTTGAATTCCAGTTTTATATTTTATATTCACTTATATGCATATACTTTTGGGAAAGGTATTAACCCACTTCTCCTTTGCCTAGCTATGGGTTAAATAGTGATACTTTGTATTTGGAAATTATCTCCAAGAAACTTGATACAATATTCATTCACCAAAAAGAAAAAAAAATTCTTACAATCTTAGAAATGTTTTGACTCTAAATAATATACAAATGTTGATAAACCATAAATTAAGCACACTTGTGCAATTTCAAATATCTCTATTATTAACCTTAACTTTCATACTCTGCACCTTTCTTGGTTTCTAGGCAAGGTCCTGTATTTTACAATTTCTAACTCTTCACTGATTTGGCAACTTTTTTAACAACTGTCAAATCTGGTTTTGCTTGAAGGGGTGTCGGCTTTCTGGTAATCAAGATCTAAGATACCTTGTTCCAAAGAATGCTTTTCGGTTTTCAGGACCGCTTTTGATTTTGTATTTGTACCATTTGTTTGTGCATTATTTGTACGCTTCCTACTGAATCACCAACGGTATCTAGTCATGTTCATTTTTGTGATCCTGAGATAATTACACATTTATGATGAACAGTTTCATATCTATCTCAACACAAGCACTATTTTCTATGGCTGTGTCTCTTTTTTGTATTAATGGCTGCTTTTAAAGACTGAACTGGCCTGTTGTGTACATTTCTAATTATCGCTACTGTAATAATGGTTAGCTATGCATTCTCTTGAGACAACTTTATAAAAGCAAATATTGCTTCTTGAAAAGCTCAGCCAGTATAGTCTGAGTTGAGTTATCTTTTAGCAAATACTGTTGCCGTCACTGTTTGCTCGATATGAAGCCATTACCAATTCCACATCTATGCCTGGTTTCATGCTGTTGCTATTTATTCATGTTGCAATTCTTTGACAATGAAAAAGTTTTTATACCTTTTTAATTAATGATGCAAGTTTTTTCTTCTTGGAAAGTGTAAATATTTTTTCTCGGTAACAAAAGCTTTGAAGATAAGGGTAGAAATGTACATACGAAGAGCTGAAATATTTTTAATGCATCACCCATTTTCTAAAATCTGATGGGTATCTGGTTTTAGGAGAAGGGCTTCTTGGTTTGGCTAACAACTTTTCAGCACCATTGGATGTAAAATATAAAACAGAATTAGAACAGACTACTAGGGGATTGTTGCTCATACTTAAATATTTGTCAGTATTTTATATATTCTCTGTTGGTGTCAACATTGTAAAAATAATGTTTATGTTTGTACATAGTTATTTTTTTCTTGCCCCCTCTGAATCCACTATCTCTTGAAAGAATTTGATTTTCTATACAAAAGGTGTCACCTATGAATAAATGATTTCTCTCATTGATACAGCAAGCTATAGCAGGTGTGATTTGCTCAGTTGGTTTTCCATTTATTTGTTGTCGTTCTTTTTTAATCTGTTCACTGAAGTGCTAACATTTTGCATTAACAGTTCACTCGTGTGGTTGTGATTGTGCCGGAAATAATCAGAAAATCATTATTTGAACTTTTTTCTTTTTTTTTAATGTGTATAAAATTGAGGAAAATTTGAAATTATGTAATTTTTTTTTTTTTTTTGGTGACTTGAAAATTTTGTCTTGCTCATTTGAGAATAGTTTTTCTATTTAATTTAAAATCAACCTAATATCACCAGTAGGATTGTTTAAACAGATATATCAAAACTTTGATTTAATTGCATCATAATTTATACATTTGTTTTGCTACAAGAGTATGATGCTAAATATTTTGATTTTAGAGAGGTAAGAAGTGTACATCCTGCCCACTCAAAATTTGTAACTTTGTGCTCCCACCTTCTTAATGAGCATCATTTCAAACAGTCTAATGAATGACTAGAATATAACATTAAAGATGGCATCTGACAAGTAAACACTGAACATTTTTTATTTATCCCAGATTCATTTGAATAATTTTTGTTTGTTTGTTTAAAATCAGAAAGAATTTTTTTTTCCTCTCCACTGATCAGGAATTAAGGCTAACCTTGCTGATAAAGTAGAACAATTATATAGCTGTTTTGCAAAAAGACTTTAATGTCAAACTATTTCATTTTTTGTTAAAAATGAGCAGTATATAAATAGATTTTAAAAGCAAAAGGATAATTTTTAGAATGCCTAACTTTTTTCTAAATAACTGATCACCTTTGATACTTTACACAACCAATAAAGCCAATTATTTTTATGTAAGACTTTGACGATTAACAAACTTTGCTTACCCAGTTTTGTAAATTATAAACTTTGTTTTATAGTTATGTTTCTTATTTTAGTTTTCTTTTTTCTTGTCAACGTTAGGTTTGAATACAAGATCCAATATTGTGTGTGTGTGTGTGTGTGTGTGGCATCTGTGCCAGTCATAAGATAAATAAATTTGTACAAAATATTCTATATGTAATCAGATTAAAGTATTTTAATAAAATAAGTTTTCATTTGAAAAATTTCATTAAAAGTTTAAATCTAAATCTTAATTTATATATATTTGTTCATTGCTGAAATTCCCAATTGATTGATAACAGGACTAAATATGTAAAGACCTTTAATTTATACTCTACAGTTGTTAATAGTAGAGAAACAGCCATAACAAATCTTTCAGTTATTGATATCAGTACTATTTTAGATTTTAACTTTCTCAAGTGTGAGAATATCTAAAAATCTACTTTCCAAATTTATAATACTTACTCAAATTTTAAATCTGTTCATCCCCTGTGCATTAAAGTTTAAATGTTTTTTCTCAAATAGTCTGACTCCGTTTACAACATAATTCAACAAATTCCATGAAATGTTTTTTAGAACGGAGTACTGCAAAGTTCTTGACCGATTTTGGATTTAAAGAAAGCTAGCGACTGATTTTAGGAAATGTCATATTCTATAAATTGGTTTCTTCAAAAAAAATTTTTTTTTTTAATTCTTTCTTGGTTGGTACAAGAATTATTCAGCATTCCTGATAAAGAAATTATGTTCACTTGTGTGAAAAACATGTTTTTCTGAAAAATTGTTTTTATTACATAAAACAGTAATATATTTGCATAAAAAAAAAAAAAAATTATATGAAAAGTACTCAGATTTTTAAAAATCTACCCCAGATCAGCTAGCTATCAGATTTCACTAAAGTCTTTAATACCTATTTATTTTTAAAAGGAGTAATTTTTTAATGAAAATTGGTGGAAATACATATAGATATATTCACATTTGTCTAATTTTATGAAATCATAAATTTTCTATCGTAGTTGAAATTTTAGTTAAAACTTGAACTGGCAGATGTAGAAAATATCTCCTGAAACTGAAAATATACATAAAAAGAATTTGTTTTAAAATTTTCTATTACAGGACAGTTCTGAAAGGTTATTAAATAACTTAATCTCCAATAAATCTCATGGGCAACAGATTTTTTGTTAAAGAAAATTGTAATTTTTTAATTTTTTTTATTATAATTAGTATCTACAGAAAATTAAGAAATAATAAAAATATCTCCTTTGACCACATTGGTATATTTGTCATAAGAGCTTGCATGTGCAATGGAAACAGACTTGTCATTTTTGGTCACCAATACTTAAGCTATCCTGTTAGATGCTTATAAATTTAAGAAGACTTTATTCAATGTAGTTTTGGCTGTCATAATAAAATACCTTTTAAGTATGCCTTTCTATCTCTTTCTTTCCTTTTTTATTTATTTATTTATTTTTTTGCAATTAAATCATCAAAGATAATTTTTTAATTATTGCAAAACATCTTTAAAAATATTGGTTACTCTAAATTTGCATAGACCATCAAAACTAAAACTTACAGGTATCTGGCATATAAAAAATGTTTCTATTAGATTTAGATGTGAAAACTTTCATTTTGATTTTGTGAACAAGCTATATTTCCTGGTTTGTAATGTAATGATTCCACATATTGCTTAAAACAGGACTAGCAATAATGGAACAGGACGAAAAACAATGTATCCATAGACAATCTACCCTGTAGATCAAATGAAGGGTTAAGCTTAAAAATCCCTAAAAGTTAACAAGCACCTGATGGCACAACGTTGTAATAATATCATCAAAAATGTGTACATTAGTCCAGATGAAAACAACGTAAATGATATTTCTGCCATTTGTATTTATCCAACTTATTCGAATGATGATTAGTTTATAAAATTGCCATAAAAAAGGTAAAAATAGTTTTGGCATAGGCAGACTCCATGAACAGTAACCATAGCAACGAGTTTAGAATTTCTGAGTTCTAATATCAGTATACTTTTCTAATAATTTGATATCAGCCAAATATTGGAAACCCAATATTCCAACATTTGCTAAAGAGAAGACAAAACTATTTCTTAGTATTACATTTTGCTAGATTTATACATTTTCTTTCCTCTTCGTTTTGAGTAAAGGATTTCAGACATGAAATGAAGATTTCATGGTTTCTAATCAATATTATCTCTGCGTTTGGATTTGGAAAGTAGTTTTCCATTTTTAACTTTGAATATAAATAAGATATGCAATGCTGTTGTCATGAGTTTGTTCTCTCTTTATACCTCTCTCTCTCTCAACCATTATTGAATTCTCTTCCTCCTATTATTTGCAGTTTACAAATCCTTTAAATTTAATCTTGCTTTCTAGTCAAATTTAAGTTTTATCATGGTTAACCAACCCTCTTCCCTTTTCTCTCTCTCTCCTTTGGTTGCCACACATTGGTATTACTACATTGTTCAATTTTTTTATTATTGGTCTTTTGAAATTAGCTATGTATTCTTTAAGCTGATCTAATTTGTTATGGATTGTATGACTTTTATGAAAGTGAAAGATTATGAAAGAAAAATATTAACAGGAAAATATAATTACCTGCAAGGTAATCTATTTGTGCTAAATGTTTTACAATTGATGTGTTTAACCCTGTAGTAGAATGAATTAAAATATAAACATGATAAAATTATCCTTTGTTTTAATTTTTGAGATGAAGATTCGTCATTATTATAAGCTTTGCTATTCAGACTAGCAGTGTTAATCTTGGATGTTATGTGAACAACATGTCAGCAATTGAACCGATTAGTGATTTTCTTGATAATAGAGGAGGGAGAACTATGGTCATCAAGATGGACAAGAGAATAAGATTGCTCTTAGAATCCGTGCACATATTGAGCACTGTTGATCGCCTCAGTAGAGCCAGCATAGAAATTAATACCGTCTTGATATGATCAAAAACGAAGGCAGAAAAGTTTCTGATCAAGAAACAAGGGGGGAAAAAAATTCACTGATTTCAAACATTAAGGCCCCCAGAACTTCAACACCCAGATCGTACAAAAGATACATAGCCTAATGGATTAAAGCATTGGTTCAAATATACCAGATTCCCTAGAAATTGTGAGTTCAATTCATGAACTTGGTAGTGCTGAAAAGTCACACACATTGTGGTTTAATAAATGAGTGATGTGATGGTGATTATTAGTTTATAAGAAATATCCCTGAATTATAGAAAGTGGAATAAGAACAATCTACCTAATAATAAAGGATCCAGTTCAAAATTTCAAGGTTACTGAATTTGATGATGCCCACTTTAATGGTTATCTGGAATTGTGCATTTTTTTTTTTTTTTTTTTGTCTTGAATGAAAATATATGTTAGCATTGTTCATTAAAGTAATTTTTAATTGATTGTTTAAACCTTTTCTAAGTATGTAACACTTCAAAAGAACTAAATCTTTTAACTGTTACTATTGCCTGTTAATAAACATGCATAAAATGTTTATTTGAACATGTAGTATTAATGGCATGCTGAAAAGTATTCAGCCTGGTTTACTTCCCAAAATGTAAGTGACTGATCATCAGAATTTATATTACAATTCATTATTGTTTGGACAAACAACTTTTCAGCAACCTTCATTTGACAGATTTAATGAAATTACTGAAAATGTTGCAAAAGTTGTTTTAAATTTGTTTCTACAATATTTAAGATTTTATATATATATATATATATATATATATATATATATATAATTGGAGTAGATAGACTAACCTATCGCCTGGTTCACACTCCACCCACGTCTATTGAACAGGTTAAGAGGCTCATCCCTTGTTCCCTGTTTAGGATGTGGTTTCCGGCTTTCTCTTTTCCAATCTATTCACTCTCACGTAGCCCCCTGCACATCAGTGGCATTACTGCCTTGCTCGGGGTGATATGATTAAAATTATATATATATATATATATATATATATATATATATATATATATCACTGTGATGCTAAAGAAAGACAATCAGAAGTTCATTTTTTTAAAACAATACCAAGTAGTCACACACATGTATGTATGAGAAAATAAAGTTGGATGATTATATGACAATTGATAAGGAATTTATGAAAAACAAATTTATCTTGACATGTTTTTCTGGTGATTCAATGTCATCAAGAAAAAGAATTTTTTTTTTTTATATACAAGAATAAAAAAATTTACATTAACAAGAGAAAATGTGACTTGTGAGTTTTGACTCTATCATTATAGAAAAAGGTTCTCGTGGTTTAAATATACCACATTGTTTCTGTTTTAATTTAAAGGAAAAGAGATACATTGAAATCTACATGAATATAGGATAATCGGTAAGGATTTCTACCTGCCAGAACAAGGAACCCTCAGTTTGACTAAAATTTTCAGCTGAAATAAAACACATCTTTGTCATAGATATCATGATAAAAATTTGATGATATAAGGCATTGTCTTTGATTTTTGTTTCATAGGTTTTATACAAGGAAATTTTATAGCTAACACTTAAAGAGAAAAACAAAACTATAGAAAATAGCATTACCAAGAAATCACATAAATTTACTAAATACTCTCTAAACAAGAATTTATTCATCACCTGTTCAGGTAAAGGTCAAGGCATTGTGATTATGGATTCTCATAATGTTAAAAGGGATCTTAAATTCAAGCATAAAATTAAGGAAGAAACATAGCAGTTAAGTAAATGAATGAAAAATATAGTTGTGATTAACAGCATATCACACAGATATTGAGACATGGTGGTTTACCACAACACTACAATGCAGTCATTTATCTCTAGTATAAGCAACACTCATCAAGAACACATTAGAAATTCTAGTGATCTCATCAACAAATTGAAGAATGAAGTCATGACCTGAGTAGATATGAAAAATAATAGCAGATTATTTGTTCCTGTGTGTGTGTGTGTCTATGCCTGTCTGTTAGAGAGTGACTAGTTAATCCCTGTTGCAAGCTTCTGCTAACACATATCAACAGCCAACTTGTAGTTTATACTACGGCTATACTAAGCAGATATTAATTACTATTTCTGAGAGTGTAGAATCCAGTCTGATCAGTAGTTGAACAAGTAGTCATGATGGCTTGTGACTTCTCATGACCATAAAACGACGACTTTCAAACAATTTTATCTACCTAACTCTCTTGTGTTATAGTTTTCGTGCACTTAGCAATGGTGCTAAATGTTAGGGTCATTCCATCCATTTACTTCCTAGCTAATATTATCTCTTCTTTGAGAAATTCACCATGCTGAGATTCAAACCCATGTGTCATAGTTCTAGCCAGTGGGCCACGTGCCTATAAGATATAAAATACTTACATATTAATTTCCAAGTAGGCAAATGTCTAAATCTTCTAAAGCACTATGTAAAATCAAAGTACTTTCTACCAATCATAAATTCATACAAATTTGTTGACTTTGTTTTGTTGTTACAAACCAAAATTTCTGTTGTATATTTGTGTGCCTCTTTCTAGACTTCTTAGAATTTAACCCATTTTGAAATACAGACATTAAATATTTTTGTTCTGTGGATGATGCCTTTTTAATATATGTAACAAAACTTAATTATTAAATATCAATAAACTATTTCAAACTTAGAATTGATTTAACACATAAAAAGAGACAATACCTTAACTTTTCTTGAGATTCTGTTAAATTTGAATTGATGTTGATTTTAAACTTTTTACTGGAAGTAAACAACAAAACCATCTCCATAGATTTTTATTTTTACTTTAGAACAATATACAACTGGAATAGTTTTTATTTCAGAGCCTTTAGAATTTTCAGTCCCAAATATCAGAGAAAACACAAATGCTTTTAGAATTCTAGTTATTTTGTATATAATGCCAAACAAAAAGGGGATAAAATCCACAAAACCCAAAAGTTTTTCTATTAAGATTCTATTAACTACATACTCCATAAGTAATGAATTTTAAAGAATTTAGCTAATCTCCATATAAATATTACCACACACAAAGTTAAAAATTTTCATCTGATTTAAATAAAAACTGAATATAATTCATTAAAAAATGCATTGGAAATTCTATGGTCTACATTCATTTTACAATGAATATGCAACCAGCTATTCTAGTTTGTCCGTATTCTTACTGAATTAGTACAGAAACAATGTAGGATAAGTAAACCTCTTCATTGGTCAGTTAGTTGTTTTTATTGTTTTGAATTTGGTGTGTGTGTGAGCGTTTTTTTTTTTTTTTTTTTTATCTTTAGAGTTGTTTTTTATGGGTCATCTGGTTCTTTCTATGTTGTTTGGAGTTATCAATTGAATTTTGTGTGTGTACGTATGTGTGTCTATGTTTTTCGGTATGTGTTTTTTCATGGGTCATCTGGTTCTTATTATTGGTTGGAGTTATCATTTGAATTTGGTGTGTGTACATGTGTGTGTGTGTGTGTGTGTGTCTGTATGTTTTTTGGTGTGTGTTTTTCATATCGTTTTTTTGAGTGATGGTTTGTATATTTTTTTCTGAATCTTTCTTCCTGCATTATTAGTGTTTTGTAGTCTGTATTTTGATAAATGGGTTTAACTTTGAATTTGCCACTACTACATTCATGCAAATGTTGAGAGACATATAATTTCCTATTATATGATAATCATATTGCTTTTATGAAGGGATATTCTATTATTCTTTGTGCATTTGTTGCATTTTAGAGCTTAAACTACATTTTTAGAGTTGCTGCTCAGATCCGATTTTATTTCGAATGTAGTTGCGTTTTCGACTGAAAGTGTTTTCCTTCTATTATTATGTTGCTTACTCCACATCTTTTTTTGTTTCATTTTGTGACCGCCTGTGTTGTACGCTGTTCAAATTTTGATATTAGGATGTCTTTTAAATTTTTGGGCTGGCATTTGCTGTTAATTATTTTGGTTGTCTTTAGGATTTCTTTTATTTTTTATTATTGTTGAGTAATTCCATTTGGATTTTGATCTTTGTGAATAATTCTGGATTGTTTTTGTTGTGTGTGGAAACGTATGCTAGAATGTTTTCTTCTTTTTCATGTTTGTCTTGTTTTTTCGATTCCGGAGGGATTCTAATGGTATTTTTTGTGCTAGTTGGAAACCCTTGTTTATTAGTGGGGTGGGGTATTCTCTTATTTGTAATGTTTTTCATAGGGTTTTGCCAGTTACTATCATGCAAATTCATCATACTAGGGAATAGGAGATGCATTTTAAACAGCATTTTGGATGGTGACTCTTGAAGTGGAGGTATTGTTGGGTGTCTTTGGGTTTGTGGTAAATGTCTGATGATTGTTTTTGTCTTTTATGAGTATGTCTAGGAATGGTAATTCTTTATAACTATATTCTGGCATGAACTTGATTTTGAGGAGCAAGTATTGTAGAATATTGTGTAGTTTATGTCTCCCTATGTTGATTTCCAAAAGATAAAACAGTCATCTAGGAATCTCTTCCATGATTTGGGGAATTCTGTTTTTATGTTTTCCCCATATTTATGTCTTAATTTGGTTGTATTGGTTTTCTTCTAGATATGCTAAGGTGAGGGTTACATATGTCAGTACCTGTTGTTTGTATATAATTCTTGTTGTTAAACTTGAAGGAATTGTTGTGTAAAATTAGGTCTTTACTTTCTATAATAAATTCTTTTGTGAAGCCTGTGGGGAGAATTTCTGGGTGTTTCTCTATCCAAAATGCAATGGCTTGTTTTCCTAGTTCATGGTGTATGTTGCTGTACAGGCTGTTCACGTCAAAAGTTACTATGAGTGTATCTGGGTCTACTTTTTGTGGCATGAAGCTTAGGAAATGTATGCCGTCTCTGTAACTTTATTTTTATGGTGTATGGTTGTAATATTTTATCAATTAAATTGCTCAGTCTGCTTGTAGGGCAGGCTGGCCCTGCTACAATTGGTCTAAATTTAAGGTCACTGGGGTTTGGGGTGTGAATATATTCAGATTTTTGTTCTTGGATAGCTGGTTTAATTGTTTGATTTGTGTATCAAACACTTTTTATTCTATATCAATTTCTCTCATTCTCTATTTATTTTTCTTATATACACTTACTGCTAAATGAACTGCCATTTAATGTATAAACTTGTTAAATAGAATCTTTTGAAGCCATGAGTGACATTATAATTGTTTTTATTGTATGTACCTGTCAGTTAAATAGCTTTATTAAATTCCTGAGGTGATACAAAATTATCTGATGCTGAAAGCAAATCTATCAGAATTATCTACAGAATAAAGATAAAGCAGTTAATAGCTTAAAAACACACTCACTTGACTGAATTTTATAGCTTATGTTAAGAACCATTATAGAATGATGTGGGAGGAAAGAAATCATCTCCAAAGAGGCATCCATTTCCTGTCTTATTTTATAATGGATGGCATATTTGTTTCTCTCTTGCTTTGTTACGTTGAGTTATATTGGACATTGGTTTGGAGGAAGGGAAGGACGGCATCAATAATGTGTCTTTAGTGGTCGGGGCACCACTCACCTGGAACATGTCTTCCACTTGATGCAAAACAGATCAAGTGGTCTGGTTCAATTTGTGGGTAGTTTTCCTCCACCTCTCAAAAATAAGAGCTATAAGATTTTGTAAGCAAGGGTGGTGGTAACAGAACAAACTTGCCTTTTATCAAGCAAAACGGTGTCACCTGCTCTGCTGATGCAAGTGAAATGTGATGTATAATGATTAGGATTTAGGTACCTGGAATTATTGATTTTGATGCTAGACAAGTCTATATCCTTGACTAAAATAAATATGCTGGTTTATTGGGTTTTAAAGTTTTGTCTTGCACGTAAGGCATATTAACCTGAAGGAGAAATGGCAGCATTTTCTAGCCACTGTTTCGTTGATAGCTTATATATACTAAGATTGGTTGTGTTTTTAATGTTGATCTCTACGTAGGCTTATATAACCGTATCTTATTTGATATCTTATTAACGACATTAGCATTCTTTTGTACTTCACTGTCACTGCTATTTTTATGGGTCTTCTTTTTAGCATCTTGTCTTTTCCAAACTATAATTTAAAATAGATTCCCATCATATCTCTCTCTTTCTCATAATTGTTGGACCAATAGAAAGTTATTTTCACATGAGCTATCATTACTTTTCTATGTCAAGCATAGCACTTGGTTCCAGCTGTTTGATTAGCAATTACTGACTAGAATTTATAATAGATCTTCTCTTCAGATTTGGGCTGTATTTTCTTCTGCTCTTTCTTTGATCCCCCGCCACCAACTCACTTTTGCTCTGTAATGTTAGTGATTGAAACCCATTTATATCAAAGATTGCATCATTTTTATCCAAATACTTTTATTTTCTTAACATTTAATAAAAGAAACTCTTTTAAGAGGCACCTTTCCTTTCGGAAATTTGTCTAAGTAACTTTCACTTTTGATTAATGTAAATTTATATAAATATTTACAGTACTGTGCAAAAGTATTAGGACAAGAACTATTTTATCTTTTATGAGACATATTGACAGAAAATAAACAATTTAAAGTAATTTTATTTGATTTACTCAATAAATGCTTTAACAAGAAAAAAATACTTGTTACAAAATAAATTTAATATTTAGTATAATAGCCTTTGGCTTTGATCACAGTCTTCATTCTGTCAGGCATTGACATCACAAGCTTCTTCAATGTATCTAATGATATCTCCTGCCAAGCAGTGTGTATTTGTTCCCAAAGTGTGTCTTGCGAAGTAACATGAAATTTATCAATTTTTTATCCTAAATATCTCATAGATGTTCAATAGAGTAGTTTCAAAATAACTTGTTTAATAGAAAATAGAAAAAATTAAATATAACTTCTTTTTAATACATTTCTTTTACACCTAGTTTTAATTAATCAATATTTATTAGCAATTTACTTGGCTTTTCACCCTGTATTTAAATTTCAGTGAAGTTTTTTGAAGAATCAGCCCTGTCCTAATACTTTTGCACAGAGGTGATTTTAAACTTTATTTTGATGCTTCATAAAAGATAAAATAGTTCTTGTCTTAATACTTTTGCACAGTACTATATATATATATATATATATATATATATATATATATATATATATATAAATTGTGGAATATCTAAAAAAAATTTCTAAATTATATTACTCTGTTAAATTAAATAAATGAATTTAACATTGAGTTCTTTTGAATTCATCACTATTGGAATTTACCTTACTAATATACCTAGTATTCTGCATTTTATTTATATATATATATATATATATATATATATATATATATATATATATATATATATAAATATAAACTAAAAAGCTGGAGTTTTTCATGAATTTCAATGTATCTTGATTTTTATCATTATTCTGATTTTATAATAAATACAAAATGAATTTCTGTCATTAAATTTTTAACCTGTTGTGATATTAAATATCTTTAAGGTTTTTTTTTTGTTTTTTTTATGAGAATCTTGAGTATCTGCAATAACAAAATATACAAATGTTGGCTTAGAGGAAATTATAAATTTGATAAGTGTCACTATGAAGAGTGTAGACATTAAATTCATATGTGAAATAAAAATTTAAAAAATCAGAAAAGGGTAAATTTAATCAAACTCTTAGTTTTGGGTATGTCGTCAAAATTCTAGTTCATCACTTTTCATGAAATTAATTTATAGTGAAGGCAATATTTGGAATCACATTTTAGATTGTATATTTGTTTTTATAGAAAATTATTTTTCTCTCCATTAAATTGAAATCAGTTCTCATGAGATTAATTTTTGGTTCACTTATCCATTTTTCTTTCAGAGCGAAAAGATTTGTTGCCTTGAAGGTTGTAAAAAGTGCACAACATTACACTGAAACAGCCCTAGATGAAATAAAGCTACTTAAATGTGTAAGTATCTTTTTCTTTTTATATCATTCAGTTACTTGAGTATTAGTGATGATATCCTTCGCTTTTGATTACCTTCACACACACACACACATCCCATTTTTACTGTTATGACTTTCTCCAAGATATCTTCAAAATTTTACTTGGGAAGAAATTTCCCAATTATGAATTGAACTAAACTTTGATTAATCCTTTTACAATGTCTTTTAGAATAAGAAAATGTTGGCAAAAAATAAAGCTTTTTTCACATGTAAAACAATGAAGAAACTGTATTAGGAAGTATTATATGAAGATGTACTGGAAAGTGTCCAATCCGTATCCCACAATCAGTATTTCAATCATCAAATTTATTTTCCCTTTTATTGTTAAAATGATGTGAGTTAAATGATGTGTCAAGTATGTTGATGTTTCTTAGTTATTCCCTTTGGTCATCAAGTATTAATCTATTTGGGCTAATATCATAATCTTGGTTGTGATAGTCATAACATTTCAGTCTCACATAATTCTTTTTTTGCTTGTTTCACCAAACCGGAACACATGACTTGGACTATCTAACCAGTCTTGAATTCATCCTCATCAAGTAACTCTTTTATTCCTCGAGCAGTTGTCCGAATCAGGCTTTGAATAAATTTAGGACCCGTAAACTATTTTTTGTTATTCAAGACCTTCTGAATTGTTAATTTGTGTTTGTCCAATTGAGGGCATTTAGACTAGCTTAAGTTTCTTTCAGTTGTTTTGATATTCAATATCTCTGATATATCAATTATTTTATAAAAAGCAAAAAAGTCATAACTATATATACTTTATATTTACTTTTTGTAAAATAATTGATTTCCTGTATCATAATTCCATGAACTTTCATTCAAAAATAATGGAGACTAGTTTAATTCAGTATTTTTTCTAAAAATGTTACCAACATGAAATTTCTAAAATTGTCTATAAGTATAGTAGCATTATAATTTTCTGGAGTCTTCTACAACTTATGTATTTGTAAGTTTGTATGTTATGCTATATCTGTAAACTATTAAAAAAAATACATAAGTACTGTCCAATTACATAATTAGCAAATTGAAAAATAAATCTTCTGCAAGTTGGCAATTTGTATTTATTTGTAAGGTTTTACGCTATGCTATAGCTATAAGCTGTTACATTTGTTAAAATGCATAAGTATCACTCAATTACATAATTAGCAAATTGAAAAATAAAGCTTCTGAAAAAAATTTTTAACCCTTATTTCATATGTGGTATAATCAAATGGTGGAGAATTAAAGAATTAAAAGAAATTAATGCCTTTTTCATTACTTTTGAACAAAAATTCATTGATTTTTGACACAGGAATGTAGGGTTACAAAAAAGTCATGACCTGTCTGTGTGGGGGAGAGAATCTCAATTGGGTTAATAAACTCTACTATTGAAGGTCATTCTAGAGAAATCAATTAAGTACTATTTTTGTTTCTGAGATAGTAATGTTATGACTGAAGACAATGGTCTGTTGATCTGTCATATCAACTTTATCTGTGAAGCAAATGTTAATCTATAGACAGCAGCACAAAGTTTAGGGAATCTTATAAGTGAAGAGAAACTGCAATTTGGTCTATTTATATAATCCTCTTGTGCCAAGAACAATTATTCAAACAGTTGCAAAATCCCAAACAAAACCTATTTTCTTTGGTTTTATTATTAGAATCCTTTCACTTAATTTCCATTACTATTTTCTACTGCCGAGAGATTAAAACAGATGTTGCATAGAAAAATCACTATCACAAGAAAAATGGCTAATCTTTTGTGGTCGATCAATCTTAACATTGAAATGTCTAATCATGTATCTATCTAAAAATATAATCTATTTTGTGTTGATATTGAGTATGCACTGTGAAGTTAAGACATTTGTGATGGCCTCTTTGATCAATAGAAGTTAATATCTCTTGAGAATTGCACCTTTTCTCACCATCAGAATTATTATGCCTGCTCCTTTCCCTGTCTCTTGCAAGAAACAACTATTTATGTTGATAAATGAAATATCGGCAACTCTCAAAAGGATATTTTTGTTTGCAATATGAAAATGCCTAAAGATTGTTTGAAACAAATATCCATGGCCTTAGATTTCATCCTTTAACAAATCAATTTGTTTTTTTCTTATCTATGCTCTTTGTATTAGTGATGGTCATAGAGCAAATAATGCTGTATTTTTTTTTTTTTTTTTAATATTTCCTTGTGCTTTCAAAGGCCCTAGAAACTCACTTCTCATCTTACTCCCAGCAGTGTTCATGAAAACAATCCACTTATTTAGAAGTCGTCTTTCTGCCACTATGAATCTAATATTAATATATTTATACATAATTTTGAAGAAAAAAAAAACAAACTACACTCTACAACCTTGAAATTTAAGTTTTAGTTTTTACTTAAAAACACCTCTTGGCTGCCATTCTTTTCTCTCTCCCCATGCACTCCAAGAAATAGAAATATTAAACTATTTCTGTGAAAACTGAAATAATTCATTCTTCCTTTGAGTTATTTCAGCTGGGTTCATTCAGAACTTTTTTTTTTTTAATCCTTGTCTTTTCGGATACTATGGATTTTTCAAATTTTAGCAATGAAAGTATTGAATACCTTGCTGTTCTTAATTCTGAACTGTTACATCAGTACCCTGTTGTTGCAGTAAGTTTTTCTTTCTTTCTTTTTTTTTTTTTTGTTTGTAGGGAGAGCTGCTATACTGCTAGCTCCACAATCATCTGCTTTGAATTCAGAGTTTTCCTTCTCTTAGTCTTCGGCTGGTTGCCAAACAAGACTAGAAAATCCAGTCAGCCTTGCTATTTATTCATAGTTGAGGAGGGAAGTGATAGATTCATACCTGAAAAGTTACATATTGTTTTTTGTTGGTGTCGTCTTTTTTTCCTTAAGGTTACACACTTATTAGAGGAAATTCAGAGCTTCAAAGAAAAAAACTTGATTCTAAAGAAAATGTTTATTCAGTTACTCATTGGGTGCATTTTTTCTTCAAACATTAATCTTAGAGGCCTACTTATGACGGTTTCACTCACAGAATCTATATCAACATTATTTTAAGGTC
Organism: Ascarosepion bandense; assembly: GCA_037127315.1. Taxonomy (NCBI): domain Eukaryota; kingdom Metazoa; phylum Mollusca; class Cephalopoda; order Sepiida; family Sepiidae; genus Ascarosepion; species Ascarosepion bandense. The sequence continues at coordinate 652,400 of JBBBDQ010001264.1, forward strand.
TTGTGTAAGCAAATCCCGGATTGAATCCTGTAGTGGCTATTTTGAAGATGGGTCTTTTCTAACCAATATTTCTATCATCAATTCAATGTTCGGACTTGACCTTTATGCTTATTTGATTCATTGCTGCATGGCAAATGTATTAAGTCCTCTGTCGATAAAACATATGTTACTTACAATTTTGAATGCCAAAGAAAAAAAATTATCTCTCCTTTCTAAATATCCTTAAAAATTATGTCTGTTTTTTTTTTTTTTTTGCAATCCCATTATCAAAATTCACTTTTTTTTAATGAACTGCATCTTCATCTTCTATTTTTTTCTAATCCATGAACCACAACAGTGGCACTTTGCCAAACTAGAATGGAAGAATGGTGCATTATATTGAATGATATATGCATGGATAAGTGGAAACAGTCTGCAGCCAATGTTCTGACGTCTAACGATTACGAATATTCCTTATCTCTTGCTGTTTGAAAAGGCATCATAAAGGTCATAGATGTGCTTTTCTATTTTGGTCGATCAATTGCATGACCTGACTAGAAATTATTGAATGTTTTGATGCACATTGCTGAAATCCAGTTTTCTTATCTGACCTTTGCCGCTTGTAGGGTTTGGGCTGTAGAGAAGCCAAGAGAAATATGGATAATCACACTAGTTGTTAGCATCAGATATGTTTAACTAAATCAGTAGTCATTTCACTGTCATACCAGTTAGTTACTGCCTTGACTATTGCAAATCCTGCACTAATGGGGTTTGTATTTGTGCTATGAGAAATCATTAAACATTTATGTGCTCCTCTGAAAAATATTTCTTTGTATTTTTATAAGAAATAGAAAAAAGAGCACTGTGGGTGGGGGATGCTAATTAAAGTTACTTTGATCCTGGGGCTTGTGATGAAATTGGTTTCCTTCATTCAAGAAAAAAATGAACCAAGAATAATACAAATTCTATTTTTGGTTGGTATTTAAATATTTCTTGTTTTATAATTACTGGATTTATAATATTTTTTGTATTAATTTGATAATGACTGATTTAACCAATTAGTTGACATAAATTTGTAACTTGTAAATATTTTATATATAGATTAATTCAAGGGATGTTTTTGGCAATTTGTTCTGAATTTGTTGAAAGGCTTTATTTTTATTTTTTTAAGCATATTAAATCTTTCATGGATCTAGTTTATCTTTGAGTAAAAAAAATGCATATCTTGGTCAAATCCATATTTAATTAATTCTGTGAGTTCTCCATTTTTCTGTTCAAATTCCTTCTATATCAAGGTTTTTTTGACAGCCATGATTTAAAATATATCTTTCATTTGGACAGGCTATCAAAGTTAAGCCAACTTATGTGCATTATAAATGAACTTATTCAATAAAGAAACAAACAAAAAAACAAACAAACACTTAAACAGTTGAGGAATAACTTGAGGATTTACTAATGGGTGTTCAAATTCAAATACTTTTTGTGTAGTAGCTATTTTATTTTTAATTTTATTTATTTATTTTTTCAATTGTATTTTAGTATTGAGAAGAATGTTCTTGTGAAGCTTTGCTTTTCAGTGTTTGATCCTCTATTGATTGGTGCTTATGGAATCTAAATAAGAGGTAGTGGATAGGTTTAGAAAGGGTATGTCTATAATTATGTAGATCATTTTTGCAGGGAGCTGAAAGCATTTTTATCATTGCTTCATTCCACAATTACTTTGCTTCTTCAAATGTTCATTTTTATCTTCACTGAGTTTTTCAGATATTGATAGAAATGTTTTTGAAAACTGAATGGGTCTATAAAAACTTTTTTCCCCCTTTTTCACAGTTGTGTGGAAAGAAGACAATAAAATTTATTGATTCAAGCACCCTCCACATAATCTTAACCTTTTAAAAGGTTCTTAAATTGACTATGCAATCGCTGTTAATTGTTGTATACTAAAAATAGTTATAGAAGTAGTATTAGTGTTGCAGTAAAAGATATTGTTTGAACTAGTTGTATATGGTCCATTTTTCAAGTACAAATAAACTAGATGACAAGAGCTCATGTTGGTTAGGCTCTAGTGAAATATTCTCCAATATTTCCAATGAAAGGAATTAACTTTTGTTCTTGCTTGAATTTTGTTAAACAAGGTGTTTTAATCATTGGAAAAGGTTGGTTCAGACATTCTCAATCTCTCTCTCTCTCTCTCAATCTCTCTCTCTCTCAATCTCTCTCTCTCTCTCTCAATCTCTCTCTCTCTCTCTCTCAATCTCTCTCTCTCTCTCTCTCTCAATCTCTCTCTCTCTCTCTCTCAATCTCTCTCTCTCTCTCTCTCTCTCTCTCTCTCTCTCAATCTCTCTCTCTCTCTATCTCTCAATCTCTCTCAATCTCTCTCTATCTCTCTCTATCTCTCTCTATCTCTCTATATCTCTCTCTATCTCTCTCTATCTCTCTCTATCTCTCTCTATCTCTCTATCTCTCTCTATCTCTCTATCTCTCTCTATCTCTCTATCTCTCTCTATCTCTCTATCTCTCTCTCTCTCTCTATCTCTCTATCTCTCTCTATCTCTCTATCTCTCTCTATCTCTCTATCTCTCTATCTCTCTCTATCTCTCTCTATCTCTCTATCTCTCTCTATCTCTCTATCTCTCTCTATCTCTCTATCTCTCTATCTCTCTCTATCTCTCTATCTCTCTCTATCTCTCTATCTCTCTCTATCTCTCTATCTCTCTCTATCTCTCTATCTCTCTCTATCTCTCTATCTCTCTCTATCTCTCTATCTCTCTCTATCTCTCTATCTCTCTCTATCTCTCTATCTCTCTCTCTATCTATCTCTCTCTCTCTCTATCTCTCTATCTCTCTCTATCTATCTCTCTCTCTCTATCTCTCAATCTCTCTCTCTCTATCTCTTTCTCTCTCTCTCTCAATCTCTCTCTCTCTATCTCTTTCTCTCTTTCTCTCTTTCTCTCTATCTCTCTATCTCTCAATCTCTCTCTCTCTATCTCTCAATCTCTCTCTCTCTATCTCTCAATCTCTCTCTCTCTATCTCTCAATCTCTCTCTCTCTATCTCTCAATCTCTCTCTATCTCTCAATCTCTCTCTATCTCTCAATCTCTCTCTATCTCTCAATCTCTCTCTATCTCTCAATCTATCTAAATGCCTATCTGCTTCCTGCTTTCCTGCCTGTTGGAAATCTTCCTCTATAGTTCCTATATTTAAAAACACTGGAGAACCCTCTGACCCTGCAAATTACCGCCCTATCAGCCTTCTTCCGATCTTTGGCAAAGTGTTCGAAGCCATTATCAACGCCGAGCTGGTTCAGCATCTCACAGCACACAGGCTCCTCTCGGACAAGCAATATGGTTTCCGCTTCACCAGGTCTACTGCTGATATGCTAACGACCATCACCGAGTACATATACCAGGCACTCGACAGGAATGGCGAAGCTCGAACCGTTGCATTGGATATATCTAAGGCGTTCGACAGAGTTTGGCATGCTGGCCTTCTATGTAAACTGCGGAGCTATGGTATAACTGGACATTTGTTTGAACTAATCCAGTCATTCCTCTCTAACCGCACAATGAAAGTGGTATTAAACGGACATGCCTCTCAGAACTACCATACAAACGCAGGTGTCCCCCAAGGCTCCATCTTAGGTCCTACACTCTTCCTGATATATATTAATGATCTCCCTGATTCCATAAGAACCCAAATAGGTTTGTACGCCGATGACACCACAGTTTACTCTCGCCTCCAACAAAAATCTGGTGTAGGCGTCAAAGCTAAACTTGCAGCCGAGATTGAAAAAGACCTCCAATCCATATTGGACTGGGGTAAGAAATGGCTAGTAAATTTTAATGCTTCTAAAACGAAGCTACTGTCAATTAACCATCATCAACAATCTCACCTACCTCCCATTAGCATGGACCAGGCTTGCCTCCCAGAGAGTAAAACACTACGCCTCCTTGGTCTCACACTTTCAGCGGACCTCAAATGGAATGACTATATCGAATCCATTGCTAAATCCGCTGCTATGAAAGTTGGTTCTCTGTGTAGGGCCCGGAAGTTTTTTCCGTCTAAATCTATCCTGCACATTTACAAATCTACCATCCGCCCGTGCATTGAATACTGCTGCCATATCTGGTCGGGTGCCCCTGCTGTTCTCCTCGGGCTTCTCGATAAGGTTCAGAGGAGGGTCTGTAATGTGATAGATACCGACTTGGCAGACCGCCTGCAGTCTCTCTCTCACCGGCGAGACGTGGCTTCGCTGTGTCTCTTCTATAAATACTTTCACGGCTTCTGCTCCGATGAACTTAGATCACTGGTGCCCCCTAAATACGAATTTGCACGAGATACTAGATTAGCAACTAGATCCCACCCTTTTACAGTGAAACCGATAAAATGCAGCCGTAACTTCTACTCCAACAGTTTCTTTCCTCGCACTTCCCGACTGTGGAATTCTCTTCCAAACGATTGCTTCCCCGACGGCTACAATCTCCAGGAGTTTAAATGTAAGGTCAATAGACACCTCCTCACACACTAACCTGCTCGACACTCATCCTCGCTATCCTTACTCATCTATCACCTTTCTCCTGACATTCCCTATGTCTATCCACTCCTTCTCTTTACCTTCCCCTATGTAGCCCCATGCGCAATAGTGGCAGTGGAATGCCTTGCTTGGGGTGAGATGATTAAAAAAAAAAAAAAAAAAAAAAAAAAAATCTCTCTCTATCTCTCAATCTCTCTCTATCTCTCAATCTCTCTCTATCTCTCAATCTCTCTCTATCTCTCAATCTCTCTCTATCTCTCAATCTCTCTCTATCTCTCAATCTCTCTCTATCTCTCAATCTCTCTCTATCTCTCAATCTCTCTCTATCTCTCAATCTCTCTCTATCTCTCAATCTCTCTCTATCTCTCAATCTCTCTCTATCTCTCAATCTCTCTCTATCTCTCAATCTCTCTCTATCTCTCTCTCTCTCTCTATCTCTCTCTATATCTCTATCTCTCTCTATCTCTCAATCTCTCTCTATCTCTCAATCTCTCTCTATCTCTCAATCTCTCTCTATCTCTCTATCTCTCTCTATATCTCTATCTCTCTCTATATCTCTATCTCTCTCTATATCTCTATCTCTCTCTATATCTCAATCTCTCTCTATATCTCAATCTCTCTCTATATCTCAATCTCTCTCTCTCTCTCTCTCTCTCTCTCTCTCTCTCCTCTCTCTCTCTCTCTCTCTCTCTCTCTCTCAATCTCTCTCTCTCTATCTCTCAATCTCTCTCTCTCTCTCAATCTCTCTCTCTCTCTCCTCTCTCTCTCCTCCCAAGCATCTTTTAACTTAAATATCCAATATTATGCAATGACACTTTAAAACACAAGACATTGGCTGTTGGGTATGTGACTGAAATGGGGTTGGTGGGAACAACACAAATGATATCAGCTTAAAGCAATCTATGGAAAATGCAATTTTTTACGTTGTTGGTTTTATGAAGTGAGCTAAGATTGCGATTAAGAACAGACTTTATGGGAATTTCCATTTATTTACTCATTTACTCTTTGGAAAAGAATTATCTCACTTGATATTTAGAAACAGATTTTCTTTTTTTTACATTACATACGCTATATGCTAATCTACATATATGCTGATCTACATATATGCTGATCTCACATGTTTTGTGTCAAGTGGAAGAGAAAATTTATGAAATGAGTTTAAAAATTAGATTTATTAAAGTATACACTGTAAATGTTTCATGACAAGTATTTACTCAAAAAATCTTTTTTGATATTTTTAGAATTTTCTTTGGATATTTTATTTGGATATTTCCTGATTAAATATTTTACACTCACTATAATAGGTCGTTTACATTTTCTTCTTAAATGCTTAAATAAAATGTCTTTTTCATTTCATTCATATATGTATGAATATATATATAGTCATCTGCAGGCAGATCTGTTTTGCTGTATCACAGCTCATCAGTACGGTTAGATATCCGATTGCTTTTAGCCAGGATTGAAACCCTACCGAATTGACATCAGTCTGCGATTCTAAATCTGAGCTATGGGTGCTCGGCAAAAGAAGGCAGCCTTTTAGCATGTGATATACCATGTAAACATAAGCCAGTAACCGAGAGTGTTTTAATTCATTACTGAATGAATGATGCATAGATACTAGAGTAGCTACTGTTTTTTCAAAGTCTGCCATTCTTCCAGAGTGCTCAATTAGGGTGTGAGAGCATAGAATAGTTATATATATATATATATATATATATATAAATCATCCGCAGACAGATCTGTTTTGCTGTATTGCAGCTCATCAGTATGGTTAGACTCTGATTGCTTTTTTTTTTTTACCCAGGATTGAAATATATATATATATATATATATATATATATATATATATATATATACACACACACACACACTTAGCTTCAATGTTTGAAAACTATTCTTGTTTGATATTCTAAAATAAAAATTAAAAAAATGGCAAGTTTTTCTCTTTTTAGCTGTGAAGGAAAATGTTTCTAACAGATTGTGGCATTCATTGTGTTCTCTGTTGTCTAGCTTCTCCACTTTGGAAAATTTTGCAATTATAGCCTAGCAAATTTTCTTGCAATTTTCTTTACTCAAAAAACAACAATCTGATATCTAAGTGTGTTATTATAGGGAAGTGTTTGAGAAATGACTCTTAGTTTAGCTGACTTTTACACACTTACCTGTGCTGGTCTCGCCTAATTTCAGGCGAGGTCTTAAATCCTCTTAACTCTTCTCTCTCTCTTTTATGATGTTTTTCTAACATAACATTTGATGTTGGCACTTAGGCTTCTTTTTGAAACATGTCAGATTTAAAGAACTGGGTTGCCTTGTAGCTTTTCCCTTGTGAAGCTAGGTTTTGGCAGAACAGCCTTGTTTCTTGTCTACTTTAAACTTCGCGTTTTTTCTTTTAATTTTGTACAAAAAAAATCCCAAAAATTTTGAAATTTTTATGTCCTTCAAATTAAGTCTTGTTCAACATACATTATTCTTGATCTCTTTGTTAGGATGCCACTATTTATGAAATGTTTTTTTCAAAATATCAGTCATTAGAATTTTCTAATCATAAATTTAAGCACATTTCTTTTTCTTTCTTTCAAGTGCTTTTATTTGAATTTTGTTGTGTTGAGTTCACAACATATTTAAGAAGGTTGAAAACTTAGTCATTGCAATATTTTTCATAAAATGTGATGTTGCATAGATTTTTACTAAGTTTCATTTTGTGAAATCTTGCTCAGGTTGACCTTTTTATTTATTTATTATGAATCAGCATCAATAGTTGCTTGTTAGGATAATATAGAATATTAGGTTACTTCCTTTTTTATTTTACGAACAACCTTTAGAATGAGTCAGAAATCTATGTCCCTCCTATCCATCTTATTTTTATGCAAAAAAAAAAAGTTAATGTGGGTTTTATCTGACACTGGCACAAAAAAAGTGCTCTATCTATATTCTTGTCTAAAACTAAAGAAATTTCTTCATTGTCTAGCAATAATAAAGATAACAGTGCAAAGAAATAATTACAGTAACATTAGGTAAATGATTTTTTATTGTCACTCAAGGATTGTTCATTCTAGTGTGTGTGTAATATATATATATATATATATATATATATAGATGTAATTGTTGACGTTAATTTCCGCTATATAAACATTGCCATGGACCATAATAAAGATATAATCACAGAAGAGAAAAAAGTTATTGTAAAATAGATTGATTGATGGGAAATTAGCATTAGGAATTGCAAAAAAGTGAATATATCAAAGATATTGAAAATATTGGCAAGATAACAAACAAGAAAAACTGGTTTTAAAAATGTCACAAAAGTTAATTGGGCGTTAGATTGCTAATAAAAAAAAATTGTTTAACAAGCATTAAGAATCCTATATTGACATATGGAATAATATATATATATATATATATACACACACACATATGGGATATTGTGTTAATCAAACCTGTTTCAATGACATACCTTTTGAGTTTTAATTTATAAATAAAATAAAACCTGACCCCCAAAAAAATATATATTTGGTCTAATAAAGATTTTAGAAGCTGAAATGCACGTAATATATCTTTCATGCAAATACATCAGTTGGTTAATACCCAATTTGTAAAAACATTAACTTGCATAATAAAATGTCATTGTAAAGTAATTGTGCTGAGAAGTGAATTGTTCTATACATTTAGAACAAGAAACTTGAATCTGTATATTGTTGGTATAATCAGTTCTTGTTAATATGCCAAACAAATATAACGTTACCATTCTATCCTGTAAAATTCTGGCTGCTGACATTTTGCTGGTATTTACTTTTCATGACATTTTGTTTCTTGTAACTATTTCTAAGTAGTGTTGAACCACCCACTGTCTTGTCTTGTCATCAACTTTTAATGAAACACAAGAAATGAGTCATTCCCCATTTCTTTTCACTATCTTAATCATAAAGAAAGAATTAAATCTCATTTCCACTTTTAAAAACAGCCTGTTGTCAGGCATGCTAGGGGAATGATTCTCTTTTGGATATTTAGTTCTCTTAATCTATTTGAATTCAAATCCGACCGTATTTCTTAGCATCATGTACGCATAAGATCTTAGTTCTCCTCTCACTCGCTAACCATCATGTGACCACTTTGCTAAACTTGAATCAAGTTTTCACCAGCAATACTTGTGCCAAATGCAAAACCAGCTCCTCCTCTTAGCTCATCTCACATGAATACTATGTAGCTTTCAGATTTTCAGATGAAAGTTTCTTTTAAAATTATCCCTTCTTGTATCAGATGGGAAGAGGGAGGAAACTGCTATACTCTGTGACCTTAAAAGTCATGTTGACATAAAATTAAGTAATTTCTTCATGGGACGTCAACTCTTATCTCCCCTACTATATGCCCTAATTTCCTTCAGAATATACACACATTTTTCACTTTCTGTTTTATTTTGTTTTTTTGTTTTTACTATATATATATATATATATATATATTTATAAATAAAATGCATTTTCTGTTTCAGGTACGTGACAGTGATCAGAATGATAGCAACCGAGAGAAAGCTGTACAGTTACTGGATGATTTTAAAATAACTGGAGTGAATGGAACACGTATCCTTTTTCACAGAAGATTAAAAAGTCTCTTGTTTTTATAAAGAAATTTTGATATGCTTAGCATGTATAAGCATCAATATCAGACATTTCTTCTAGCTTGTGATGTGCATTTTTTTTTTTTTTTTTTTTTTTTCTCCCCAAAACATGCATAGATTTATTCTACTCTCTTTTTTTTCCTTCTGTTTTCCAGGAAATTTTACTGATGGGCAAACAACATGTAGCATAGCTTTAATGGTAGCTAGCGTTACCAATAACTTGTGATTTTGTTGCTAGGAATTTATCTATAATGAAATACTATTAATTATTATCCTCTATGGATGTGCGTTGTGGTGCAGTGGATATCGACTTGGAACGAGAAATCGGGGAGCTGAGTTCAAATTCCAGTTGAATTCTTTGCATTCACTTATGCACAAATACCTTTGGGAAAGGTATTAATCCATCTCTTCCCTCCAGTTGTGGGTTAAATAACAGTACATATTGGGTTCTATAGCCTTGGCTGGCAACCAGTCTACTGCAGAAAGTAATGGCAACCTACTATGGGATAATCCCAGTCAGTTATGTCTCTTTTGAGACATGATCACTCAAAGTGTGTATCACATATGGCATTAACTGAATTATTCTCTATATTAATAATTTTTAGATTTTTCCTTGTTAAAAAAAACAAAACGTTAATGTTCACAACTTTAATATACAAGATTAGACACTTCTAATGTAATTGAGCTCTGTTATTTCTTCAGTTAAAATTGAGAAAAAATATAAAAGGTTCATTTTTGTGTGTAAAAAGAAGTCTTGTTTATTAAATAGGATGACTTTGTGTGGTGCTCTCTCTCTCTCTCGTATGTAAGCATGTGTTCCCCCTTTTCTTAGTCATTTGATAAGCTACAGAAGTGTACACCTTAGGCACTGTGGCTGCTCATGACTGATGTTTGCTATCACCAAATTCTGATAACTTCAAAATAAATAAGCATTTCTTTTCAAACACTATTTCTATGGATGTGCTTCATAAAGAAATTTGGTTATAAAAAAAAAACCTTGGGATTTTATGTGGGAAGAGAAAAATTAGTGCTTTTATATCTTCTTGTTGGGTTTATTTTGGCTTTCAAGAACAGACACTTGTGAAGCAATCAATACTGACTTGGTGTATTAAAAATGGAATACAGTCAGTTTATTGTCAGGATGTTTTTTTAAACTTTGACTTGTTCTGTTATCTGAAGCACGTCCCAATTTGGTTAGCATGATTCACACAGTCTGAAATGTTTTTTATCTCATGTGTTATGGTTCCCAAATTGGGACTCTTGAAAACAACAAAACGCATCTCTACAATTTTTAACAGTTTAATCAATTGGTTGCCATTTATGTATATGAATTGATCTTTGATTTTTCTTTCTCTCTCTCTCTCTCTAAAATGAATTTAAATGTAGCTTAGTTGTATATGTTTATTTTGACTTATTCTTTGTAAATAATTTTCCCACTTTTGCCATGTTTTATCAAAACTTTACTTTCTGATAATCTTACGCACTTAATGTTCCAAATTCATGAAAATCTTACAGTTGTAGTTTCTCTTCTAATTCTCAATGGAGAAATCCTTCCTGTTAGGGGAGCCCCCCCTCCCCCCCAACCGAAATGTTCCTGCTGTCATTTTGAATCTCTTAGTACCTCATCATCGTCATTCAACATCCATTTCCATGCTAGCATTGATTGGACAAGGTCTTCTTCATGGCTCTGTAATTGAACCATCATGAAATATTGGAGTTGTATGCCCTTGCTTAAACCAACCAGTTTAGGAGACTGCAAACTCTGTGTTTTTACTGAGGCACCACCATTAGGAAGATTACCTACTAAAGTTAGAGGATTCAGCCTACCCTATTCTATATATTAAGTGTAGAGGATTTTATATCAGAAATTTTTTTTTATTTTAGATAAGTTTAAAGACCCTTACTCACCTAACTTTTTCTTTTTCTCTAAAAAAAAAACTCCAGTTTGGAAGATTAACTATTGTTGCATAACTGGGACCTACCCTTTTTGGACTATAATGAACTCTTCCTATTATTATGAACACCGGGAGAATATGTCTCTTGGGGTTGAGTTGAGTTGAGTCTCCCCCGTCTAATACTTGGCAGTCAGACTGATATGTAACACTTTTGTATTTCCATTTAATATACGTTTCACTAATTACTGAGTTTGAGATTTCTTATGGACCTGTTCTAGGTCCACAACACTTTGTCTTTCTTTCTTTCTTTCTATTTGCACCCATACATTTATGTTCTTTCTTTCTTTCTTGCTGTTATGGGACTTACCCTTTTTGGACTATAATGAACTCTTATTATTATTATGAATACTGGGGAATATGCCTCTTAGGGTGGAGATGAGTTGGGTTGTGTCACCCAGGTCTAATACTTGGCAGTCAGACTGACGTGTAACACTTTTGTATTTGTTTTCCGTTCAATATATATGTTTCACTAATTCCCAAATTTTAGTTTTCTTCCGGACCAGTTCTGGGTCCACAACAGTCCCATAGCTGGGACCCTAACAGGTGCTATCACCCTGGGTCAAAGTGGACCGGGGAACAACAGCAATTACAAGATGGTTCCACGCTCCTCTAAACCTCCAATCTCCCGATCATAGGCCTTGCTGCTGGATGTAATTTATCATCATACCCAGGACCCAATACAAATTTAAATATTCTTTAGCTCTAAGTTTACTGTCTGAAGGAATTTGCTCTTCTTTATATTGGTAAACATGATGGGAATATTAGCAGTGCAGAAATATTCCATTAAAATTTTGAATTCATTTTCAGGAAGGGGAAAAAAAATGGAATAGATCTCTATTTGATAGTGTTGTAACATCATTTGATTAAAAAAAAAAAATTGCATGTTTTCACATGTCACATAAAAAATATGTAAGTATTTGATAAAATTCTAACTTGGGATCACAATCAAAATCCTGATTTACTTGAGGGCTTAAGAATCAACATTCTAAATTACAAATTTATGGCTTCATGTATAAATGAAAAGAGTTTTTGTTCAAATAAACAGGAAACAAAGAAAACAGATTTATTTCAGTTTGAAAGTTGGCTTTTAAAATATTACAGAAAATCGTATAAGTTATTAACCCACATCTGTCTAGCAAATAAAAATAATATGTAGACAATGTGGCTGGGATGGGAAATCAATTGCTAAAGAAAAATGTCTCTCTCCTTATGATGAGTTGTGGTTTTTTTTTTTCACAATTTGCTTAAACTTTTAAGCATAGGAACACTTATGTCGCTTACATGTTTTTAAAGTCAATATTCAAGATATAAATCCTGCTATGAATCTGCAATGAAACATCGTGTATTTCTATATGGATTAAGAAAAAAAATGAATGTCCATGATTTGCAGCTCTTCATAATACAATAGGCTGCGATTAGAGAGAGAGAATTAGAAGTATGCTTGAGTTCAGTTAGTTAATTGCATGTTAGAATATTTTGAAAAAGATTTTCTGCTTTGAAATGCAGAATGCTTTTTTTGTTATATAATCCTTCCAGGTAAATGATCTTCCATTGTAAAAATCAATCATTTTGCTTGTGCCTCTATTGTATATGTGCACTCTGAGCACCAAAGACTGACTTTTTTTTTTAAAGTTCTGGGCAGCACAAAAAAGAAAAGAAAAAAAAATGGTACAATATGTTTTAGCTGCATATGTTTTCTCATTACAAACTTTGTCTAATTCAGTCATTTTTTTTAAAAATCTTAATGTAATTATATACATTATGAGTTCATTTCACACCAATGAAGAAAGCACAAAGAGTTGGACAGGCATATTATCATTTAATTTAAAGTCTATTCAATTGCTTCCCTACTATATACCAGCTGTTTTGTGTGTGTGTGTGTGTGCGTGCGTGCGTGTGCACACTTATATATATATATTTGTGTGTGTACAAGAGATTTTTTTCATTGGACTTAGTGCGTAGTATAGAAATTGTTCAAATGATTGTTATAATTGTGCTATTACAAATGGAGTATAGATCATTGGAAAGTAGACTTTTTTTTTTTTTTCATATGTAACTCCTGAATTTAACTATTACGTTATGGCTGTGTTTGTATTTGATGTTGTACTACTTTGATTTTCACAGGGGTGAGTTTTTATTATTCTTGGGCATTTTTTATAATTCAGTCAGTTAAGTGCCATACGTGATACATGCTTAGGCAGGCATGTTTTGAAAGACACGACTGACTGGGCAGATTATCCCACAGTAGGTTGCCATTAATTTCTGCAGTAGACTGGTTGCCAGCCAAGGCTATAGAATACAATCTGTTCTGTTATTTAACCCATAACTGGGGGAAAGAGGGATTAATACCTTTCCCAAGGGTATTTGCGTGTAAGTGAATGCATAATTTTATAATTAGTTATTTATTTGTGCTTTAAATGAGCATGTTACATATTAAAGTTGGTAAGTTTTCATGTTGGTTTAAATGTGCCCTAATGGGGTTATGGCTCAACACAAGGTCAGCCATCTTGATAAGTGAATTTTTGTATGTCAAACATATCCAACCTATTCAAAACCAATATTATCTTTTCAAAACATCTCTAAGGACTGTTCCTGATTAAAAAAATTCATGAATTATGTTGAAAATAATACTGTTTCCTTACCAAGACTACTGACCTTACATATTTTACAACTGAAATCCTTGAAAATGGCTAAAGGATTAGCTAAAATCTCTCAAAATGAGCAATTGTTTGGGCAATTCCTACATGCACTAAACCCGAAAAAGAAATCTCTTGTTCACACAAGAAAACAATAAAAATAACAGTACTTTCTCATGAAATTTTAATTAAATATTTATTAGAGAGTGATCACTGCTCACATATGCCCACCTCCCTGTGTGTGTATGATGTATTCAGTGGTAAGTGTGGCTGGGCCAAGTGTTGGCTTATTAATAACTACATGAATGCAATTGGCATTTATAATGGAGTTAGACAAATTACAAAGAACATTGCTTTTGACAAGTGTTTTTTTTTTGCTACTTATCTTTACAATTGTAAAGATATCTATGATACAATATTAATTAGAAATTTGTTCTTGGTGGCATTACAAAAGAAAATATAAAAATAACTCCATCACAGTCTGTTGTACAATGGTGTTACTATTTCACAAGTTGTAGTTATTTAAATGACCATTTTACTAGCTAGTTATGATTGTCAAGTATACAGACAAGGGTCCATTTCCCTCTTCAGACCTAGTTTGAGGGTGGGAACACAGCCATAATATTGGTTCATGCAATAAATCTAATTTTGAGTTTTGGCTTGTATGAATCAGTTTCATCATGCATTCTTATGGTATATAACAAGTATTTACAATAAGAATTTTAATTTAAATTTTTTTTTATACATTATTGACTTGCTGGTGACATTTTCTGAGGACATACCACTTGTACAATGAAACTTTGTGTATTTTTCAATTTTGAAGGTCACCATATTCTTTTAATGTCTAAGCTTATTTGAATGTTTTATTTGACATTAGCTCTATAATTATTGACTTTAAAGACTTTTAACAAAAATAGTAAGTCGTTCAGATAGGCCAGTGTCTCTAGCCTTGCTTTCATAGAGCAGACTTGCAATTATTGTCAAAATTGACATTATTATAATTAATTATAACAACCACCAAATTTTATTGCAAAGCTTTTAAGAATGTTGTGCTATATTTAATATGCAGCTTTATCCTATTCATCTTGAAGAATAGGAGCTGAGAACTCACACTCTCTGAACTTCAGTTTATGTCCAATTCTGTTGATTTTAGCTCTGAAAAGTGTTTTTAATAATATTAATTTAGTATTCCATCTTTGTACATTCTTAAGAGGATTTATTTAATTGGGTGTTGCAAATAAGTTTTCAAATATTTTATCAAGACTCTATTATGATAGACGAACGAGCCCCCATTTAACAAAAGGAAAAATAAAAATGATGGACTCGGTGTTAAAATACAGACAAATATTTAATTCACAAAACATTAGATAAAAATATTTACAAATATACAGTTTGGCATTCAAACCAAGAGACATAGAGTTTACTACTGTCAGGCGAAGTGTTACGAGGAGAGAAAGAAAAGGTAAGGCAAAGTGTTATGAGGAAAGGAGAGGAAGTAAGTTGTCAGATATCTTTATCCTGTTTAAGTTGGCAGGGAAGATAAGTGCTATAGTTTTTGGGAAATCCTTAAATGCGTATATAAAGACTAATTATTGGTTTGGTCAATGAAAGAGGCAAAAGTATGTATTTACCCAGATAGTTCCATGAGATTCTCTTTCAGGTTTTAGTAGTTCGGACTTTGTCTGCAAAATTCTTTCGGCTAGATCTCGATCCTAGAATTTTTACTGGAGTTGATATGACAGCAAAATCCTTTTAACAACTCTTTCAAGTTTTTGTTCGTTGTTCTTTCGGCTGGATATAATTCCTTGAATCAAACCGGTGCTGATGAGGTCAGCACATCCTTTTATCAACTGTTTCAAGTTTTAGTTTTTTATTGTCGACTTAGGGATTCTTTCAGCTGGATATACATCCTGAATCTACCGGAGCTGTAGAGGTCAACTCATCCTGCTATCAACTGACTGCTCTGCACCCAGAACCTATTTTTATAGGGGCTAACACCTAATTTGCATACTTCTGGAACCTTTCAAACTCTCTGGAACATTCTACACTCTTCCAAACGTTCTATTTTTAATTTCCTTATTTTTACAACTACTTTCTGAATTAAACTTTTTTGTAACACACAAGTAGGACAATAGAGTCCTTTACTACAACTTTTTAGACATTATTAATATTATTTTTATATATAAATGCATCCTCGTAACAACTCCTACAGAACATTGCCATGATGTTCAGTTTTATATTCATCTTCCAAATTTGCCTGGTTAAAATTTTAGATTAAGAGCGTTTCAGTAATTTTAGCAGCTAACGGAACTAAACACACTGGAGTTGATATAATTCTTTATTACTCTTTACTCCAAAAAACTTGTTTAGTAAATGTAAACTTGTTAACCTTGTTGAACAATTTATGAGAATTCTCTACTGTTGGTTGCTCTGTTCAATTTATTAGACGAAATGTTAAAAGTCTAGGAAATTCATTTTTAAAGAATGGCTTTCTCAGTTTTTTTTTTTTTTTTTTTTTTCTTTAACTGAGAAGCATGAATGAAGGCTGATAAAGATTTTAATCAAAGACAAAATGATGACTGTCATATGAATCCGAACTCATAACTGCTAGATTTAAATTTTGAAACAGGTTTTTATTTTTTTGTAGATGACCGACTGATACTACTACTTAAAGCCTCTCCATACCAAAATCTTTAATTATGACATCACACAAAGTAAGAATTAAAACCAAACCAGTTAAACAAAAATCACCTAAACCTGTTAACATCTCTTTCTCGAACATCTTTGGTATCTGTACCAACTTTTGCAGCCATGAATCCTTCATCAAAGTAAACCCTCCTGACATCTTAGCTCTGTGAAACTAACCTTGACACTTCTATTCCTTCCTCTGATTTCTATATTCCTGGTTACTTTCCTCTCTTTAGGAAGGACTCCAATGTCCATATGCATAGAATTGGTGTTTATGTCAGCAATCATGTCCCTTTAGCTAGGGTGATTTCTCTTGAATCTCCAGATCATTCCTACATGTCTCCATCTCTCTCTCTACTAAGCTCGGTTAGCTGTCTTTTCTTTCTCTACCGCTCTCCTTCATCTCTCGACTGTTCCATACTTGACAGCATCTCAGACAATATAGGTAAGATTATTTCCTCTCATCTGTTTGCTCATGTATTTGTGTTAGGAGACTTCAATGCTCGCCATGCCAGGTAGCTGGAAATCTCACAGGTCTTGCTGGTGTGCATACCATGAACTTTACATTCCCTCATGCAAATGGTTGATTTTTCCTTGCATTTCTCTAATGGAACTGACTTACTGCTAGATCTGTTTCACTTCTATCCCTGATTCTTGTCATGTCATGCAGCTTTGCCCTCTTGGCAACTGATCATGCTGCAGTTTCCATAAATATCCCCTTTCACTTCCCCTCTCCCCAGGAACCTCCGACCAACAAAATATGTTACTGCTACCAAAGAGCAGAATGGAAGTCATTCTGTGATTTCCTGTGTGACATCCCTTGAAACAAAGTTATAAGTCTTCTCATTGATGACTGCATCTGAGGTCTCCTCTTGGGTTAAAGCTGACATCAACGCTTTCATCCCAGCCAGGAAGTGACAACTGAGCTGTTGCACTAGGTATATCCAAAGCATTTGACAGTCTGGCATGCTGGCCCTTTACACAAGCTACGGGGCTATGGTATATATAACTGGATGCTTATTTGACCTAATCCTGTCATTCTTTTCAAATCACATAATGAAGGTAGTATCAAATGGGCATGATTCCAGATGCCATTATATGAATGCGGGTGTCCCTCAAGGCTCTATTCTAGGTCTTAGGCTTTTTCTGATCTTCATCAACAATCTCCCTGATGTAATCAGATCCCAAGTAGGCATCTACTCTGACAACACCCCTATTTACTCCCGCCTTGATAAGGAATCTACCGCAGCTGACAAAGTAAACCTCACTGCAGATCTTGAAAAGGACTTCCAATCTGTGGTGGACTGGGGTAAGAAATGGCTCATAACTTTTAATGTTTCCAAAATGAAGTTGCTATCCTTTAACTATCAATTGACTACATAGCTAAATCTGCTGCTAGGAAGGTCGGTTCACCATGTAGGGCCAAGAAGTTTTTCTCATCTGAATCCATCTATCATCCACTCGTGCATAGAATACTGTTGTCACATCTGGTCGGGTGCTCCTGCTATTCATCTCAAAGAATCTGCAATATAATTAATCCTGACCTGGTAGCTCAACTCCAGTCACTTTCTCACTAACCTAATGTGGCTTCCCTCTGTCTCTTCTACAAATACTTTCACGGCTTCTGCACTGATGAAATTAGCTCACTGGTGCCCCCTCTGCATGAATTTAGTCAAGCTACTAGACTAGCAACTAAGTTCCACCCTATTACAGTGAAACCGATCAAATGTAACAGCAATTTCTTCTGTACCAGCATTTTTGTTTGCACTTCCCACTTGTGGAATTCCCTTCATATACTTGCTTCCCTGACAGCTACAAACTCCAAGAATTTAAATGCAGTCAATTGTCACCTCTTATCTCTTTGACTCACATCCTTCCTCTGTCAACCCTTGTATCATGTTCTTCTCCCCTTTTCACTCTACTCTTATGCAGCTCTCTTCACACCATCCTTCTCTTACCCATTCTCTGACACCCCCTGTAACTTGTTTCTCTTTCTTATCACTCTCCTCTAATGTAACCCCCTGCACACCAGCAGCAGTACTGCCTTGTTTGGGGGTGAAATGATTATAAAAGAGGAAAAAAAGGTAAGTCGCAATGGCCTAACTGCCATAAATGTTGATTAAACGTAGCTTTTGACTTTCTCTTGATTTTTCTTGACTTGACATTTTTCAGATGTATGCATGGTTTTTGAAGTTTTAGGTCATCATCTGCTTAAACTGATAATTCGATCCAACTACCGAGGAATTCCATTAGAAAATGTCAGAAATATTATAAGACAAGTGAGTATGTTGGTGCTCTTTCTATTATATAAGTTCAAGAAAGATTTAATTCTCTGAAACTTCCAAATCTTACCTTTTTTTTTTTTTGCATCAATGTTTGCATGCAAGTATGTCGTCAAGGTGATGTACTCAAGTAAATTGTCTTGCAACCTTGTCACCAAGTCTCTCTGACTGGAAGTAATACTTAATTTAAATTTTGTTTTTTTTGAAAAACTTTAATCCTGATAAATTTTAGTTTATTCAAAATTTTATTTTATTTTTCACACTTGTCTTAAGTTTATTACAGAAATACTTAAAGTGAATCTATTTACTTTTTTCTTTTCTTTTTGATGCTGCACTATGTTGGGTTTTTTTGTTTGTTTAGTTTTTACAATGCCAGAGTTATAAAAAAAATCTTGTAAAGCATCTTGTCACATAAACTCTTTTTTTCTAATCTTCTTGATAACACAGATTTTAGCGACATTTTAATCTTTGATTTCTGCTTTTGTTTGCCAATGAGAAGAGTTTTTTTGTTTTGTTTTTTTAACATGTAATTTAAAGATGTCTAATTTCATACTAAAAAGATCCAATTACTACTTCAGTTGAAAGTTGATATTAAAGAACATAAGTTTGATCCAAGGCATAATGACTCAAAATGCGGGACATTTGTTAAACAAAGTCACATACCAAACATTTAATCTTTTATAGACCTAAAAACGGTCACTTTTTTATTAGCACGATATATTATACAAAAATTATTGCAGCGATCAGAAAACATTTTTTTTATCAAGAGTATGAAAATTAAAAAAAAATTTTTTTTAGACTATGTTGATTGAAAAAAAAAAAAATCCCTGAGTTATCACAGTTAAGAGGGTGTTTTTTGTTTTATGGTGTTTGGTATTGTCAAATTGCAGAGATTTTAGAAAATATCTTCATTAAATCTGAAGTGCATCATTTCAATATGAAATTATCAAATACTTTGTAAGATTTAAGTGAATTTTAAAGATATTTGTATATAGATTTACCCAACCACATTTTTTTTCCACTACCTTTCATCATCTTTGAAGCAGCTTCATGATTCCATCTTTTGAAAAACCTTGTATCTTTGTTGGATGCTATTCTAGTCTAAGTGCTTTTTACAGGCAATTTAAGCTCTTCATCTTAAGAAAATTTTGTAGCAATTGAAATAAATTTTTTATTTTATATATATATATATATATATATATATATATATATAACATGAAATGGCTAATGTGAGACACACATGTACACACATATGTATAAAGAATTAATGGATTTTATTATTTAATTCGACTTCACTTGTTATTTAGCTGTTATATTTTATTGGATACACAACTTGAGTAGGCAAAATATATTATTTTGGTTTGCTTTGTTAACCGTGTGAATCACTTGTACCAGTTTGTTCCTTAAAGTGTGTCTTAATGTGTAAGAAATATTTTCATTATGAGTCTAATTCACGGGTCAATAGAGAAAAGAATTTGAAAAACACCATACCTTTCTAACCCCACCAGATATGCAACATTACCTTCAATATTTTCATATTTCTACATAAATTTATTCAACCTTATATTTTGTTTCACCATCTATGAGGCAGCTTCAGGATATCATCCTCTCAGATTTTGGATGATAAATAGGTCACAGTTTTTTCTAGGATTTCTGAGAATTGAAGTAATCTTCTCCTTAAGAGAAATGGTATTTTGAAGGTGCAAGGTCAGCTAAAGTCTGGCAGGTGTAGTAAGAGATCCCAACCAAAGTGTATTAATTTCTGTTGGGTTCTGAGACATGAGGCATTGTTAATGACAGAAGGTGAAGCACTTCTACCTGGCTAATTCCAGGTACCCACCCAGCTACTTTTTTTTTTTCTTGCCTCTGATTGATCTTTCAAAATGCATTTTTTTTGTTGTGTTTGAGTAGAGAATTGCAGGAGGGATGGAGGGAAATGTCAATTAAATTTATTTATTTATTTTTTTTATTTTTTCTGTTAAACTGTGAGGCCTCCAAACATCATAGTAATTCAGATATTCAAATATTTTTCAAATTCCTTAAAACATTCATCTGAGAGATATATATATATATATATATATATATATATATATACACACACACACACACACAGAGTCTGTGTTATCTGGTATCATTTGACCCGCATTTTTTAATCAGTGTTTCAATTTGACCATTATCAGTAACTTCAGGGCTGCCAAAACATTCTAAGTCTTCCATGAACCACTTATTGACAGTACTGTCAGCCATGGCATCATTCCCATGAATGGTACATATCAGGGGTGGGGGGTTGTTTTTTTATACAGTATTTATTTATTTATTTATTTATTACCATTTTAGAATTAAGTGTATCAAATGACAAAAATATATCTCATTTTCTTCCATTTTCACTTTTGATGTAAAAAAAAAAAGTATTCAATCCTCCCCCTCCACACAGAAGAAAGTTATTGTAATGTTACTTTTCTGAATGTCTGAATATCAGTTACATGTGAAACAAGATAAAAGTTCAAATGCCACCTATTAAAAAAATACTACATACTTTTGAATTTATCCAATATATATTTCAAAATTGTTTGAGTTTAAAGAATCAGCACAAAAAGTTTTAGCCTAAATTTTTAACATGCTAATGTAGATATTTTTTTCATAGTCCAGGAAATAAAGATGTGAAAGTTAAGATATCAGTAAAAAAAAAAAATAAAGATAAATCATGGGAAAACATTGCTTCTTTGAGTTTCATTTGGTTATTTTTTTCCTCAGATTTTTTATGCTTCAGTGATAAGTATTTTTGTGGAAGTTGGCCATATTCTGACATTTATACAGAAACATTTTCTCTGCTTTTGAATCAATAAGAAATAATAGATGTCTATTATTTGGAATAGTTAGGAATTAGCTAATTATTGGAGCTCACAAGTTCCTTGTTGGAAATTGTCTTTGCAAGGTTTAGTAGTAATTTAGGATGAATGTACTTAGTTCCAGTTGATCACACAAGCTGTGTGGGTGTGAGGTCTTTACTTGAAATAGCCTTTGTTCAAATACATTTTACTTTTGGCTACAAAAGAATACAAGAAAATATGTGCGTGTTTGTTTTTTTTTTTGTTTTTTTAATTATTTCACGCCAAGCAAGATTGTAGTGTTCAAGGAAGCATCCTCTTGGAAGTCTTTCACAAAGTAGCAGTTTAGAAAAAAAAAGCTAAGTGAAACTTCCTGCATTTGAAACACAGGAAAAGTGGTGATGCAACTCCATGGCAATAGGATGGCATGTTCTAGCTGTAAATGTCTTAACTGATGGAACTAGTTCATCTGGACATTTGTAATGGAGAATAGCAATAGAGGAGAAAGAGGCTTGCATCATTGCATGTGTGTGGGAAAGAGGTTGCCGAGCAGAAAATGTTATCCTCAACAAGACTAGAAACAATCTTGAACTCACAATACACAACTCTTATAAGAATAATATAAAGCATGGCATAAGTCAGGTCTTTCCTAGAGTAACACAATAAGCCAAGCATTTTTTTTTCCCCCCCTAGCATCTTTTAGCAGTAGATCATGGATGTCAATTATTGTTCAAAACATGAAGCCACATTGAGAAGAGAAATGTTTACTGTGACTGGAGAAAACTCAATCTGATTGGTGAAATGATACTATTTTGATATTTACTGATTATTGTTTCTATCAAGAAAATTTTATTTTTGGACGACATTTTTAGGAAATATATTAGGAAGGAGAAACAAACAAACCAAGCATTCTTTTGTGAGTTCAGATGAGGAAGCTGATTGAATCTCATTAGTAACGAATATCTTACAACGATCGGATAGAAAAATGCTCTTTCTCTCTCTCTCTCTTTTTATTTTTATATATATATATATATATATATATATATATATATGTGTGTGTGTGTGTATATAGTTTAATTATTTAGTTTTTGGTCATAATAAAATTAGACCAGTGCACATTTGTATTAAAGTGTTCAATACAATTATATTGAACTTTTGAATATTTTCCATTTTGTAAACTCATTTACAAAATGGAATATATATATATATATATATATATATATATAGTCATCCGCAGACAGATCTGTTTCGCTGTATCACAGCTCATCAGTACAGTTAGACTCCGATTGCTTTTAACCCAGGATTGAAACCCGACTGAATTGGTGTCAGTCGGCAATTCTACCTCTGGGCTATGGGTGCTCAGTAGTAGGCAGACATTTTAGCGTATATATTATCATTATGCACACCCAATAGCCAGAGTGCTCCAGTTCATTACTGAATGAGCGATGCGTACATGCCAGAGTAGCTACTGTTTTTCAATATATATATATGAATGATATTACTGATTAGGTAAATCTGTTTGCAGTAGATTTTGCTGTCTCTGAACATTTTCCTCTACTATACAATTTACAATGTTGACTAAAATCTTCCCACTGTTTAATTTTTTTTTGATGTTGTCATACAAGATATTCTTAACCTCATTGTTTGGAAATTAAGTTTTATGTTAAGATTCAAATGAATGTTTACTTACATGACAAGTAATTTTTACATATTAGTTTTTCTTTCAAAATGTATTGACACCATGTAATGTTGAAAAACTGGTTTTGTTTTATTTACAGATTTTTCTTTATGCTTGAATTATTATGACACAATCTTCTTAAAAATTCTTTTTCGTTTGTATACAATAGCTTCTTAACTATTCCCAGTGTCTATGTGTAGCCTCTATTTTGTACATTTTATTTCCATTATGCAAATAAAGATTTGGAGAGAGAACAAAAACTGATGGGTGAGATATCTATTTTGTGATCATTGTTCTTTTAGTATCTTATGCTGATCAACTAAATGCACAGTCATTGTTGGTATCGATTCGAAGGTATTTACTGCCTAAAATTGACAGCTGAGAGAGAGAGAGAAAGAGAGCAGTTTTACAGGAAAGTGTATTTCTCCCCACCTACCCACTCCCCTTCTAAAATTGCCCTGCAAGAAACTTTTTTTCTTTTTGCCTAATTCAGTTATTCTTTTTTCCTTTTTCATGTCCTCCTTGCTTACAAATGAAGTTCCCATAAATTTCTGGGCCCATGCCAAACCATGTATGTTCATATAGCAAATATGATGCAGATTAGGGTCCAAACTTTGGTTGTCTACTTAAAATGTCACTTATCTATATTCTGCACATGTTCATCATTTTTAAAAACATTTTCATTTGTCATTTTTCTCAGTTATTCTATCATTATCACTCACTTCTATTAACACTGAGAGATTCTTTTTCTTTCTAACATCAGCTTTGTTGATTGAACTGTTCTTTTCATTTATATCTGAACATTAAAAGGCACTAAAAAATACTTTGTCATTTTTGTTTTGTCTGAATTTATTTGTTATACTTTCCTCCTTTTGTCTCTCAATCTGCAGGTTCTGCAAGGACTTGACTATCTCCACAGAAAGTGCAAAATAATCCACACTGACATCAAGCCAGAAAATATATTGATGTGCGTTGATGAAACCTATGTGAGAAAATTAGCAGCCGAGGCTTTTGAGTGGCAGCGTCTTGGGATCAAATTACCTGGCTCTGCAGGTAAGGAAACAACAAAACAATTCAATGACAAGACTTCTTTTTTTTTTTTTAATTCAATCTTACACAATGGAGATTGAACTTAAAATTAAATACAGGTACTTTAAAATTGTCCTAACATGACACGCGCTCACTTGTTTAAGATGATTCAGATAGTTGTTCACAGCTGAGTTTTCTTCATTCAATTTTAGTTTCTAAATTCCAAATGGCATGTCAGTAAAAAAAAAAAAGTTTTTTATGTAAAAATTATGAAGGTTGCATGGACTGAAGCAATAATTGCAAATAAGTTTGTTAACGTCAATGGTCTATATTACGTAAAAGTTAAAAAAATATAAATTTGGTTATATGTGATTTTGATTGTCCCTTTTAAAATTGAAAGCAATCTTATTATAATCTAGTTTGTCAGATTTGAAAACTATGTTGCAAATTAAATTTCATTGATCATTTACATTTGTTTTGCATTTATTTTTAAAATTTTGTTTACATTAATTTAATTCTTTAAACTTTAGAGTGTAATTGTTTTTGCTCTTTGTTTAAAACAATTTGGGGTTAGGGCATTAAAGTTTCTAATTTCTATATCCTCGATTAAGAGTTGTTTAGTTGAATTAATATAATCCTGCAGAATGCTTTGATTCTCACTGGGTACTTTTTCTGGAAAATAAATCTGAAAAGGGTTGATTCAGCAGCTGAATGACCAAGATTAATATGAAACTATATTTACAAGTATTCCTCTAACCTTTACCTGAATGGTATTTGGTTGATTCTACCAATTGCCTGTGTATTTATAATGATAGGGATTTATTTTCTAATCAGTATTATAATTTCAGTGTAGACAGCATATAAATAAGATGAAAAAAAACATTATTTAAAGAATATCAGTTTTAGATTAAAAGTGTGAAATGCGGTCCATTCCATGATTGTCTTGGAAATTTTGTTTACTATGCTTCAGGTCTTTTTGGACTGAAAGATAAGTACCTCCGCCACACACACACTTTTTCTCCTTGAAGCTGATATAGATTGAAAATATGAAAGCTGTTGCATCTCATTCCATTATTCAGCATCTTTCATCATTTCTTTTATTATCATGAAAGATGCTGATTTTTTTTATTTTTTTTTTTAGCGAGGGTGGGCACCACTACCAGTAAACCCCTCAAGAAAATGCTATTTAGATTTTTGTGGGTTTCATCTTGTCCTTTTATTGATTTTCTTCCATAAAGGTCACCCTGAAAAAATGTAGATCATATTTTCTTGATATAGAAATTGAATTTTTTTTTTTTCCTCATAATCTTACCTTTTTATTGTTGTTTTTGCTGTCACTCTGAGCGTCACTTTATTTTGCACTCTCACATTTGAAATGATTCTAAAATATTGTTCATTTTGATCAACTGGGACAAGTGCTTGTTTTGCTCTCTCTCTCTCACACTCACACACAGTATTATTGTTGGTTAATTAATCTCATTATTTAAAGATAACTGAATGTGACATATTTTATTTTTGTTAAATATGTGAATACAAGAAAGCTGCACAATTTGTATTTTTAATAATATTGACTTTAAACTGGCCATAATTAACCCTCACTGATATGAAGCTAAGTTTATAAGTACCAATCAAATATATTTTTATTTGTTAGTTTGATTTATCTCTTTTTTATTTATTTATATATATATATATATATATATATAAAAGACAAAAAAAGAGAAAACTCCCATTGCATCTTCCAACATAGATTTAAAAAAAAATTTTTTTTTTTCTATTAGACCATTTTCTTTGCCTTGCTTATCCAGACACTGCTTTCTTTTTTTATTTTTCTTTCTCTAAATAAATATCTAAACAAACAACTTTTATTTCTGATTCCCAAGTTAATCAATTGACAAAGTGTACATTGTTGATTCTATCCCCACCCCCAACAGAAATGGATTGTTCTCCTCACTAAACTCAAGGCTTTTTTTGATTAAATTGTCTGCATAAAGTTTTTGGTATTCTGGCAATCTTTCTTTATTTTGAGGTGGGGGTGTTGTGGGAGAAGCTTCTCAGAAGCAATCTCTTTACTTCTTTTTACTATCCCCCCCCCCCCACTCTCTCTCTCTCTCTCTCTTTAGTCTTTCTATAGGCAACTTTACTTTCTGCCTCACCCTATATTAAAGAAAGACATACAGGTATAGGACCTATTTTGGATGTTATTTCTTACTAATTTTCATAATTGCTTTAAGATTAAGAATGGCATTTTGATTATTACAGTATCTGCTACAAGCCAGAAACGAGAAACAAATGCATTTAAGAAAAACAGTCTTTCTTTAAAGGTTTCATTTTAATTTTAATTTCAAGCTGACATGAAATATTTCTAATAAGCAAAATACTTTGCTGTATTTAAGACCGAATTTTAATTCATTGGAATTTTTTTTTTTGTGATTATCAGTAAAATTGATAAAATAGTTCAAATCTATCAACACAATTCTTTTTATTAAAAAAATCTTTTTTCAAAAATAAAATATACTTTCTGAAACATTATTTGAGGAAAATTAGCTGATTTAAAGATTAATTAATTTGAACTAAAACAAATATTGCTTTAAAATATTGTAAAAAAAAGCATTTTTTTAACACTTTTTTGGTGGGTGGGGGATGCATATTGATTGACAGCCTGATTGAAAAATTTGGGGAGATAATGGAAATTACGTGATAAATATGATGTAAGCGCCCCCCCCCCCCACACACACCTATTTTTTAGTTACCCAGTAATCTTTAAAATTTCAAATATTTTAAGAATTCTAATATTTTATTGAATTTTTTGTACTTTAGCTTGATAGCTGTACTTATGAAGATGCTTGAGGAAATGTTAGAAAATTACCAATAAATTTAAAATTAATCTTAGTTATCGCTCTTATTTTCTGATTCTGATGTTGTGTATGGACATCTGTATTCACAATAATCAACACATTTATACATACATCAAATAAATACAAAATTCTTTTTAAAATACTGGAGGTTGTTGAATTTTAGTGTGCTTTTCTATTTATTAGTCAGTACAGATTTAATTTAATAACAATATCACTTGACTGTTACAAATTGATATAAAATTTTAAAAGATTTAAGTTTATAAATTATAATGAAATTTTTGAAAAATGTAAACAATTCTCATAAAAAGTAGTTTTTTATTGAAAATATATTTTCTTAAGATAATAGCACCCATAATATATTTTATTCATAAAACAAATTTTTTTCTAAATAATGTCTTTATTTTTCCATTCAGATCAGATTTCTTTAATTAAGGAACCTGTTTGATTAAAAGAAATGAGTTAAATTCTATGAGGATTTGTTTTTATAACAACTTAGCAAATTTCTGGCAGTACCTACATTATTTTTAATTTCTAAAGAAACCTTTATCAGGTGTGCTTTATGTCCAAAATATAGGTCACTACGTAAGAAAAACATTTTCTCTTCCACACCTATACAAATAATTTGCACTCAGAATTCATCTAATTTTCACAGTTTAAAAATTCCAGCAGAAGTCTTTCTTGTAAACAGCTGTTACATGGGCTCCTGTTGATTGTTGCTGGCCTTGTTTTGACAGTTGAATGAAGGCATTTATTACTAATCCCTTTAATTTAAAAGGGAAGATGATGTTTCAATTGGCAACAAACAAGAATAATGAAGCAACGGATTCCTCATGTATTTAAAATGAAGATTATAACATTGTTGAGCAAATTTTAATACAATTTAATAACATTGGTGAAAGTGATCTTAGAAGGGCTAAAGAGAGAGAGAGAGAGAGATGGTGGGGAATGTCTGTGGATACGTGTGTGTATGTGTGTGTGTATATATATATATATATATATATATATATATACTCGAAGCTATATACAGGAAACAGTTGAAACCTAACCTGAACAAAATAAACTATGAAATCTCTACAAATATCCTTAAATGCCTATAATTAATAACAAAAGCCAATGGTTTATTCTAATGGCTTCCCATACTTAACATTGTTTTCACTCTCGCTTGGTCATGTGTAACCTTACGAGCTGTGATGCGACATTCGCTTCCAGTGTCTTAAATGCACAAGTTTGTTGTTGCTTGGAAATCTTCCATGTAAACAAAAACAGTTTGTCATTATCGTTTATCCGTGTTTATAATATATAATGTAATTGACATTTTTGAAAATGGCTTATGTGAGCTGAAAGTTATGGTAAATAAACTTGCAAAAAATTGAATATATATATAGTTTAGAACATTTACAAATTATCATCTACTACAAAATGTACATTTTACACAGCTGTACACTTTATAGTAGATGATAATTTGTACATGTTCTAAACTATAATTTATAATAAATATTCATAGCGCTATTTTATATTGAGTCACACTACCCGATGAGACATTGTCCTTTCAATGTCGAAACAAAATGTCCACTTTGTAGTAGATGATAATTTGTACATGTTCTAAACTATAATTTATAATAAATATTCATAGCGCTATTTTATATTGAGTCACACTGCCCGATGAGACATTGTCCTTTCAATGTCGAAACAAAATGTCCACTTTGTAGTAGATGATAATTTGTACATGTTCTAAACTATAATTTATAATAAATATTCATAGCTCTATTTCATATTGAGCACTGTTTTAAAGTAATGTTTTGAACGTTAATATTTTCTTTGTTCCTGTTTCATTTGGATGGAGATATATATATATATATATATATATATATATATATATGGTTAGGTCTTGAAGGCTATCACCATGCATTCAGTAAAATAAAGGAAGGTGTTGAGTATTACCTATTTATTATTCATTAATATTTAAAGATCTAAATTTCATCTTAAGAATGATAGAAGAGCTTGTTTTCATGTTAGTCCGCTCATAGACTATGCCTTTCAATGAATGGTCATCCTTCACTGCTACTGCTGTTGTTAATTGTAGTGAGTGTGAATGTGTGTACCTATAAGTGTGTTTGAGCATGTATGTGTGACTGATAGTTGGTGCTGTTTTATGATTTGGTATCTGTCTGCTTTAATTTATGATTTATATAAGTACACGTTGACCAATAATAGGATTTGGTATTTTTTGCACATCTGCTAGAGTGATAGCGGGCATCGTTTTACGACTTTGTGCGTGTATATATATATATATATATATATATATATATAATTTTTCAAGGTAGAGAGAGTGTAAAATGTTGGAGTAAGGAGTGTACATTATGATATGTATGCTAGCTGTTGGCTTTAAACATGAAGTAGTTAAAACTGTAGTGATTGAGAAAGATTCCATTCAAAAAACTGTTTCCCAATGCAACAGTTCTGAAGAAGAAGCTGTCTGAGTGGAACTTCCTCTATACCAATGGAATATGAAAGGAATGAAATATGAAAGGAATGAAATATGAAAGGAAGAGTCAACCTTGTATGTACATGGTGGCTTCTGGTTGTGATGGTCTGAACTGTTGCAACAAAGGAATGCTGGACATTTACCATGAAAATAGTGATTGTAGGCTAGAAAAGAGGGTGGAAGGCTACATAAGTGTTTTTGAATTCTTGTGAAGGCTGAACACCTCCTGCCCTGATGTGGCAGCAAATATTCCATTTTTGGTTTGATCTGATGCCTGAAAAGATAGAGCATGCCAGTAGGGATTAGGTATTTTCTGGAGTTGTACATGGAATCAACAAATCTTCCAGCATCTTTAACCCTGATATAAATTAACGACTTCAACTTGACTTCTGGAGTGTGCTTTAGTCTTTAGTTTTATCTGTTTATCTAAGATTTTATATTTCAAATGCTATTTTTGTATAATGCATAGACTTAAGAATGTAAGAAAATAATGCAATATTGTCTGAAAAACTTTGACATTGTTTACATTTTTTATGATAATCAGTTTGCATTCAATTGAAACAGTCTAATTTTAATAATTTTTATGTTTATTTTAAATTGTAAAAATGTTAAATTTTAATCTGTTTAATCAGAAGTTTATATTGTTTTATATTCATTTCTGAAAAAAAAAAGATTTACTGAAAAGACAAAATTCTTTTCTTTTAATTCTTTTTATTAAGAGAAAGAATGTAGCAAAAAAGTATGTCAAAGAACACTGTCCTTATTATACTGTTATATGGGATGTTATTCCCTATGCTGGGGCAATGTCAGATAGTCCTTCTAGTGTGTGTGTGTGAGAGACACAAAACCAAATAGAAATATATACTGACATTAATTTGCTGTGTAGGGAGACAACAGTGTCTTCCCTTAAGGGAAACAACAGTTGTCTTCCCTTTTGAGGAACTCTTTTTTTATCTGAGGGTCAGTTCCCTTCCTGGCTTTAGTGGGGATAGCCACGAGGAGTATCGGGCGTAATGGTATGTAACTTATTTGCTATACTTGCTAAAACATTCTCGTTCATTTGGACAACATGAACATTCTTCTTGTTTTGGGACATACTTAAATTTTTTGAATGTATTGTTACTTGTTTTTGTTATATTAAAGGCCTATTTGTTATTGCCACGTAACTTGTCCTTTTTTTGACTACACGTGCTACAGCAGCATATTAATGCTTATATTAGTATTGTGTAACTTTAAATATCGCTAGTTGGCAACTAATACTAATAGCAGTATTGCTATCAGTGCATCTTACGACTGACAACATTGACAGTACTACGACTGATGATGATTTAATCTACTTTAAAGTTGAACAAACGGTTCCAGTTTTCACCAAACCTTATCTTTGGTTTAATGATGATGCAAGCCAATATAAGTTATGGGAAGTTAACTTCTTGGACAATATATGACTTCTGTGGTTGTACAGGGTGCAGCAAAAATACCATCCACATAATAAGACCATACTACCGCTAATGTTTTACCATTAGGTTTTTTTTTGTTTTTTGTTAATCATATCACCCCAAGCAAGGCGAAAACGCCACTGATGCACAGGGGGCTATGTAAGAGTGAAAAGATTGGAAAA
Organism: Ascarosepion bandense; assembly: GCA_037127315.1. Classification (NCBI taxonomy): domain Eukaryota; kingdom Metazoa; phylum Mollusca; class Cephalopoda; order Sepiida; family Sepiidae; genus Ascarosepion; species Ascarosepion bandense. The sequence goes on from JBBBDQ010001264.1 coordinate 683,579, forward strand.
GAGAAAAACCGGAAACTACAGTGAAAGGAGATGGATGTCAAAGCCTTTGCAACGCTTGTTTAATGTCTGTATAATAAGAATCTTTGCTTATATATTTGCAATACTAATGTTGTTGGTAGAAAAGCATTGGAAATCTTGATGGAGCCCTATGGTGAAACTTGTGATAATTTCTCTGTTAATCAAAATAGAAATAAACTTTGTTGAGGAAATAGGCAACCTAAAGCATGAAAAAAGAATGACATTGTGAGAATTTTTTAGTGACAGCCTATTGACAGTGATATTAAAGGGACTTCTGTTGGAATACAAGCCTTTCAGGAGAAAAATATGATATTCAATGAATTTAAAGTAACACAAAAAAAGGTTTTGAAAAACCGGAAGGAATTCTCTGAGAGACACTTGAGAAAATAGTGTAATGGGAATGTTCTAGCAAAGTCAGAATTGAAGAAATAGTGTGCAATACACACAACAAACAAGAACTTGACTGGAATTTTCAAGCAGAAAGATTAAAATAAAAATTTAAAAAATAGGATCAATTTTCTGTTGTAACGGATACCATGGTTGAAATTCATACGTTTTGCTTATTTAAACCCTGAAAATTGATTTGTTGAATTGGCAGACTGCTGCAGAACAAATAATGTTACTTTGAAATATTTGACAGTTGAATAGGAATTATACAGAGTTGTTCACTTTCTATTAGCCAAGGTGCAAAATTTAAACAGAAATTTACAAATTTGATGTGTCTAGATGATACAATCTCAAATATTAAAAGAAAAGATGTCTATTTAATCAACACTACAATTTCAAAGAAATCTATATCATGCAAGTTAAAAGTATGGTATGGCATTTTTAGGTTATTGTAGTATGAAAGGCAGTGTATGAGGAGAATAAAAAGTTATTGATTCTTAAAGTAGAATTGGTGAGCCAAGTCTGAGCATTCTGTGGTGTTCACTTCACACAAACCTTGTTGTGAAAGGTATGAATCCATGTCTTCTCTCTCATTCATTCTCTCTCTCTCTCTGCTACTAGTTACAGGTTAAATACCAATGTAGACTGAACTCTCTAGCCTTGAATGGCATCCAATTCATGAAAATTTAACTCTAAATTCATAATCATAGTAAGACAATGGGAAAGCACACCACTATTATTTTCTTCTTCCATAACAATTCAGTTACTGGAAAAGATGACAATTTCCAATTTGTTTCAAACTGTGAAAAATAAAACATCCACATAAAATAATGACTTTCAGTGTAAAAAGGGTTTGATACAACTTATTGTATTGCATTTGAATAAAATGTAGCCGATTTATTCACTAAACCTTAAAAGGGATTTAAGCTGAAGACATTTATCAGTGACTATATAGGAATCCAACTCCAAACTGTCTTGGATTTAAATTGCTGAATAAAATGCTCACTATAAATTTAAATGGAGGAGGAGTGATATAAACGTAATCATACATTCATATTAGCACATGCAGTTACTTATTCAAAGTATAAGATACTACCCTCTATCATGTAAAGAGATGGTTGCCATGTCATTTTGTTGTTCTGCTTTCAAGGTGGATATTACAACAGACACACACTCTGGACACTACATTTTGTTTATTCTGTCAAATCTAATAGACATGTCTCCTCAATCTGCAACAATCTCTTTACATGACTTTTTATGATTTTGAAATCTTCCTCTTAATACTGATTCTGTACCTTTTTTTTTTTTTTCTGCTAGTGAGTACTGCTCCAAAGGAAAGACCTGATCCTTCCAAAATGACCAAAAATAAGAAGAAAAAATTAAAAAAGAAAATGAAACGTCAACAAGAGCTAATGAACCTTCAGTTGCAGCAGATCGAAGAAGTAACAGGAGAAAAAGAAGATTCAACTGGTGCTAAGGAGGTAACGTTTTCATTGTTTTAATTTCCTTTTCAGAAATGATTTTATTTAAAATTACCAGGTTTGTGCCAAATTGATATTACACTTTTGTGAATGAAATCATTGCCTTGTAGAAAAAAGAAAAAAACAGATTGAGGAAATTAGATTTCTTCCTATTCCACAAAATCTCTTGTAGATAATCTGGCATAAATTATTGATTCTTTTTTGATAGCAATATTACAAATGGGTTAATCTGTTTGCTTGCTTTTTTTTTTTTTTTTTGGTCAGTGCTCTTATTACTGCTCATCCAATGGGTTCAATTAATTAAATTGCCACTAAACTTGATAGTTACAAAGATTTTTTTTTCTCTCTTTACTCAAGCACTTTTTGTTAATGAATCAATATTAACATCATACAGAAGATGCCTTTTAGCATATAAAAAAAAAAAAAAAAAACTTTTGTTAGTGTTGTCATTGGATCAATGCAAAAATGAAATTTCTGAGGGCCAGAAATTGAAGACAGTCAAAATTAATTAAAAAAGATATAAAAAGAAATGACTACCAAATCCTATCGAAAACATTTTTAATGAGATTTTTACAAAGAGCCATTTTGATGCTGTTTGTTTATGAAATCTAAGATTAATTACTGTGTTTTTAGAATGATGATTGGATTTTTTAAGAATTAAGTTATTTTGAATTTAAATGGCTATTATCTTCAGATGAGGTTTATAGAGCATAACAACTCTTCAGTCAGTTAAGTGCCATACGTTAAACACGCTTGGGCGATCATGTCTCGAAAGAGACATGACTGACTGGGCAGAAGATGATTCCGCAGTAAGTTGCCATTGCTTTCTGCGGTAGACTGGTTGCTGACCAAGGCTATAGAACCCAATCTGTCCTGTTATTTAACCCATAACTGGAAGGAATAGACGGATTAATACCTTTCCCAAGGGTATTTGCATGTAAGTGAATGCAATGAATTGAACTGGAATTCGAACTCGGCACCCCGATTTCTCGTTCCAAGCCGATATCCACTGCACCACAACGCACATCCGTTGCTTATAGTACAAAGGCTAATATTAAACCTGAACATTGTCAGTTAGGGTTGTTGAGACACCCTACACATTCAGCAATAGTAGCAGTGGGTGTTTAGAGTAACTTAGTCTGACAGATATTTTCACTTTTAGACTGGTTTTGAATTCAGTTTTCCTTCTCTTAGACTGGTTGACACCCAATAGAAAGAGAGAGCCCAGTTTACCTTGCTATTAACTAGAGGCAGGGAGAGTTGGATTCATACCTTTCCTGGTGTATTTGTGCAAAAGTGAATACAACTGCCTTGGTTGAAATTTGAAATTGTTATGCCAGCAATCTATTATACTATACACACATTCTTCTTGCCAATATGATCAACGTTTATATTGCTTCTAATTTCTTATTAATAATTAAAAATACAGGCTTTTTCCTTTCTTCATTCTTAAATCAAATTTTCTATCTTTATGTGTATGTACATATTTTATGTAAATTTTTTTCATATTCTCTGATAAGCTCAATAGCATTATCATTAAATGAAGAAAGAAAATTACAATATCGATACATAATTTTTTAATAATCCAATCTAAGCTTTCGGCTTACATCAGCCATTTTCAAAGATGTCAAATTACATTAAAGCCAAATCTATTGACCTTTCTTTCGTTCACATGATCTAACAAAGATCATAAGATTTATACCCTGCCTTTGTATTAACAGTATCTCAGGAGGCTGGCTGACTTGTTCCCACCAGATTACTAATGTATTATACAAATTTCTACATTAAGCACCAATGCTATAACTCTGTAGGGCAGAGGAAGAGTGGTAGCAGTTATTTATAAGGAGAGATAAGTTTTGACTTGTAAAATACTTCACTTTCATAACATTCTCTGGGAACTCAATTACTTAAACTCTGTCAAATTTCTTTTCATGGTTTCTCTAATGTACTTGATTTGTGTAGTGTCAGTTGTGGAAATTAATTCAAATACAAGATTTTCATCATCTGTATTCACTCTCAAAACTTCAATATGAAGATAATAATATTAATGAACTCTTAGCATTTCAAACTTTGTTTATACAAACACAGTCAAATCTATAGTGAAGGCTTTGAAAACTTAACCCTCATGGAACATCTTCATGTACCCTGTCCTTTCAGGACGTAGGCGATCATGGCTTTCTACATCTTTATCCCTGGTGGCTCTTAGCACGCTTTCTCCTGTTACACCACGCAACCCTCGTTTCGTCATCCACCTGATCAGGTCCTTCAAATATGTTATCCACTGCTTTTCCCTGTCTTTTTTTTCCCCTTTATCTGGCCTGTTAGTATCAGGTTCTCCAAGCCCTCCTTCCTCACTGCATGTCCCAGGAACTTTAGCTGTCTCTTCCTGATGCTTGGTATTAATTTCCTTTTCGTTTTCATCCTTTCCAAAACCTCGTCATTGCTCACATGCTCGATTCATGATATTCGCAGCATCCTTCTGTAGAACCACATTTCAGTTGGTTCAAGTTTTACCTTCATCTTCGATGATATTGTCCAACATTCACTTGATTGAGGGCAAAATAGATAGGAGAAAGCAAGGTGTCACATTCTTGATAAGTTTGTCTAAACAAATAATGGAATTGAGGGGAAGGGGTTCAGAGGGTTTCAGCAAAGGGGAAAAAACTGCTAAGTGCCACAAGAGATAGAAAGTTGTAGAGAGCTATGATCACCAACATCCTGAAGTGATGTCATGACAAGTCATCGCACAAAGGCAGTTAAATGTTTCATAATAATGTCATGTATTATCTATGTCGTTGTGAAAACAATTGCATGATTTAAATTTATAAGGTTTCTAGTCAATACATAGTTAGGTTATAGGACGTTAACCATTTTAATTTAATTTTTGCATGAAACTATTTTTGCAATTAAGTAAACTAATATATTGGGGGGTGGGGGGCGTGTATTTGTCCCTTTGTCATGGCACTTAATCCCAGTTACATCAGATACATTTGGGTGAATCAGATAATATTTCAGTACCAGCCAACTATATCATGCCTGAGAACGTGTCAACAGGGCCAGTAAAGTTCTCTGCCCTGTTTCACTTAGAGATTAAGCCTTTCTTTTTTTCCACCTCTCTGTTTGACAGCGATTGTCAGGAGTTCGACCCAAATTCTCTCCTGTTCCTTGGGGGTGGGGGAATGGATGGAATCAATTTCTCATAGAGCATGGTAACCCTTTGCTTCTGGTTGCTGTTTGTGGTTGAGTGTTGGTGGTCAACTCAGAGGAGAAAAACTTTTTTTTGATAAACGAACCTAACCTATTCTGTTAAAACAGAATTTGATGTGAGGAGAAAAATAGTTAAGTCTACAGAAATTAAATTCTATGTAATGATGCTTGAGCATTTTCTCTGTGTATTTAGCAAAATGTGATCTGATCTCATTTGCTTCCCACATGGAAAAAAATTGCCAAGCGAAATGTGCACTGCTTTGTTTCAGAATCTATAACACCCCAGTAACAATGGTTAACAACTTCACTTTACCTAGCTAGACCCTGAAAAATGACTATTTACAATGCTTGTAGCTCATATTTCATTATTTTCATAAATTAACCAGATGGCTCTTCCAGAAATTCTCTACCAGAAATCCAATGATAATAAAAATTGCAGCTAATTGTTGCAGAAAAACGGCATCTGGTTTCTCTCTAGTCCTTAGCTTCAAATTAATTTTGTTCTTACTGGTTATCAAACCCTGTACTAACCATTTTCAAACAGATACTGATCACACAGGTGAAGTTCATTAAAAGACATATCCCATCACCACCAGTCAGCACACCAATCCCATTCTGTCTGAAAAGACACTATGCACTAATATTTGTATTTGAAAAGACATTAATCTTTGTCGGTTATTGACATAACTTATCATTTTCTTATTCCAATTTTTGGTCCAGTTTTTGTACACTCCTGAGGCCAGAGTTGAATTTGCCAAATTGTTTTAGTTTTCTTATTTAAATTTTTAACCCTCAAATGTATTTTTACATTTTTTTTCTTACGAAATTTATACCTAGTTACAAATATAATATGCACATTTTTTTTTGTGTTGATCTGCCTTTCGTTTTGTGTGTGTGTGTTTTTCTATGTCTGCAAAGTAGATGATATTTTACCTGAGAACAAAACCAAAATTGATAATCTTGAAAGTAAAATAAAATCCATCATTGATAATGGCTAAAAGTATAACCAAAAGCACTTGGATAAATAAAACATTCGGGCAATTTTTATATATTAGGACCTTGAATAAGTTCTTGCTGATTTTTTATGAAAAGTAATGTTTTATTAACAAAAATTAGTAAGAAATATATTTTTTTTACTTTAAACTAGGTGGTACCGCCACTGATGCGCAGGGGGCTACATAAGAGTAAAAATCAGGAGTAGAATGAAGAGAAAGAACCAGTTATAGGGGGTGTCAGAAAGAGCAAGAGAAGGATGGGAACACAGGTGTGAAGACAGTTGTGAAGGTAGAGAGAAAGGAAACGAACAAGATACATGGGGTGACGTAGAAAGGACGAAGGAAGGACTGGAGTCAAGTGGATAAGAGATACAAATTGACATTTCATTTAAATTCCTGAAGGTTATAGCCGTCAGGAAAGTAAGGATATGGAAGAGAGTTCCACAGGCAGGAAATGTGAGAAAAGAAGCTGCTGGAGAAGAATTGACGACTGCGATTGGAACAAGCGATAACAGACAGGGACAGTGTCTGGTGAATATGGTGGGTGGGAGTAGGACTTCCCATTTAAGCAATTCCAAGTAGGTTTTCACCCATTTTGCAACATGTGGCCTAGCATTGTCATGTTGCAAAATCAATTTGCCATTTTTCTGCCCATCTAGCAGCCATTTTTTTTCTCCAATGCTGCTCAGCTCAAATATATCACTTGTAGTCGATGACAATCGCCTGTGGTGGTTTCGGTCAGTTTGAGCAGCTCATAATAAACTGCACTCAGCTGATTCCACTAAATACAGAGCAGAATCTTCGAACCTTGGATGTTTGACTTTGATGCCGATATTGATGCATGACCAGACTCACCTCCCGACCTTCTACACTTAGGGATGTCATAGTGTATCCATTTTTCATTGCCTCTCGTGATACAATGCAGAAGACTTTTCCTCTTCTGCCGTTGAAGCAGCTGTTCACACGTGACAAGACGCCGTTTGATGTCTCAGCTTCAACTTGTATGGCACCCAATGTCCTTGCTCTTGTATCATTCCTAATGCTTACAAACATTTCAAAACTGTTGTGTGATCAACTACGAATGAGATTGAGATACACATATTTAGGTAGAGAAGGTTCTTTTGACCTTTTCAGTTTCGTCAGGTGATTTTTTCAAATTGCCTGACAAAATCGAAAAGGTTGAAGCCATGGCAGCGTAACCAGCTGACCTTCCCTACCTAAGTATCTAAATGCTCTACATGTTGAATCTTCATCTCTCTTCAAACATGTATTGAACACTTTCTAATTCAACTGTTTACTGGTCTAATTTAATTTAAATCTGATCTATAATGATTTAGTGTGTGTGTTTGTGTGTATGTGTGTGTATATATATATATTTATTTATTTATTTTTTTTTTTTTTCCTCTCTACTTTGTATTGAGTACTACTTTAAGAATAGTTTTTTTTTTTTTTTTTTTTTTTTTATGGAATTTTATTCAATCTATACCTATCCTATACTTATATATATATATATATATATATATATATATATTTAAATTATTTTTTATTAAATTATTTTACATTGTGACATGGAAATTTCTATGTTTCAAAATTTAAAGTGTTTTCCTTGTCATCAGGCAATGTTCAGTAAACTTGAAAACAAATTACATTTGAAAATAGAAAAGAATGTTTGCTTATTAAAGAGTTAATAGAAGTGGGGGAGACAAAATTTAGATCTTATGGGGGGGGGGTGTCTAATTTAACTAATTAGAATGAAGGTCGATTTTGAAAATTTAAAATATATGTTAGATATTAAGAGATGTGAGTATTCGTACATTTCTCGTAGAGCCATCATATTTACAGCTGGGTTTTCTACTTCTGGCAACAAATATACATTTTAGTTATTAAGAAATACTCTTAGAGATATGTGTGTTCATGATAAGAGGTTAATATTTGTTTTCTTATCAGGAATACATATATCGCTAAGAGTATTTCTTATTTCTCTCAAAGTTATTATTCATTTAGAAACTAGATCATTTCATTATTGTATGATCTAACTTAACATAAAAGAATTAAATTTTTTTTTTTTTCATCTTTGTTTTGCAGCCAGATGATGTGCGGATTCCACAAAATGCTCTGAAATCACCACAGAATAGTCTTGATTGTGGAGAGGATTATGAAGAGGAAGAAACCTCATCTCCTACAGTCACTTCTCCTGAAGAACCCCAAGAGTCTCTGCCATCACACCAGGAGAATCTGTATCAGAAAGGCATCAACTCACCCACATCACAAACATCTGTGAAGTCACCTACATCACCAACTAGTTCACACACCTCCAGTCAAGAAAGTAAATGGCCTGTTTTTTGTTTGCTTTCTTTCTTTCTTTTCTCCCCCACCCCCAGATCAAAACTAACTTATAACCAATTTAGATTTAATTATTAACCATCTAATGTATTTATTTCTGAGTACAAGAAATTTAGTACATGTGGCGTATACTTTGTAAGGAGAGTAAAATATTAACATGGTATCCAACCTTACTAAAAGGCTCATTGTGACATATGAAACTGGGATAAGTTTTTTCTCTTCTCTCAAAATAGGGTTTTATTATTAAACTACAACAAATTACTATATTGAAACAGAAAGTAACATTTAGTATTAAAGTCTTTGATGGCCTTTAGTATGCATTTTTTTAAATGACAATAGCTGTATAAACAACCCATTTTATTAACTCTCATTAAAAGTTGCCAATGAAAAATCTTATTAGCAATTTGTTAGCTACTCCAGCTTTAACTGCATGACTAGGCTTTTTTTTTTTTTTAACTTATAACTTGGAACTTCACATTGACCAATCTTTGTGTGTTTTTTATCCTTCTCCTTTTGATATAGTTGGGTTATTCTAATCTTATATTCTTTAGTGGGAAAACTAATTATTGTTATCAGCTGATTAAAAATGTCAGATTAAAAAAAAAAATACTTGCAATAACATTTAAAACTATGTTAAATCACTGAGTAAATATATTTTTCCTAAATTAAATACCTTCTTTTAATTGTTAATTACGCTGTAAAGTAAATTTAGTTAAAAACGTAAATTTAATTTACAAAGTTGGTATGTAATTGAATTCGTAGCTTTGAAGATAGGTTAGGACAATGTCATTATAACAACGTTTTATGTTTTGAATGGACGTATTTTTCCTGTAGATCTGTGTCTTTTGTGATCATTTTCTGTAAATATATTCAATAACCTGTGAACTGTTACATGTTGATCATTCAGTTAACAGGTTAAATATGAAACCAAATAGCAATAATGTGGCTATTGAATGATCTCCGCTAAACTGAAACGTAACAACCACCTGTAACTCATCAGTAATTCATTAGATGACATCAATTATTTACTTCTGATAAGAGATGATCTTTGCAAAGTAATCATTTTTCCTCTTCCTCTCTTTGCCCATCTTTTTCACTTATATTTTATTTCAAACAACCCAATCTTTTTTTTTTTTCTCTGAAGAAGGAATAAAAAACATGCTAATCTCTGTTTTGTCACTTCTAGTTCAGTGTTCTTAAATTTTGATTACAACGTTGCTTATAACTTATAAACCCATTTAGTGTATTGCACTTTCTTTCCCATTTGCTTCTCTCTTTTTCTGATTGCAGATATTCTCTTTTTCTTTGGGTTTTTGTTTGCGCTCTCTGTCCATTTTCTCTTCATCAAAGTCTGCATGCTGATTTCAAACCTCAATTCTTCACTTATTGCTCTGCACCATTTGTCAAGTCTAATACCTAATATTCCTCACTCTTGTTTATTCCTTGTAGCCAAATGCCACTGATGTACACTGCTAATGCACTGCTTTAACTTTGATATGTCATACTCTTCTCTAATTTTATTCTGCCACAAATATATATGCTCTATTATTAATCTTATCTGGTTATCATTTAACAATGAGAACTTGAAGAAAATTGCAAATTGATTTCAACTCTGTAATTTTCCCCTTTTATTTTCTGCAACTTAAAATGTTTGTAAAAGCAACTCTATTGATTATTTTGGGCTTTGGAGTGTCAACATATTCAACAAATTTCATTTGTATTGCCTTTCAAGCAATTGATGTATTTGGTATTTAATAGCAACTTCTTCAAACAGAAACAAGGGAGATAATCGCTTTGAAAAATTCAGTGTTGGAGCCAATGAAATAATTCTTTTGCCTAACATTAAATTTAGTTTTCATCTTTAGATATGGCTTCATCAAAACTGTAATTTAGTTTCTGACTGATACTGACTACAAGAATGTTTAAAAGGTTTAGGGTTTTGTCTTATTCTGTTATCGTTCTATATTTCGTAATGGCTCCAATTCCGCATCCTTACTAACTTTGCTATATATTTTATTTTTTTTAAGGTTCTTTGTTTTCTCATTTTAAAGATCAAGTCTCTGCCTTGGGCTCCATCAAGAAAAAGAATTATATCAGGCTTCTTACCCATTTGAAAAAATGTCCTAATTCTTTTTCTTTTCTTCAACTCGTTTCCTTTGGTCTTTGTTGTTCTTACAACATTGAAAATTAATTTCTGATCATTTGGAGAGAAGCTTTCAACTCAAACAGCCTGCAGTAGAGGAGCTGTGTGTTGAGCCTTTATTCGTTACCATTAGAATATGATGTTGCCTTTGTGTTGAGCCTTCTGAGCTACAGGAAGGGTTGTTGGTGGGGAAGCAGATATCTTTTCATTAGGGTTTCTTTTCTTGTTGACTTTCACTTGGATGCATTTGCCCCCCTCCTCCTCTTAATGAAACGTCTTTGTAGAAGCGTTTCCTCTTCAGTTCTGCATGCTAAGCTCTCCATATGTAACCTTTGCTTTACCCTCGATCCTTTGTCTCTTCACCAGCATTTAGTGTGCTCTCCAAGTCAAAGCTAATCGAGACCAGGCATGACCTCTTGCTTGGTTTTACAAACTCTATTCCTTTTGGCTAGCACGTCTCCGCTGGTGTTTGTGCAACATGAGGCATATCTTATTACGGCCTGTCCCCCCTCATTTGCATCTTCTTGCCTCATTTCAGATAAAAACCTGAATGATCGTGATAAAGAGCCCAAGGTAACAGACACTACCAATAACCTTGACAAGTCTCCCAAACTTAGTCCCTCAAAAGCGAAGCTTGATAATCTGAACATCACCAACGAACTCTCTCTACAGTCACAGCCAATCTGCAATGGACAGTACGAATCTCAAAAGGCTAAGGATTGTAATAAGAATTCTTCAGACACTGAAAATCTCAATTTAGCACTTAATGACAAAATGGAGCAGAATGCATCTGAAGGAAACCGTGAACAAACTTTGAACATTAGAGAGCTGGCAAGTCCAACCAGCTTGGTCAGCAAAACACCCGGTGAGTTGGATCCACTTTTCAGCTTTTCAAACTTTTTCTATTTTTGCAATTCTGCATGGCAATTTGTGGTTGTTTTCCTCTGACCACCTTTGTCATTATTATCACCTCTTCACCTTCACTCTTCATTTCTTTTCTTATTTTTTTAACATTTATTTATTCCCTAATAGTGTTGTTTCTTGTGCAAAAGTGATAAGAAGACCAGTGGAAAAGCATGGTCAATTATGCCTTCGTTCTCCTTTACTGAAAATGTTTATCCATCTTTTCTAACTGGTTCTTTATATGCAAATGGTTTGTGGAGTGACATATTTTTCCCTTGAAAATCTGAAAATAATTGCTTGTTTTTCTTCCATTTTCTTAAGGCTTTTTTTTTTTTTTTTCTTATTTTTAGTTTCATTGTCTACTCTGCTTTAATTCCTCTTCTCCCATCAGCACAAAAGCATGTACACAATTTGCTCTTAGGTGCTCATTTCATGAAATCCATTTTCACTAAAACTGCTTTTTACTATAATAAATCATTTCCTGGCAATGGGATGTTTCTGCTTTTAAAGGAGTCTATCTGCTTTTTAGTATTATGGCCGCAAGTTCTGTCTATTGTTTCACAGTCTTTTTACCTTAAAAGGCCCATCTGCTTCTCAAAAGTTATGTCTTAAAATATTTCTCAAAGTTTTCATTGGGTTTCAATTTTAAAATTTTTTTTTATTATTTTGAAAATAACTCTACTTAAATTTTTTTATTCATTTTAATCTTTATAGATTTACAAACTTAATGGCTCAATATTTCTCAAAATTAATTAGTTCTGTGTGATCTAAAAATTTAGGTTTACAAAGAGTTGTAAGTGAATTTTTAAATGGTACCTGTTCTTTCTTAAACAAATTTCTTTTTGTTGCTTGTTGTAAATGAATCGTTTTATTTCATTGCCAAAATACATCATTTTCAAGCATGGAAAGATTATTATAAATTTTTTAGATATTCATTGTTTAATTACTATTCCAAAATGCATTTATATCAAAGCAAGTTAAATTCTTCTCTACTTATCAAACAATAAAGAAAAAGTAAATTCAGTAGTTTGGTATTTTAGCCTCTGAAAATTTTTTTTATTTTATTTTAATTAATTGAGAGAGAAAACATTAATTTTCTCACATTTTGGCAAGAATAAGGTCACCCATTTGAATTTTAATATAGGAAAACTAAAACTATAGAATGTAGTAATTAATATATCAATTCCTTAAGGTAAGTTCAGAGTACAACTTTTAATTTTTCCTGTCCAATCATTTACAATTTGTCTTTTTTTCTTTTTTTTTTTTAATTTAGCCATTATGTGTTGTATAATTCTCTTACAAAAGTCTGTCCATAACAGACCGGCACGGCTCATTATTCATTGACACTTTTTTTTTTGCCTATTTTTCTACTTGACCATTTTGTCTTGTTCTATTGCACTTGATCTATGATGAATGCTTTTATACCAAGTCCAAAAGAAAAAGAGAGAAAAGTTGATTGTTGATTTGGTTGGCCTCAATATAAGAAAGGAATCCTGAAAAGTTTTGTGCCTGACCAGAAAGAGAATAAAAAAGATTTGGTCAGATTTAGAGGAAGAAGTTAGATCGAGAACTCTTTGGCATTTTTTGAAAAAATGCCTTGTAGTATTGAGGGTTGGGGGGAGCGACCATCTGGTTGTGTTTTTGTTTTAGTTAATTTTTTGCTCACTTTATTGTAATATGTTCTGAATAAAGCACTGCATTTTGTCTGCTTTCAGTGGAAGATCTGCCAAAAAGAAAAGACCCAGTGAAAGAAATATGTGAAGATATCAAAGTCAAAATAGCAGACCTAGGAAATGCTTGTTGGGTGGTAAGTATTGACTGCATTAATGACACCTGTAAGCCTTACTATTCACACTGCTTTGTGCTTAATAAGAGCTCAGATATTGATGACATGTGTGCTTATTGTGAAAAATAATTCTCGCTGATCTTAATGCTAAATTTACAATTACAATACACCTAAATTCCTTTTTTTTTTTTTTTTTTTTTTTTTTTACATAATGGTGTTCATTCTGTACCAGGCCAAAAAGCTACTTGAGATAGAGAATAAGGAGCACATTTTATGAATATATAGATTTGAACAGGTTAAAATTGTAAGGATCAGGAAAGCATCCTCTTGGAAATCAGTTCCACAAAGCAGTGATGAAGCTGCTCAAATAGAACTTACATCTCACCAATAAAATATGAAAAGAATGAGGGTTAGGGCTTTGCTACAATGTACATGACATGTTAGGTCCTAAATCGGAAGGTTAGAACTGGTGGGACAAAGGAATGTAGTTCGCCTGAACACTTTTCATAGAAATAACGATAGAGCAGTGAAAAGCGTTATAGAGTGGAAAATAATTCTTCACCTACAAGGATTTATCAAGACTGGAAAGTAAAGACCAGGTAGCTCCTGTCCATATTTGGCACCCTTACTCCATTCCTGGCCTGACCTGGGTTTTGTAAAAGTAGAGGATAGCAGGAGTCATCAGGTACTTTACTGGATGTGGTGCATTTTTCGAACATCTTTAGTGCTGGTATGTTTGAGTTCCACTTGAGGTCTGGGTTGAGTTTAACTTCCAGTAGGCCCTCTCAAAGCATGGGGCCCTCTTGAGAGAGCACCTCTTCACCACAGTAAGTGAAAATTTGGGGTCTGTTCAGTGATTATAGAATGTTAGTAAAAGTGATTCACAAAAGAATTTATTGTGTAAGGATAAAATATTTTGCTTTGCATGCATTTGGAGAAATTCAAGCTTGGAATATAAGAAAGAAAATGATAATAAAATGTGATTTCTCTTCAGATCCCCCCTATTCCCTGCTGAAAAGTGTTCATTGTGAATGTAACTTGTAATCAATTTGAATAATATAAAATCTAAGAGGAAAGTCAAATGATCTGTCTTGTAAATATGAGCAATAATAAACTGCTCATGAACCTACAAAATGGCTTGTAGGTTTTTAAGTCAAAAGTAAATGTGGTCACTTTAGTGGAAACAAGTTTTTAATTGGTAAGATTGTAACTCTAGAAATAACCTAATTATGCTAGTTGCTTAAATGTAGCACTGTATGCAGTGTGTCTTTCTGAGGTAAAATCTTGATCTTTAGCCAGGGGTGTGTCAGCCAGTTGTTCTAATCATTGGTTTACTGATATCCTGGATAGGAAATGCCTTCAAATAGGCATGTTTAAATAAAATTTGAAGAAATGCCAAGCTTAGGGTTAAAGCATGCTGAAGCCAGCTTCAAATTACACAAAAACTAAAGCTTTCAGGACTTGAAGCAACTGAAGTGTGGTTTCACAGAAGGATGCTGAGAATGCCTTGGGTGGAGCACATGAGCCATGACAAGGTTTTGAAGAGGATACACACAAGAAGGAAACTGAAACTTATAGAATGGGGGCTTGGAGAACCTGATTCTCACAAGACAGAGAAGAAGAGAGACAAGGGAAAGCAATGCATGATGTACTTGGAGAATTTGAGCAGATGGATGGTGGAGCGGGGATTGAGGAGAAGGGGTATTAAGAGTAACAAGGAATAGAGACGTGTGGAGGGCCATGATTGTCTACATCATGAAGAGACACGGCACATAGAAGAAGGCAGCTTTCAGATCCCCAAAGTTCATTGAAGTCTTGGAATAAATACAGAAGACATAAACAAGATTTTAATAAAACTGAGTTTATTTTAACTGTTGGTTCCATATGAGTTTCAAATTATCAACTTTATTTCCCCAATTCAAATGTTTGACTGTAGCTTGCAGTAATCTGAACTCTGAATTGATGATGATAATCATGATGATAGAACCACAATTATTTATGTCTGTCTGTTTGCTTGTTTTCCTTTATTTTGTCAAATTTTAGAGAAAGAAAAGTAATCTGGTGGTTAATAAATTCATGGTAGCTACTATGATGTTCGTTAATGTTTATGTTTCACTAACATTTTGCATGTCTCTTCTCTTCCCGCTTCTGTTGCGCTCGCTAAAGTGCACCATGTATTTTGACATATGGAACTTAACCAGAACTTTGTGTCCCTAAAGTTAAAAAAATGTTTATATACATAGTCTTATGTTCATTCAGTCAGTTTCGATGACAGTCAATATGATTGTTTTATCTCTCTCTCACTAGCCACCCCCTCCCCGATAAAATTGGCCAAATTTAAAGGAAAGTAAAATGCCCATTCTGTTAATTGATAATCATTTTGGGGAACTAAAGCTATTAGCAACAATCGTATTCCTACACTGCATGACAATGAGAAAACCATCAACAAATCTGTATCGGGCTCATAATCAATGTCTTTTGCAAAATGTCAATTATATTTCTTTTCAGTACCATCACTTCACAGAAGACATCCAAACTCGGCAATATCGCTGCCTGGAAGTCCTTATTGGAGCCGGTTATGGTCCACCTGCTGATATTTGGAGCACGGCATGTATGGTAAGCAAGCTTTTCAGCATTCATAATTTTGCACTTACTGCTACTAATACCGCAATAGCATAGTACCTGTCAAAAATGACAATTATTTACATATAAAGCAGCCCTTCTGCCTAAGAACTGTGAAATCTGATATGTGTTACACACACATGATGATGACGTGTGTGTGTGTGAAAGCATCCCCCCCCTTCCTCAATTATGTTCAGTTGTTTACAAAAATGTAATTAAAATACCAAGTTATAAAAATTGTGACTGATTCACTGACTTGATTGTGGTTTCTTTCTGTGAATTCAGGCATTTGAAATGGCTACTGGAGATTACCTTTTTGAACCACACTCAGGCGAAGACTACACACGGGACGAAGACCATCTGGCACACATCATAGAACTGCTTGGTTCCATTCCTAAACACATTGCATTATCGGGAAAATATTCAAGAGATTTTTTCAACAGGAAAGGTAAGTTTCAATGAATTTAACTATCATTTAACTTTTTGAATCAATCATTGTTGCATTTTTGTTGAAATAAGTGAGCTGCTTATGAAACTGTGAAAACACTATTGCTGTCAAATTTGATACCTAAAACTAGTAAAACAGAAGAACAAAGAGGACATAATACTGACTTTGAGTGGAATATCTAAAAACTCAAGCATTGCCTGTAGTTTCTGTTAAACTTGACACTTGCATTCCAAAGTAAAATCAACTTATAATATGTTCTTGTTCATGAAACAGTGAATTGCCATTTCTTTTCATGTGGGAATTGAGTAGACATCAAGTGAAAAATCATCATTTAAAATGCATTAACTTTAGTTCTACCATTTTGATTTTTTCCCCCACATTTCATGACCTTTTTGCAATGCATTTAAGATTATTTTATTTTATTTTATTTTGTTTGTTTTGTTTTTTGTTTTTTTGGGGGGGGTTGTTTTGTTTGTTTTTTTTTTCTTTTTTTTTACTTGATTTTTGATTGCAACTTAAAGAAAATTCTGATACCTGCTATTTCTCTCTTTCTCAGTGTGACCCCCACATGCACTTTGTCGTCAACCAAGATGCCTTCTCAATCTAAAACTTATCACCCATTTTGTAATACTGATAATAAATTTTTTCTATTTTTCTCCTATTCTCAAAGCTGACAATATCGCTCTTGTTCAATGGAGTCATTTAATGACTACATTTGAAAGTAACGGTTAAATCTTAGCTTTAACAATTTCTTCTCTTATATTTGAATCTTTCCGATCTCCAGTCAGTTTTTTTTTTTTTTTAATACAAATCTTTTCCCCTTTATCTTCTTCTATTCCATCTTTTTGGGTTTGAGCGTGTACTTCTTATGTGCTTATTTAGAAGAGTAACTCTTTTAGCAGGTGAACCTATTGCTGTGAGAATATGGCTGCTTTGACTGACTTATTTCGTTTCCAAATGGTTTTATCAATATTTGGCTTGAGTAGCTTTTGAAAATCCAATGGCTTTCATTTATTTGTGTGTGTGTGTCTCTCTCTCTCTCTCTCTCTCTCTTTTGTTGCTGTAACAATTTTTTTTCTCCTGTTATCATCCTATGGTGTAGGATTGTAAATTATCCAAAATGTTCTCACCATCTTCCTTCCTCAGATGATGGAACCACAGATGGAGATCTGATAAGTGAGTACTTTCTTGGGCATTCAGCAAGAATATGCATTCTACAGGTTATCTTGCTTTTAGACAATACAAATGGAGGCTAATAAACTTGACAGTACTACTACTAGTACCTATGATTTTTTTTTTTTTTTTCATGAGCTTTGGACAAGCCAAGTTGTATGTACAATTAATTTTAGATGACTATTCATGTTAAAGGTAAGCTTACTTGTATTGCAAGTCTTCACAATTGGCTTAAAGTCCACCAACTCATGAGACACAAAAGTAGATAATCAACACTAAACTATCTTTTTTTTTCTTTTTTCTTGTAGAAATGCAAAGTTTTTTTTAAAAATTGCATGAACTTTAAAATTAACATCTAGACAAGTTGCAGTTTCCAAACATTTTCAGGAGAATAATTAGTTTTGGAGGAGGAGGAGATGATTAAGTTGCTTTGTGCATGAAGAAGAAAACCATCCATTTCCTCCATGACAAAACCTTTGTAACTAACTTTATTCTTTAATCAAAATTTCATTGTACTTTTTATTTAAACTTGGAAACTGTGTCATCCCCCCTCCCTCCCTCCCTCCCTCCCTCCCGCCTATGCTGCGGAAAATGTTCTTACCAACCTGGATTGAATGACATTAACTATTAGGGCTGGGGAAAGGGCAGCCTCAACACCTACCTGCATCAGTTTCTCTCCCTGATTTGAGTGTCCTTTTCTTATTGTTCTTGCCTACATATTAATTTGTAGTTTCTTTCCTCTCCTTTTTTTTTTTTTTTTTTTTTAGGTGGGTGGATCATTTTGTGATTTTAATTGCAAGAAATATAAATTCTAAATAAACCAGGCAACATTTACATATATTTAAGAAGTGATTCATATTTATGTGCCAGTGTTATTCTTTTTTTTTAATAATATTTATTTATCAGATTTAATGACTAACTACTGTAGTAATGTGTGGGAGGGAGGCATCTAGTGACATAGTGAGGTGGGGGATTGCTTTAAGCTTATGTTGTTTGTAATCATCACATGTGAGGGAAGTAATTTACCAATTTCATTTTGAGGCTGAAACAGTTTCTATTCCAGGTCAGTATTGTTGTTTTGTCTTTGCCCTGCATCACAGATTTCCCCTCTCTCTCTCTCTCTCTCTCTCCCCAGCAGCAAGTACACTTTGCTTTTTGGCTGCCTGCTTTGAAAACATTTTTTTTCTTTATCTGAGCACAAATTTAGCCCGGCTAACATCTTTTGTCTTGTCAGTTTCTAATAGTTGGATATTAAAAATGGTTGAAAAGGATTCCATTAATTTAATCATAGCTGACATTCAAACTATTGACAGGGAAAGAGAAAAGAACCTTAGAAAGCACTTTGTTGTTATGGTGGGGGTGAGAGAAGGTTTGCACAAGTGAGGTTGTGAAGGGTGGGTAAAGGAATTTAGCAACAGCTTCTGTTTATGGATAATTAGCAAGTTTAATCATCTATTTCTCTCAAGGTTGGTGCATTTTTAACTAATTGTTTCATGTATGTTTCCTGTTTACTTTTTTGTGGAAGGAGAAAAAAATGCCCAGTAGTGAATGAGAATTTTAATATCACTTGAAGATTAAAGGCAGATGAAAATTAGATAATCCTTAACTTAACTGAACTCTTAAAGCTTATCAGTCTGTCTTGCGTTTCATTCCCCCCTCCCACTTGCAGTTTTCATCTGTCTGTTTCTTTCTCAGACTTGAGAAAGAACATCAGATTCTAATTTGAAACACATTTTTGAGTTTTTTATTAAATAGAATGGCAGCAATTACTTTTCTGTACATATTTGCTTGTGTTTTTTCATACAAGTTGGTAGAATCATTTGTCATTTTGTATTCTTGATCTTAGACTGAGTGCCATTATCCATTTCTTTATGCATTTGAATTGTGACTTTTTATTATAAATTTATATTGGAATTTCACTTGACACAATGATGAATAAGGAAAAATGAGGAGCCTTTTTCATAGAAGGAAGGATCTAATTGCCACGGTGATTTTGAAAGGGGATTCCAAAAATAAATTCTGATGTTTGGTCGTTTGGATGGATTTTGGGGGAAGTGGTTTCAGCTGAGGAATTTTCACCACTACTTTGTGTCTGTGTTTATATTTTTCAAATGGTGGTGTTTTGTTGAATAGGTTATTTTAATCCATCATGTAAACATGACAGTTACTTTTTAGTGGGTGATCAATTTTTCTGTTTGCTAAATTTTGCCCCCCGCCCAGGTAAGTTTATTCTCCTATTGCGTACTTAGGACTGAAATTTCTTTTTTTGCCAAGAGTATTTTTTTATATGATTGCTTCTGCTGCTCCTCCTCCTCCTCCTCCTCCTTGAAAGTAACAATTCTGTTCATTGAAATCATCTCCCATAAACAGTCTTCCTTTGTAAAAGAAATTCTTCTTATTGTAATGTAATCAACCCACCCCACTCTCAAAATGTTTGTTTTTAAATGTCCTCCTTGTACTAAAATGGTCAGATATTCATTTATTACTGATTAAAATTCTTAACAAAAACAAGATTCTCTTTATTCCATTGATAATTTTAATTCTCTGTATTTTCTGCATAACACAAATTTATGTCTATATTATGGCATCTTGTTCTTCTGAGAATTGAACCTTGTGCTTTGTGGCTGCAATAAAATACAAAAATCAATATATTCCAGGAGCTGAAGGGGTGGGGAAACTCTCTTTCTCAAGTACAATGTATACTACTGTCACTAATGAGTCCTTGTTTGTTCGGTTGCGAGATAACAAAAAATTTGGCCTTGTACAAGATAAAGCTCAGAAAAACTAAGCCAAAGCCCTACATATCATTTGATCTTATTAATGCTCTCTTCGTTTAACTTCACACGATGTGAATAGAAATATGGATAATAGTTTGAATTTACATTCATTTCTGAAATTTTTGTCAATTCTTAATAAACATCAATGAAGCATCTTGACTTCCAAATGAAGAAAAACCTATTTTCAGAAATAAGCTTTCTGCAAATAACTGAAGAACAATCTTCCCATTATATTAAATTATTTTAAGCAAATCTTGCAACTTTCATGCTGTTTCAATGAAATTATTGTTACAGGAGTGGGATAATGCAAGGGAATTAACTCGTAGAGTCAGAAATTATAAAATTTTGCCCCCCCCCCCCCCCCAAAAAAAAAAAAACACACATACACTTTTTTTTCTTTCCTCCAATCATGCTGAAGAAAATATTCTCTCTTCTAAGAATTTTTTTTTTTTTTTAACCTAGATGTCAATAAGTAATAAGCATATTTCCACACCTTTTGATTAATAGATTAAAATAGAAAATTTTGTTCACTTTAAATATGTACAAATTCTGAAGCAATTCTTTTAAAACCAGTTATTACCATTTCAAACCTGTAATTAATCATTTTCGGTTGGTAGTTGCTTTTTTAATTTTTTAAATATTTTCGTGTGAAATAAAATTCTAGAAGTTAATTTGTATGAAAGGATTTCTTGTCACTTAATGCTAACCTAAATGTTTTGTTTGTCATGAAGTAAAGAGGGTGCTGAAAGTTCTCAGTTGAATCCACTTATCAAGATCTGACTGCACATAAGATTATTCTTCTTTTGTTCGTATCTAAGATTATAACAAGTGAAAATCAACTAAGCAGTCTTAAAACCTGCTTTTCACCTTGACTTCAAAATGACACTCATTTATTTATTTTTCTTGTGTTCTCTTGAAAAGTGCAGAGTTATCGTTCTCTTTGCAGGTGAACTACGGCATATAACAAAATTGAAGCCGTGGGGATTGAATGATGTCCTCATTGAGAAATATGAATGGGACGAGAAAGAGGCCCGTGAATTTTCTGATTTCCTTCATCCAATGTTGGCATTTGACCCCGAGAAGCGTGCAACGGCCTTGGAGAGTCTTAATCACCCATGGTTGAATAAAGACAGAACACCTAAATCAACAACAGATTCATAACGCTTGCAGGGGGGGTTGGCAGGCACCACCACCACAACCATAAATTAATCCAAAATTCAGACACGCACGCACATACACACACACACACACACACAATTTCAGAAAGACCTTGACCACACAACCAATAATTCTTCTACCATCACTAAGCATAACCAAGTTTCTGGAGAAAGAAAATTTTTTTTATTTATTTTATTTTATTTTTTTTTCTCTTTCTCTTGGACTTTTCAAATGAAGTGATGGTTTCCCCCATTCCCTCTTTACTGGCAGGGACCAGTTTTAACAGTGCTGGTACCCAACCCTTGGCTCTCTACTCTCCAGACATTAGCCATTTTGGCACTACGGTTCGTCTCTTCCCCACCCATTTGATGAAGAGAAATAAAAAGTTATGTTTAAAAATAAAAGGAAACATTGCGGTCTATATGACATTTATGTCTGTTTGCTGTTTTCTGCTGTTTGCACACGGTGAGTTTGTCATGTGCTGGCCAACACTGTCTAATGCAGACACGAACACACACACACACACACACACACACACACACACACACGTTTCTCCCGCTGTGTAAACAACAGAAGCACAATGTTAACTGACCATGAGGATCTGTTCTTCCCATCAACCATCTACCCCTTTTTATCCTCCCAATTCCACCTACCCATGAGAATCACTTGTGAGGGTCACTTTATCTGTTAATATCATCAAATTGATGACTGAGTCTAATAGGCTATATGCATTTGTTACTTATGTAGCATTGTTTAAAAAGAAAAGGGAAAAAAAAAGCCTATCCTTATATTTAAAAAGAAAAATTTATTTGTAATGGTCAAGGGTCCTGAATTGTAATGCCACAGAAGAAAGGATCTCTGGTCGTAATCTTTTTTTTTTTTTCCCCCCTGGGTGGGGGTTGGGAGGGAGGGGAGAAGGCTTTTCTGTTTTGAAATGAATTTTTTTTTTCCCCCTCCCATAACCTGATGCTGTGCTTAAGGATTTTACTGCAGTAACCAGTGACGTAACATATATAACTGGAGCAGCCAGCCAGACTGAAGCAACCATCACCTGCACACAGAGGTTCTGTTACAGATAATGAAAAATTAGGAATGAAATACGTCCACACGAAAAATGAAAGCAAGGAACGAGGTCCTTGTTGCTCCAGGCTAGTTCTGCCCTGTCCTCTAATTAAAACTGATTTGCCCTCTTTCTTGTTCCTAGCCAGTTGATTTCTCGCACTGTGCACTTGTTAAAGAAGCAAGGAAACATCATTGGGTGTTTCAACCATAATCTGTCCACAGCTCTTTGACCATGTATTGTTTTTTTTTTTTTTTTAATAGAAAAGTTGCATTTTTGGAATTGACCCCTGTCCCAACTACATCGGCAACGATCATTGCTTGACCCAAGACTACGACGACAATCTAAATGAGGGGCAGTTTTACATCTTCCATAACTCTTCACAACAAGATTTTGTGTGCATGTGCAGGGTGGGGGTTATAATCAGAGTCAAGTCTCTTGCTCTATCTCTCCCTGCTCCCTTCCAGCAGTACCTCCCACCCCCAATCTTCCGTGCACACCTTTTTTGGGACAACAAGCTCAACCTAAATTTAAATCTTTTAGATTTGGTTTCCTGCTCGGTATTCCTTTCCGAATCTCCCACCCTCTACATCATCTTTGGCAGGTGATCAATTCTGAAAGACTTGGATATTTTAGATTTACACCCACCCACCCCAGCCAAACCATCTCTATTCGATTTTCTATCTTCCTCTATTTGCCTCTTCATCTTCTGCAGCAACACTTTATTTTCTTTACCTGGTGCCTCATCTCTCTCTCTCTCTCTCTTCCCCAGGGCATGTATCATGTCTCTCATATTGTATCAACTGACGCACACCAGACATGTAGTGATCTCAAGCTTGGAACTCAGTCTGTGTTCCATCTTGAAATAAAACAATTCTCATTCAGTCATTGCTTGAAAGTTTATAAGAAGAAAAAAATCCGTAAATCTACAAGGTCACAATATATTTCTCTACTGAATTTTTTTTTTCCAAGTTTTAATTAATAAAATGATTGTTGTCTCATGAATTTCAAATGGCCTGATCTCTTAAACTGAAGCACAAAGGAAAAAAAAAATATGTACAGTCTTGAATAAAAGGTTCTTGAAGACAGCAGCTTGAAAACTTGCAGAATTAACAGAAAGAAGAAAAAATTAATCCAATTTTAGAAGAAACCAATTGTCAAAGTGTATTGTGGCCTTGTAGTTAGCATGAATGAAGATTGTGAGTTTGATTTCTATTGCAATAATTGTCAGTTTAGTTAATGTCCAGCCTGCTGTCTATTAATTTTTTTTTTCTTTATTCATGAACAACTTTCAACCTCTGACTCATCACTGCTTCTACAACAGGTATGATAAGAAGGAAAAAGAAATGAGCATTTAATGCTTTGTACAATACTTAGTTAACATTGGTCCCTGATTTATTGTCCAAGTAAATCATGAAAGTAGAAAAGGATGTAATTTTCAGCTTTCATTCTATACTTGTCTAACATTTCTTGGGGCACTATGGGGACCAACAATTTACTAACACTTTTTTTTTTTTTTCTCCAATTTTATTTTTTAAAATAAAAAGTAAAAATTTGGAAAGAGGACTTGGAATCTTCTTAGTTGAAATTCTTGTTTTCCCTCCCTCCCCTCTAGAAAATGCTATAGCATCTTTCTGCTGATTCTGACTCAGGATCTTTGGATTTTTCAACACGTTCCCTTTAAAGATAAAATGCAAATCAACTGTTTTTATTCTTTGCAATAGTCCCATCATTACCTGCCTCTTAGTTCCAAGCCTTTTTATCTTCCTTAACATTTAAAAAAGAAAAATGTCGTCTATTTTCGTGTTAAAGCAAGGAGACAACTTCCTTGTATCATCTTCCATAATTTTTTTTTTCTCCAACTTTGTGCTTAACTTGAACTTAAGCATTTGTTGCATGTCTTGCATTTCAAGTCTTTACCCCAAAAAAAATAAAAGATTTTAATAACCGAGTCCAGCCATCTATCTTTTTTTTTTTTTCTTCTTCTTAAGCATTTGACCAACTTCCTCATTTCATGAGTCTTTATTTTCAACATCTTTTCATATAGACATTGGTACTTTGACAGGTGATTTTCAAGGAAATTGATGGCTGTCATGGCAAGAGCCTAAAAGTAAGGCAATGAAATTAACATGACATAGATTTGCTATTTGCTGAATTTCTTTCATTTCCTCAAACAAAAGAAAACTATCTAGAAGTTTCTTTGCATGTTGAAGCAACAATTCAACAACCAAATTCAGTTGAAAGGATTTCAGACACCTCCCAAAATGAAAGAAAAAAAAACAAAAAAAAAACAGCACTACTGTGGTTTGCTTAAAACTTATCCTCCTGAAATTTTTGTTTTTGCTTTAAATGCTCAAATTTATTTCCAGACAACTCACTGCCTTTTAATTGTGCAAGAATCTTATCAGCAGAGTCCATGTAAATCTAGCATAAAAGTGGATCAAGACGAATGTGTGCAAAGTTGAATTTCAGTTGAGAAAAAAAAAAAAAAATCAAGTTTTCATTATCCTATTCACTATTTGTCATGGTTAAAAAGGTTATTTTATTTCTTTATCTTTCGTTTTCTCAGTGAACATTTCTTTTTCATCTCTCTTAAATCTGGAGTGAGAGAGAGAGAGAAAAAAAGTCAGTTTTTAAAGAAGTTAAATTCCTGATTTACTGTATCAGTTGTAATTTAGTTTAGGTATAGATGGGCCAT
The DNA here is from genome assembly GCA_037127315.1 of Ascarosepion bandense. NCBI lineage: Eukaryota > Metazoa > Mollusca > Cephalopoda > Sepiida > Sepiidae > Ascarosepion > Ascarosepion bandense. The sequence continues at coordinate 708,778 of JBBBDQ010001264.1, forward strand.
TGTTAATGTGTAACTTCAGTGCATATGATTGATGCCCAACTCTTTCTTTAACTAAAGTATAAAATTAAAAGTTTAATTCTAAAATAAGTAAACAAGTTCATATGATTTTTGTAGAACATTTATCTCTTAAAATGAAATGTATGGGGTGGGCGGGTACATTTGTGAAAATAAGTAAATAATTACCTATTTCTCTTCTTTGACTCTTACTAGTTTTTCTATTAGAACTGAAATCTTTTTCATCTACTTGTACTGCAGTGTTTATTCCTCCCCTGCACGTGGACAGATACAAATTCCTTAATTATAATTATTAGCTTGGAACAAGACATTTTAAACAAGCCAATTTTATAAAATCAAGAATTTTCTTTAATGCTCAATGCAACGTCAGTTCAATTAGGTATGTTTTGTAACTCTTCCTTTCTGTGAATGAAACCTGAACAATTACATAAATGAAATATTGCAAGAAAAACTTTTTTTTTTTTTAATTGAAAATTTTAGTAGGTATTGCCCAAAATTAAATCAGGAAATTCTTTGATTTAAATGAAGAGTTCAAGGCTTCTTCATTAATGAATATTTTATAATGAGAGATCATTAATTAAAAACATTGTAAAAATAATTTGTCAATTTCACCTTAGATATTGTAGGCATTTAAACTTGGGAAAGGGTAAAATAGATTTTTAAAAAAAATTATTTAATTTAAATTCTTTTGGGTTTGTACTTGTTCATAACTTAGAAAATTGTTCTTACTAAATCTGGCAATAAATGTGTTCTTTTGCCATCTAATTTATTCATGTTCCACCTGTGAAAAACACATTTATCCTTGGATAGGTGTCAGTACAAAGTAGAAGTTCCAAAATATTTTGATTCTAACACGTTCAACATTCCAATTAAAAATTTTTTTGTTTTCAGTGATTTACACTATGTTTACATAATGTGACTATTAAGGAAGACGTGAAATATTTTTATAAACTTACATTTACTGAATCATATACTTGTTAGGGATTTCATTTGCTCCAGATAGTATAAAATTAATTTTATACTGAGGTTGCTCCAACAAGATTTGTTGGTCTGTTCTACAAATTAGAAAAATAATGGCTATCCTTTGATCACAATGCTGCTTAGCATTGTCCTGTATATTTTTCTTTTAAATTGCTATAGCAAATTTCCATTCAATTAATGAACATTTAAAACTAGTTCTGTAATATACGAAGTTAAAAAGGTCCCTGTGAAGATGACTGCAACTTCAATATGTCCCAGGGTCAACTAGATAAAGATAAAATCGACTAAATCTGCTGTCACAAGAAAGGCAAACAACATGTTCAATTTTCTACACATCATATTCTAATTATTAAAACATCACTATATTTATACTTTTAATTCCCCCCCCGGGTGATTTCTAACAACTAGTTAACTCCTCATATTATTTTCTCTATTAACTAGTTGTTAGAAATCACCCAAGGAAAATAAAAATAGAATTAAATGTATTAATGTGTATAATTATGTTTTGATGTACATTTAGTGGGGAAGGGACATTGACAAGATTTTATAACCTGACAGGTCACATATTTGCTACTTCCTACCGAGAGAGAATTAAAGTTAAGAATTACAGAGGGGGAAACGGGAGCTAATAAAAATAGTGTAAGATTTCAACACTTTGATTAGATTTTAGTTGGTGCCTTCTGGAACTTGTCTGCCAACCCAATCATTCCAAATTGGTAGAAAAGGCAGGTTTGTGTTTTGTTTTTGTTTTTTTTCTTTATTCATCAATTGGTGAGGGGAAAATTTTATAGCGTATGAAAAGTAAGGTCTCTCCTGAAAAATCCGGGGGGGGGGGGGTGAGGCTCAAAGTTTTATCAACAGTATTTATGCTATTAAGAGGAAGAACCAAAAAAAAAGTTTTTAAACCCTTAACATATTTGAAATTTTAGTTAGCCACACCACAAACTGAATGACTTTAAAAAAAAAACTTGCATATGTTTTCCTTGTGTTGAGAGGTACATTAGTTTGAAAACTTGCAAAATTGTCTGATTTGAATGAAACTGTCACTACTTTATTCACAAATTAATAAAATTTATGCATTTATTTCCCCCCCCCCCCCCCCTGTTCTCTACCACACTGTATTTGTAGAAGTTTTGTATTATTTTTTTTAGTTGAATGCAGAACTCATTAGGGAATGTAAAGTTTTTTTTATTACAGGACCATTTAAAAAAAAAAAAAAAAAAAACTGCTCTGAATGGTAAAATAAAAAATGCATTAAAATTTTCTTTTTTAATGTAGTTAAACTGCATATTTTCTTTTACTCTGGAAGCTTAAAGAGTTGGGTTATGTTAATTTTTGGTCCAGATTGATAATCAAAGGTCTGACAGCACTTGTTAATTTTTTTAATCATGTAATGCCACTGATGTGCAGGGGGTTACAGAAGAGTGAAAAAGATTGGAAAAAAGAAAGCCGGAAACCACATCCTGAACAGGGAACAAAGGATGAACCTCTACAATAGTACTTTTTCTTAATTACTTTATGGCATGAAATTTATTTAAAATCAGCAAGTTTAAAGTTACTCTAATTTTTTTTAAAGTTACTCTAATTTTTGGAAAATTAGAGTAAGTTAAGCACTTTCCCCCCCCCCCCCCCAATTGCTATGAATATAATTTCTATTTGAAATCCACCTTAGTAGGAAATAGCGAATTAAAGTTTAAAACTTGGGTATAGAAAAAAAAATGGAATGTAGGTACCTACTAAAGATTTGTTTTACTGTTTTTTTTTTTTTTTTTGTGTGTGTTGGAGATGTGATTTTAATTCCCCAAGAAGCTCTGCCTTTTAGCTAAATATGAAGGTGGAATTTTATCAAAATTTCATGAAGTTGGTGTAACATTCACAAATAAATGAGGTCCTGCAAATTTCATTAAAAATACTTGACAATTTTTTCTTTTTTGCAAGAATTTCTAACAAATTCTATTTCTGGGGTACAAAAACAAAAGCTAAATTTAAATTTCCCCCATACTAATCTTTGGCCACTGCCTAAGAAAGAAATTTTGGTTAAAAATTATTTAACATGCTAGGAATATTTCAAAAATTTAATAAAATAAGACAGGATTTTTTTTTTTAATAAAAATTTTGATGTCTGGGTTTCAAATGCTTAAAAAAAAAAAAACAACATCTTTAACTGGTCATGATTATCATAAAAATGTGGATAAATAAACTTCAGTCCGGATACAAATGGAGCTAAATGAACAAACTTGAATGATAGAGAATCAGTTTAATTTTTTTTTCTTTAAGCTAAAAAGTAAAAAATAACTCAAAGATGGTAATTTTAAAAATGTTTAATAACACAAGTGGATAGTCAATGTAAAAAGGAGCTGTTTTTTTTTTTTCTTTTGTCAAGTTTTGAGTCAAAGTTTCTTGAAATGAATGCAAATGAGTTTCTAGAAGGACTAACATTACTACAAACAATAACAACAATTATGTAATGAAATGATAATGGATCCTGCCAAATTAATAGAAAGGCAACATCCAGTTGGAGCAAAGTTCAGTTGGCAGAACATGCAAAACTTAAGGTGGGGTGGGGGTGGGGGTTTAGAATTGGAATTTGTCATTTCACCTCTAGAATGAAAGGGGGATTTGTTTTTTTTGCTCCTCTTACAGCAGAAATAGAAGGGAAGAGCTTATATTGATTCCTTGGCTTTGAATACAAAATGGACATGGTTTTAAAAAAAAAAAAAAAAAAAGTCAACCTTAAAATAGAAAAGTCATTTCCAGAAATATTTACTCTTCCTGATTCATATATCTGAAATTTGGAGGATAGTGTTTCTTTCACTATGCACATTAAAAATTGGTTGCAAAATTAACTTTGTTAAGAATACAATATCAAGTGTTTTTTTTTTTGTTTTTTTTTTTAACAAAAAAGTAGTGTAGATAAAAAGAGATACTGGAAGGGTTTATAACATGCTCTTAAATGGCCCTCACAGTGAGTAATATTACACAACTGAAGGTCATGTAGTGGAGGCAAAAGAAGCAGGTGCTAGTTCATTAGGGTGGCTGGGGAAATGAAATATTTTAGTAAAAGATTGACAATATATCAAGATGAAGGAAAAAACCTTCACCAAAAAAAAAAAAAAAAAAAAGGTCAATTCATTTAGAGTTAGGAAGCAGGAAAAACAGGGCACTAAAGTATCCCTCCCCAAACCACACAGAGTAAAAGGAAGAGGTTCAGTAGTGCAAGTCTCCCCCCCCCTCCTAAAAAAAACCATGTGCTAGTGCATATGATGTTACAAGTTTTGAGTTCACATGTGCAGGGATGAGAAGGGGGTGTAGGAAGAAAATGGTTAGCAGGAAAAGGTTTATTCTGGATCTTCTGTAAGCGGGATTTTGTCAGGCTCAACATCAAGGGTCATCAGGCAAGCAAAGATGGTCATAATCATTTTCGGTTTGACTTCAATGATATCTTCAGGTAATGCATAAACACCGGCACCAATTTTCCTGGCCATTGAAATGGCATATTTTGCGTTGTCAAGCTTTTCCTGAAATTACAATAAAAAAATTAAAGCGAAACAACAACAAAAAAATCACCACTCTTCCCATATCTCTGAACCTAACTTAACAGAATTTTGGTAAAAACATCTAATCAACATCAAAAAATTATTTTGCAATTTGGGACAGTTTTTAAAATTTGTGATATTTCACAGCCAAAAGGATTTTGAGAAAATAAATAGAGAATTGAATCAGCATTGTTCAGACTTGTCTTCATCTTTATTGCCATGTTCATGACGTTTTGGCTGTTGTACATTGCAGCCTTTTTAATTATTGAGGTAGAATGCACTCCCGCTGATTGAAATAAAGGGTTCGGTTAAAAGTTCCTAGCACCTGAATAAGGCCAGAGCATACAACGGCTGAAATGTCAAACATGGCAATAAAGTCGGTACCTTCATTTTCAATTCCTAAATTTAAATTTTAAAGACAAGTTATCTTCAAGCTTTAAAATTAGCTTTAGCCAAGAGATTAAGTTTTAATTTCAGAAAGAAAAATATACTGATATTTTAAGCCGAAATTACAGTGATTTTAATCTTATTTTTTCAATTCAGAATAAAAAAAGAAATGAAATTTAAGTTTCCCACCATTTTTGATTGATCAACACAGTACGTAAACAGTAGCCAAATTTATGTTTTAAAAATTTTGCAAAAATAAAATATACCTAGTTGACAAGTCATTTAAGTCAATTTTTAAAATTCAAATTTTCCTTTACCTCATTCCAATCAAGTAATTGCTTTATTTTTTTTTTTTTTTTTTTTTTAACTCCGGTGGCCCTCTTATCTGTGTTATCAGGGTGACGAAAGATATGACAGCTGAAATTTGTCAAGAACGCTAAAAGTTGGGGGTGACCATACGGGCCAAAATTTCAATTACGTTAAAACATAAAATTTTATTTCTTTTTGGTTTTTAACTAAATAGTAAAATTAAAAATTTAACTTAATATTTTCAGCAATTATAATATTTTATAGAATTTTAGTTTAGATTTATAGCCAGACATTTGAAGGAATATCCTTTCTGAATAAATAAAAATTTGAATTTCTTTAAAATAATTTTAATTTAATAAGAAAGGATAAAATTGAAATAATATAACTTAATAAGTAACCGAACTAAGTTTAAGGCATAAAATTATCCAATTTAATTTTTATGGAAACGTTATGAAACATCATATTTAAGCAAAATGAACATTCACACACAATTTTTTTTTAGTTTAAAATATTTCTTCAAAACGTTTTTTATTAAACTTTTCAATTTTAGATCGTTAAGAACTGATGATTATATTGCCTAAAAAGAAGTATTTGCAATCAATTCTTTGGCGATTTTAAAAATATTTTAAAAATTGTATTAAATTATTTTATAATAAAATTTTTTTAATTTTATTCTTAATTGAAGAAATTTTTTCTTTAGAGTATAATGTCCTCAATAGTTATTTATTCCAGCAATTAAAAGCTCATCAAATTAAAAAAATGCAATAAAACTGACATAATTTATTTTACTCTTTGGAGAAGGTTTTTGGATAACTAAAAAAAGAATTTATATTCCCCAATGAGTCCTGCATTGAACAAATAAAACAAAAGTTAGGCATCAGTGTAAAATTTTAAGATTTCATGCATTTATGTGGAGGGGGTGGTAACAGGTATTAAAAAAAAATGGTTTAAAAAAATAATTTCAAAAATAATTTTATTCATTTATGAATGAGTACTGAAAGTTTCATTTAGATCTGACAATTTGATTTTTGTGAGAATTTCCAAATTAATGTGTTTTTTACTGGGGGGGGAGTGGGGAATGCAATCATTCTTCTTCTATGTGCCCTGTCCCTTCAGGACGTAGGCGATCATGGATCTCCACCTGATCAGACCCTGCAAATATGTTATCCGCTGCCTTCCTCTGTCTCTCCTTCCTTCTATCTGTCCCGTCAGTATCAGGTTCTCCAGGCTCTCCTTCCTCATTGCATGTCCCAGGAACTTCAGTTGTCTCTTCCTGATGCTCAGCATCAATTTCCTTTTTGTTGCCATTCTTTCTAACACCCCGTCGTTGCTTGTATGCTCAGTCCACGATATCCGTAGCATCCTTCTGTAGAACCACATTTCAGCCGCTTCTAATTTTGTCCTCATTTTCGATGATATTGTCCAGCATTCGCAGCCGTATTGAAGAACTGACATCACGTAGCAGCCTAGCACTCTTTAGGTTTCCATTGTAAAACAGTCGTAAACGTTTCTTAACCACTAACTCAAAACAAAATTTTCTAACCATTTTGAATGTGTTAGAAGGGATTAAAAAAATAAAAACTACTTTGTTTTATTAAGAGGAAAGATCAAACTTTTTTTCCTTCAAAATGTTTTATTAAGTTTGGGACCTTTTTTTTTTTATTAATACTGTTTTGTTATCGAAGTGACTGGAGGTACCTAAAATAAAGTAAATACTACCTCGTCTCGAAGTATATACAAATATTGAAATTTTTATTTTAAAAACAGTATAGATTGATCGTTATAGTTTTAAATTAACTGTTTGTCTGACATCAAATGCTACAAGTGCTGGAAGAAGAAAACATTTAGGAAATGTCTTTGATGCCCATTCCAAATTGAATGCTATCAGATCCTTCCCAAATTTTGCTGGAGTCAAAATTACCGACTAAAAATGCAATCAAGAATTTGTCAGGCTTGAGATAGACATTTGGTTACTAGTAAAGGGGGTGACATCAGACAATGAATAGAATTAAATATGGTTGTGATTCTCACTAGCTTCATTAATTCGGATTTTCAGTGGGGGGGGGGGGCAGTGAAAGTGGAGAGATATAAAACCAGATTAAACTCGTGAACAGCTACTACACTTTGATCCCAACCATAAGGTAGAGGAAATATTAATTTTTCAGCACACCAACTTCACTACTGAATGAGATGAGGTCAAGGTTCAAAGAGGAGAGTAAAGTTGAAAGAGAATGAGTAAAAGTTCAAGTGGGTTTAACAGAAACAAATTGCCCAAGCTGCCTTGAAAATTTTCATTTGGGGACCTGGATACTGCCAGGTTCAAAATTAGGCCATCCCCGGCAACCATTGGTTATACTGGTATCGACCTATTCAATTCCATCCCAAGTTCTTTTTGCATAATGAGAAAAGTACTGCCATGAACAGCTTCTTGCCCCGGAGACTAGGTATCTCAAGATTTTTCAATTGACAGAACAGAGATGAAAAGCAGACCATCCACCCAAGGACAGATGTTGCACTTTTTATTTCAGCCAAAATGTCAAGTTTAATGGTAACCGTGATAAAAAGCACTGTTATTTTCAGACACACAGTTTCTGCAGAAATCAAGCAAGGACATCCCCAAATATCCATGTGCGTATCCAATATTATATATATATATATAATAAAATCACTTTCAGTCTGGTCATTGCATTGCATTTAGGCATGATTCTGTTAACATTTCAGTCTCTCAGTCGGAGTGACTTTTTTTTTTTTGAAATCGTATCACCCAGAGCAAAGCGGTAATGCCACTGATGTGCAGGGGGCTACGTAATAGTGAAAAGATTGGAAAAACAAAGAGCCGGAAACCACATCCTAAACAGGGAACAAGGGATGAGCCTCTTAACCTGTTCAATAGATGTGGGAGGAGTGTGAACCGGGGAAACCACATTACAAATTTATGAACTGCATCTGCTATTCACTGACTGTTATCCTTGTCTTTATGTTAATGTCCCTGTAACCTCTCTAAAGATGGCTCATGGGAGCTGAAAGCTTAAAACCAGCATAAAAAGAAAAAAATACCCAAATGTTGCACACTTTGTCTTTATATCTGCTGCCTCAATACACACACACATTTTTTATATATATATATATATATATATATATATATATATATATTATACTATACTATACTAATACCAATATTAACTGAACTAATTCTGTCAAGACTAGCAATAATTAAACTACAAACAAAATCGTCTTGAAACTCACCGGGAACGAACCCAGATGAAAAAGAAGGGGAAGGAAAAAAAGAGACAAACAAAATACCTGAACAAAAGGTCAAGCCTTTGTAAGAAAAAAAAAAAAAAAAAAAAAAAAACCAAGACAATTTTATTTATATATATATATATATATATAATTTAAATATTTTTTGAATAGTTAATTGGATCAATAAATATGCTACACAACTCATGCTGAAAACGACCAATGCAAATACACAATTCAATATTAAGTGATTAATGTAGTTCTTTTCTGTGGCATCAGTGAATTACTGTTATCTAAGAAAAATTTCTAGTCATGATCTGAGGAAGTATTTGTTGGGTTTGTAGCCGTATGTGTATGAGGACCTATGTTGTGGTGCAGTGGATATCGGTTCGGAATGAGAAATCGGAGAGCCAAGTTCAAATTCCAGTTTAGTTGGTTGTATTCACTTATGCACAAATACCCTTGAGAAAGGTATTAATCCATCTCTTCTCCCTCCAGCTATGGGTTGAATAGCAGAACAGATTCAGTCCTATAGTCTTAGATGGCATCTGCCCAGCCAGTCATGACTTTCGAGACATGACTGCCCAAAGCATGTATCATGTATGGTACTTAATTGACTGACTGAATATAATAGTTGGAAACATGATTAAAGCTTCTATTGGGTATAAAGTGGGGGATCAATTTTCTTTTGTTATGAAGTAATAAACTGATCCCCCAATAATTACTACGTAATAATATAATACATCTCCTCCTCCTTTAACTAGGAGTCAAATAATAGGACAGATTGGGTTCTATAGCATTGGCTGGCAACCAGTCAACTACAGAAAGCAATGGCAACCTACTGCTTTCTAATCTTCTGCCCAGTCAGTCATGTCTCTTTCGAGACATGATCTCCCAAACTGTATCATGTATGGTACTTAACTGACTGATGATTGTCAGAAGCATATGTTTAAAATATCACATGAAAACTTTTCAGATTGTTGATGAATGTCCAGAGAACACCACCTGTAAAATCAATTCAGCAGGTAATTATACATGATCTGTTTATTATATATATATATATATATATATATATATATATATATATATATATATATATATGTATATATGCAGAATTAAAAGTCTGCTTTCATTGATATGCTTAGTCCTTGCTGGCCAAAGAAGGATTCATTGTTACCCTGGAAATATTTCTAGGCACAAAATAAATAAAACAGAAATCTTGTTTAGAGTCAAGCCAAGATAGGTGGGTGGGGTGGGGAGACCTATAAGTTCAGGAATTTTTATGCAAGTGAGTGGAATGCATGGGGGTGGGTATTATATTGTAACAAGTTTTTAAGTGAGGCAGGGTGATTGTATGACATTCCCTTGTTTTTTTGCAACTGAATGAGGAAATGGAGAATTGAAAGAGCAAATGGAGAATTTTGCTCATGGCTTTAAGTTTATTTAATCTAGTCTACTCTGCTGCTTAACCTATGGAAACAGGAGGAAGATGGTTTTCATGCCTTTCCCAGTGAAATTGGCCAAAACTGTTAGAATCTGAATTGTGAGTAGAGTTTTTTTTTTTTTTTTTTAAAATCACTTAATTTTTAGTCGATCAAAGTGAAAGAAATCTTGCTCTTGTTTGTGTTTTGAAGCAGGATCAAAGAATTTTTTTTTCCTGAAATTAAGTTTATCCTTGTGCCATGAGACAGATGGCAAAGTGAAAAAGCTGTATCTCCAACTTGAAGAATTAATATTCAGGATGTGCGTTGTGGTGCATTGGATATCGGCTCGGAACGAGAAATCATGGAGCCGAGTTCGAATTCCAGTTGAATTCATTGCATTCACTTATGCGCATATACCCTTGGGAAAGGTATTAATCCATCTATTCCTTCCAGTTATGGGTTAAATAACAGGATAGATTGGGTTCTATAGCCTTGGCTGGCAATCAGTCTACCACAGAAAGAAAGTCAACCTACTGCGGGATAATCTTCTGCCCAGTCAGTCATGTCTCTTTCGAGACATGATCGCCCAAGCGTGTATCACGTATGGCACTTAACTGACTTATTCAGGAACAATCTTCAGCTTAGATTGCTGCTCACAGCATCGAATAACAAAGTTAAGCAACACTGAGCCTGGTCAGTACCCAGATGGTAACTTCTTAGGAATGCTATTTAGTGTAAGCTTGAATAATGGCTCAAAGTTGGAAATCAAAGGGCAGAGTTCCAATTCCAGTTGGGTTTGTTATATTCACCTATCCCCAAATTTCTCTTCTGCCCCCAGGTATGGGTTAATTAGTTTGAGTAAATCATTATCTCCAAAAAATCCTTACAATCCTAAATTTGTTGACTAACCTGCAAGAGGTTGATAACTGTAAAAAGTAAAAATCGATCAATGCCCAAGAAATTCAGAACAATTAGTAACAATCCGACTCGTTCAAAGAGTAAAGTTTGGAATTTTTATTTTTTGTGTAACATAAAAATGACAGATTTAGTCCTACTTCAGAATTTTTTTACTTAGTTCAGTCTGTCATAAGATAACGGATACGAGAAAATAGATATTAAATACAGTAATATTTGGTTTGTGATCAGTGCAAGTCATTGATCGTTTTTTTAAATGTGCGGAAGAGTCGGTAACTTTTTAAATGTGCGGAAGAGTCGGTAACTTTTTAAATGTGCGGAAGAGTCGGTAACTTTTTAAATGTGCGGAAGAGTCGGTAACTTTTTAAATGTGCGGAAGAGTCGGTAACTTTTTAAATGTGCGGAAGAGTCGGTAACTTTTTAAATGTGCGGAAGAGTCGGTAACTTTTTAAATGTGCGGAAGAGTCGGTAACTTTTTAAATGTGCGGAAGAGTCGGTAACTTTTTAAATGTGCGGAAGAGTCGGTAACTTACCTCGTCATTTTCACCGTCCTTGACAAAAGAGTAATTGATAGAATTTGGTCTGATGACATCAACCAAGTCGATAATGGCCTTGCCAGTTGAAAGGCTAGAATCATTGAAACTGGAAAAAGAAGAACTCTTTCCGGCTTCTTTCAGCTGTTGGGGGGAAAAAAAAAAAAAAAAAAAAAAAAAAAAAAAAAAAAAAAAAGAGAAAATTGTTACGAGTTGTCTCCCTTGGAAACGTTCTAGCTTCAAAAAAAGGTTTATATTCATGCAACAAATAAAGATATTTAATTAAAATGGTTTAAATTAAATCGAAACTGAATATCCTATACATTTTTAAGCAAAAGCGCACATAAAATAGATAATTCAACTGTAGTATCTCTCTGAAGTTAATTGTGTAAATAACTTCAGAGATACTTATTTACAAGTGGACTTATCTACATATAAGGGGCACTGAAAAGTTATTAGTTTAACCAGTATAATTGACCTAGATCCATGAAATGAATGAACTGTTACACTTAATTGCTCCAGAGCTAAATCTACTTGGCATAATTTCTAAAATTTCTTTAACCTATCCAAGAAAAATTTGATAATTGGAAATTTGGACAGATTTTGTGAAGTAGACAGGGCCGAGAACTTTTCATCACTGACTATATATATATATATATATATATATATTTTCCTGTCACTTTTTTTTATTGCAGGTGTACATGTGTTTCATTAAAAATGACTGACAAGAAAGATTCTAATAATTTTTCCAGTATTCTTACATGCTTCCTTTTTGATGGAGATAAGGAATGTAGAAATGTTCCATAATTTTCGACTTTCCAAGTGCTTTTTAGCCTCTTCACTGGCCATTTTCAAGGATGTTATTTAAAATTATTAAAATCTTCCTTGTCTGTTTTTAATGAAATTATATTTCATTAAAAACATTTTTAACGAAACATGTACAACTGCCATCAAAAAAGCAACAGCAAAATAATATATAATATATATATATATATATATATATAATATATATATATATATAATATATATATATATATATATATATATATAATATATATATATATATATATATATATATATATATATATATATATATATATAATATATATATAATATATATATATATATATATATATATATATATATATGAGAGAGCAATAGAATCCCACTGGAGAAGCAAGGAAGAACTCCAAGCCACTTGTACAGATATTTGTTTATGCATTTAGCAGATGCAACAGTGTAAGACAGTAACATCCTGTATCAAGCCGTCCGTCCCTCTTTACCATTGTGCTGATTAGCCAGAGGAATTTCATACAACTGTCCAAGACTATTCACTGTTTTTTCTTTGACTGTCAGGATCATGTCACCCCTAAAGCAGAAGAGAATCTCCCTGACAGATTCACTCTTAATGATAAGAGCTCTGGACGTTCTTTAGCCTTCATTCTCACCCTCATGCAGAGCTGAAGGCAGCGCATTACAGCAATGCCACCAACCTTGGATCAAACCAGAATGGTGATATCATCCATGAATGATCGGGAAGGAGGAAGGACCATTTGTTTCTTAGCCATCATTCCCTTTATAACAGACATAGTAAGAGTTCCATGAACATAAAAGTAATGAAATCACCCCCCAACCATCACAATGCCAACCCTGAGGGCTTGCCAGAAATAATAAAAACTGAAAACATACAGAGTTACTTCCCCCAGCCTACAAAATAAGATTCAGTATAGCAAAAGCAAAAAAGGAAAAGTCTTACTTTCATATTTGCCCATTCAACAATGTCTCTGTCACTGATGTCTTTTGCTCCTGCATCAGATGTGGTGGTCAATTTTCGGAGTATAGAAAGTGTGTATGCTCGCATCAATTGCCACACAATGGCTGTTAAGAACAAAAAATTTCAAGTGAAAGCTCACAAAAAGAAAAAGAGAATGAAAAAGAAAAAGAGAATGAAAAAGAAAAAGAGAATGAAAAAGAAAAAGAGAATGAAAAAGAAAAAGAGAATGAAAAAGAAAAAGAGAATGAAAAAGAAAAAGAGAATGAAAAAGAGAATGAAAAAGAAAAAGAGAATGAAAAAGAAAAAGAGAATGAAAAAGAAAAAGAGAATGAAAAAGAAAAAGAGAATGAAAAAGAAAAAGAGAATGAAAAAGAAAAAGAGAATGAAAAAGAAAAAGAGAATGAAAAAGAAAAAGAGAATGAAAAAGAAAAAGAGAATGAAAAAGAAAAAGAGAATGAAAAAGAAAAAGAGAATGAAAAAGAAAAAGAGAATGAAAAAGAAAAAGAGAATGAAAAAGAAAAGAGAATGAAAAAGAAAAGAGAATGAAAATGAAAAAAATTAATGAATGAAAAAAAAAAAAAATGAAGTCACATTTTCCATATAATTTTA